>BJBW01000289.1:312-51484 GCA_004320125.1 Scolopax mira | reverse complement strand
GAACACACGCTCCTCTGCCAGCCCTCCCCTGGGTGGGAGCCTCCCTGCTGCCGGGGTGCCCAAAGAATGGAGCTGGGGAGGGGGTTGCCCTTAGCAACAGCTACTTCAAGACAGGCTGCGCCCCTGCAGAGCCCCCCACTGCCACCGCTGACCCCCAAGTCCAGGGTGCTCAGCCCCTGCATTGGTGGCACTGGTTCCCCCAGCCTGGTGGTCTTGTGCTGTGCCCTCCCTGCTCCTGCACTCCCCAGTTGGACCACGCCGTTAGGCTGGTTTGTGGGGGCTGCTGGGGTGCAGACGTATGTCCCCTCCAGGGTGGCAGAGCAAGCTGTGGGTGTTCATCCTGCCCCGGCAGGGCAGGAGGGGGCCCAGGCTGTGTCACACTGTGGTTTTCCTGCACCCCATGGCGGCTCCTCAGTGGTCCTGCTTGGAGGGCAATGCTGTGGGCACACTTCTCTGGCTTGAACTGGGCAGCAAGTTCCCTTCCTCCCACTCCCCACCTTGCTGGAGGCTGCCTTGGCTCTGCCCTCTGGAAGGGGCCAGCCCTTTTTCCTCTGGATTTGCCTCCCCATCCCTGTCATGCCGCTCAGTCAGCCCGCAGGGTCCCTGCCCACACCCCCTGGGTGCCACGTCCATGCCAGGGGAGATGCAGGTTCTTAATGGGGAAACTTGTTGAAGCTGGTGCATCATCCTGGGGACCCCTGCCTTCCGACCAGACACGCTGCCCAGTGTTAAACCCTTCCTACACATGATGATGATGATGGTAATAATAATGATAACAGTGTGTTTCCTTGCCACGAGCTGGTTTTCCTCTAGTTAGCCAAACCTGGGCTGGATCTCCCCAGGGCAGACAAGCCTACGTGGCTGTTTCTGTCCCCATGCAGAGCCAGGGCCCTGGTGGGGCAGAGCACTAGTCCCAAACAGAGCACTTATGTCCCGCTGGGTTTGGGACTAACTTGGGACTAGGGAGGAGGCATGTCCTGTGCCCAGGAAACGGAGGGATCGCACTGGGAAGGCAGAGTGGGAGCAGAGGTGTGTGTGCTTGATGTGGCACCCTGGGGATGGGTGCTGTTGGGGAGCACTGGGGCCAGCTGCAGGGAAAGGGGCTTGTTGCCAGCCACATTGCCCCAGTGTGCAATGGGAGCTGAGTTGTTTTGGCTAGGAGACCTGGAGCCATGTCTTCCTCATCAGCCCTCTGCAGTGATGGTGGCCCAGCTGTGACGCTGCCCCACAACCTCACTGTGGTGCTGGCAGGAGCAGGGATGAGGGTACTTGTGGGGTGTCATGGGAAGCAGAACACCCCTGGGAAGCTGGCAGCATGACTGTGATTCTGATCACAGGCTGTTGCACCCACGGGACTCCCCAATGTACCAGTCCTTCTCCCATTCCCACGCTCAGCACCCCTTTAGGTGACTCTCCATCCTGTCCTGAGGATGCTGGATGCTCTTCCACATCCCTCATGAGCCAGCTTTCCCCCCACCACACCAGCAAGGTCACGGGGCCTTTCCTCATTACCCAACCACCCTCCCCCTCCCATATTAGCTGGAGGCATTAATTAATAAAGGCACTCAGCATATGCGAAGTGCTGTTCCCAGCTGCCCTGGGGCTGTGGCCACACAATGGGTTGGTGCAGTCAGTGTGGGATGCTTCTGCACTCTTCCACACCCAGCTACCAGTGGGGCTGATTTTCCTCCCGTTTTTAACCCCAGAATCATGACCCAGGGGGCTGTGGCGTTGCTCGATGAGTGGCTGTGCTGAGGGGCTGTAGGTGATGGCTGTCCTCTTATGCAAAGCCATTTCCCCAGCAGCAGCCCAGCCTGGGCACCCCCCAGACATGTACCTCTCCATGGGGCTGTCGGCACCTCTTCCCACAGGATTTTGCATGGCCCCTGGCCCGGTGGGACCCTCCTTGCAGGAGTGACACAGAAACCCCTGATGCTGTGGGGGAATTCCAGGAGGCTTGGCGGTGGCATTTCCCCCTCCAGGCTTGTTGAATGGCTCCCAAAGAGCCAAGTGTGGTGTCTGCAGAAAGCAGCCGGGTGGCTCAGCTTGCTTGGGTTTTGAATGGAAACCTGGTCGATGAGCAAAATCCGGCATTGGAGGGGGGTTCGTGACCAGCTCCTGTGTTCCTGCTGGCCTTTCAATGCTTGTGGCATTGCTTGGCCTTTCCACATCGCCCTCCCGGGCTGACCCAGGTTTGAAGGTTGACAGTGTGGAACAGGCTCCGCTGAGGCTGTGGATGGAGCGGAGTCTGTGTCTGCTGTGGTGCTGGCCCATCCCCACATCATCCCCAGGCAGAATGCAGAGGGTGGGTAGCCAGTGGAGGGGCTGTGGGACCAGGGCTGGCTTGTTTAGAGCAGCAACTCATCCAAATGCTTGGCCTTGGGGAAGGTGTGGAAATGGAAGCTGTGAAGGCAGACACCTGAGATCGAGATCCTGCCTGAGCACAGATAATCCCCTTGCACTGGGACTTGCTACTCCATCTATGCTCTGGGGAGCCTGGATTGTCCCCTGTGTCCCGCATTTCTGTCAGCAGCTGCTGGGGGCACAGGGATCCCCTTGCTCTCCTCTGCTTTCCAAGCTGGGCTCGTTTCTGGGGGTGTTTTTGGGCATGGTGGTGTTGGGGGTTACAAAGTCCTGGTGCCCTGGTCAGAAGCATCCAGTCTGACATCTATGCTGAGATGTGAAGTCTCTGTGAAGTCTGTCCCTGGCAGCCCGGGGGTTGAGCTGTCGGCTGGCCAGCACCTGCTTTGTGGGCAAGGAGAAGAATTTAGGAGTAAAGGCTTCACATTTGGTTTTCTCCCATCATTGCAATGTGAACTTCAGGCTGTCTCCCTGCTCCCCTGCCTCCCAGCACAGCTGAGAAACATCACCCCTTGTTCTGGCTGTGCAGGGAGATCTCCCTCTGTCCTTCTGTCTGCAGCCTAAAACCAGCCAACATGTTGGATTTTCTCTCTTTGACTGATGCTGGAAGTTGGAATGGGAATTGGGATGTTCTTGCTCTGGGTCAAGTGCTTACAGGGGTGACCAGCATAGACAGACCAGTTTGGTCTACCAGTTTGGGTAAGGCCATGCCCTGGAGACAGGTCTGTCCTTAACTGGGAGAAGTAGACGTGGATGGGAGCTGGGAGCCAAACTACTCCAGGCACTCTCTACCCTGTGCTGCTTCTAGCTCCCAGCAGAGGGGTTCACTGGAGAAGCTGCAGCACCAAGTCGCCATGGTAGATGGGTGAAGCTGCTTTGAGTCGTGTCCCCATGGGCACGGAGACACAAGAGGCTCCAGGCTCAGGGGGCAAAGGCGACTAAGGCAGGTCCCTGTGGACGCTGACATTTCCCTCACCCCGGGCAGGGCTGCTGCTGCAGGAGATGACCATGGCGGGGCTGAATGAGCTGCGCTTCACCGAGGAGAAGCCGCTGCTGCGGGGCCAGGACGCCGAGCTGGTGAGTCTGGTGACCACACTGGCTCTGGCTCCTGCACGTGGAGTGCCAGGACGTGGGTGCTTAAGTGCGAGCCTGGGGGGAGGGTGCTGGTATTGGGTACACGGGTGTGTGGACAGACCTGCTGGTATCAATGCACATGAATGGGTGAGCGTGGGCTCTGGTCTGGTGTGATGATGTATGTGTGTGAAGGTGTTGGACACACATGTCAATGTGCATGGATGTGTGCACACATGTGGGCATCCTTTTCCCCTGCAGCCAGCACTGCCCCAGGGACTGGGGGCTTGTGGTGTCTGTGGGCTTCCCGAGTTGGGTGGGAGGAAGGCAGGGGGATGTCTCCATCCTTAATGGCTCCTTCTCTCCCCAGGAGAACTCAGATGTCTTTCTCTCCACTGTTGACACGGACTGGAAGGTAGGAGTGGCCACTGGGGGTGCCCCCACCCCTGGGTCCCACGTGGGTCCCACAGCAGCCTGTGGCTGGGGAAGGCTGCAGGGTGCTGAGCAGACCCAAAGTTGTGGCTGTCCCCCTCTTCCATGGGGTCGCAGTGCCTGGTTGGTGTCTATGCATGGGGCTGCACGTCCGTTGCAGTCCCTGGCAGGAGGGGACAGGGAGGATGCTGCCAGGCATGCCCTGTGCTGGCACTGATCAGATGTGGCTGGCGGGCACTTGGCAACAGGCCGGGGACAAAACCTCTTTAAAACAGGGAATTTCTTCTCAGGAGGGCTGAGCATTTACAGCCTCTCTACCATTGCCATGGCAATGGTTTCCCGGGCAATGATAGCTCCTTGCTTATACAACGATGTTTGAAAGCCTCTTTCTTTTTTGGAGGGCTGCGGCATTGCCCCCTGTACCACCCACCTCTCTTGGAGAGAAGGGCCCCTCTGCTCCCCTGGCTGGCACCTGCCTGCCTTGTACCTCAAGTTCCATCTCTCCAGAGGAGCGCTGCAGAGTCATAGAATCACAGAATGGTTAGAGTTGGAAGGGACCTTAAAGATCATCGAGTTCCAACCCCCCTGTCCTGGTCAGGGACACCTCCCACCAGATCAGGTTGCTCAAAGTCCTGTCCAACCTGGCCTTGAACCCCTCCAGGGATGGGGCAGCCACAGGTTCTCTGGGCAGCCTGTTCCAGTGCATGAACATCCTCTCAGTAAAGAATTTCTTCCTGATATCTAACCTAAGCCTCCCTTCTTCCAGTTTGAAGCCGTTACCCCTTGTCCTATCACTGCATGCCCTTGTCAGAAGTCCCTCTCCAGCTTTCTTGTAGGACCCCTTCAGATCCTGGAAGGCTGCTATAAGTTGTCCCCTGAGGCTTCTCTTCTCCAGGGTGAATAACCCCAACTCTGTCAGCCTTTCCTCACAGCAGAGGTGCTCCAGCCCTCAGAGTGTCTTCATGGCCTTCTCTGGACTCACTCCAACAGTCCACATTCTTCTTATTTTGGGGGGCCTCAAGAGCTGAACCCAAGGGCTCTAGGTGGGGTCTCACCATGAGGTGACCTCAAGGCTTGCAGGGGCTTAGCTCATTCCTGGCTCCCGGGGTGGTCTTCAGTGCTCTCACACCTGTGCCCAAGCTCATCCCATACCAGGCTTGCTCTGCAGAGACCAGGGTACTGGTAGATGGGCAAGGAGGGTAGTGGGACTGCTTGACCCTCTTCCTAAAGCAGCTGCTCTCCCAGGGGACACCAGTGACTGACTTCAGGTTTTGTGTTGCTGCTTTGCCAGTGGCTGAGACCACCAGAGGGGTGGGCTTGGCATGAACTTCCCAGGCTGTGCCGGGGCAACCCCCTCCTTTCCCCGACCCTGGCACTTCACAGGTTGGTTCCCTGCCCTTCCTCAGAGAGCTTTTTCTTACCCCATTTTCTTGGCTCACATCCGTGGGTAATTCAGTTCAGCCCCAAGCTTAGCTCTTCACCGCCCTTCTGCTCCTCCCCAGAGCCAGTCACTGCTCCCTCACCGAGGTGCTTTGGCCTGGCCGGGGAAGCAGGGAGAAGTGGGGATGCCTCACTCTTGCCACCAGCCAAAATAAAGGGGCTGGGACTGCTGGCATAAGCCAGGGTGCAGATGCTGCTGCCCTGGGACCTGGGCACCGTAGCCCTGCTGGACATCTGGGCCACCTGCCAGGCAGATGGGCAGCCAATGAGTGATGCCATTCGATGTTATTCAGCATTGCTATACCGTCCCATCTCCCTGCTACCCTTTTCCATTCATGCCTTGCTTCACCTCAGCTTTTCCACCCCTTCTCCCCTCTATTTTGCAACATTCTGTCTTTTTTCACCTGCTCATGCCCTTCTGCATCATGCTTTTTCCCAGAGGCTGTGGCTTCTCGTGCGCTTGACCCCACAGGTAGTAGGGCTGAAGAAAGCAAAAATGGCACCTGGAGCCACCAACGGCTTTGTACCTGTGCAAGGAACCACCTGGGCTGCCCCTCACACCACCCTTCCTTAGCAGAAATGCATCTCTCCAGGCTTGGGGCTGAGCTGCCGGCAGGACAAAACAGTGCAGAGGAAAGCCTCTTTGGAGGCAAGGTGGATTCTGTCCTCCTGCCTGTCTGTCTGTCCGTCCATCCTTTCTCCCACATCCAGACTGCCTGCCTGCCCAGCCCTGGCTTGTTTGCAGGACGCTGCTCTCAGTGACTCGCCACCAGTTCTGGGTGATCCTTCATCCAGGTCAGGGAAAGGGCTGTCCCCAGGGCAAAGTGGCTCATCCCTGTTACAAGACATCAGAGACTCCACAGGAAGAAGCCTGATGGGTCAATGCAAGAACACAGGGCTTTGCCATGTGGGGAGGCCTGTGCATGTGCTGGTGATGGCCACTAGACACCCTATGCCCATGGCTGGGTGCATGCCAGGGCATGGTGTGAGCAAACCATGGCAAGCTGCTGGGGTAGGGGGGATGCAGAAGTGATGGAGGCTCCAGCTGGCACAGAGCATCCCTGTGCTGGGCAGGGGGGCCAGATCCATCCCCTCTGGATGCCCTGGTCCGACCCTGGCACGTAGCTCTCCAGTCACTTTGGGCAGGCACTAGTGTGACTGTGGGATTCTTTCTCCATCCGTCCGTCCATCCATCTCCACCCAGCTTTGTGCTGGAGCGGCTTGGGTGCTGCTTGTGCCAAGCTGGGCAGTGGTGCAGCTGGGTGCAGGGGCAAGTAGGGTGCAGGGGGATGGCACCTAGAGCCTGGGGGAAGTGTTTCAGGGCCAGGGTGTGAGCTGCAGGCAGTCAGACTCAGCCTCTTATGAAGCCTGTTGTAATCGGGGCAGAAACTGTCTGCCTGCCTGCACGTGCACACGGGAATACACACAGCATGTGTCAGCCCAGGGGCAGGATCCGATTCCTCAGTGCTGCTGGGTTGTCTTTTCTCCTGCCGATACCTGCCACCGGTGACATCCAGGTTGGGGCTAAATCTTGCACGTCCTCTGCATGCCAGCATCCCGCATCAGGCAGGATGACCGTGTTTCTGGGTAAGGTAACACAGGTGTCTGGGCAATGGTGACGTGTACGAGCGTGTGTGTCTCCACACACATGTGCCCGAGGTTCTGTGTCTGTGCAGATCCTTGTGCATCCATGTGCATGAGTGATGGCCATGGCATACACGCTAAGCATGTGGGAGAAGGATGCAGCAGACGTGCTCCTTATATGCTCGTGACCATGGCCATACGTGTACTGTGCAGACACACAGCACCAGCCCTGGGAGGGTATGTGCAAGCATCTTGTGGGGTGCATGTTCTTTAGTGTGGATCGTTGTATTTATTTTTCCAAAGTTTGCATGCACAGGCATGTGGTTTTGCCTGGCTGCCGTGTGTCTGTATTGGTACGTGTTCTCTGTGTGTATGTGCATGGCCACATGCATATGCAGAGCACGCCTGCTGTGTTTTTCTCCTGTGTGTTTAGCATGCACTCATGTCCATCCCTGGCTGTGGGTGCGCTTCCTGCTGCGTGTGAGTTGCTGCGGGGCCTTGGCCTGGGCAGCTGCAGGCTTGAGCATGATTCTGCATGTTTGCCTGGGGCTGGAGCCATGAGTGAGCATGGTCATGCAGGAGAGCATCGCGGGGCTCTGCCGGGAGGATGCTGTGTGTGTTGCAAGGGGGGGGAGTGCAGCCCTGTCCAGGCAGCCCCGCCTGTCTCGCTCTGGTGGAAGAGGGAAGATGGAGCAGGTACCACACGGTGCCAGGCATTTTTTCTTCATAAACAAGGGTGTTTGGGGCCAATTGGAGCATGAATAATTCCCACAGCAGCCAATGGCTGAGTACTGGCTCCATTGCGGTGCCTGCCTGCAATGGAGGCCAAACCTGCTGGGGCTGCGTGTTTCGCTGAGGGGGAAGGGAGAGGGAGGGCTTAGCGCAGGGCTGGGGCTCCACTATAAATCAAGGCAAAGGGCTGAGCCAGCGCAGAGCTCTGCTTCACCACTGCAGCGCTGTGCCTTACGCCGGGACCCCGTGCTTGGCCCACCCTGCCCGTGCATCCTCGTCCACCCAGTTCCTCACCATGCCTGAGTGCTGGGATGGGGTAGGTACCACCGTTCCCGTGTTCGCTGCCCTCCCTTCCCGGGGAGTTTTGCCCTGATGCTTCCCCTGCTCTCGCAGGCTGAACCTTTTGCGGGGTGGCTTGGTGTGGGTCAGGCAGGTGTTGGGGGTGGGGGGGACCTGCTGCTGGGGAGCCCTTCCTTCCCCCAGCCCTGCTGCTGCATCCCCGACCTGCCGCATCCCCGACCTGCCGCATCCCTGACCTGCCGCAGGTTTTGGGGACGCATTGTCCTTGAGCATGTCCTCCCCGAGCCAGACAGAGATGCTGCGCTGAGTCTGAGGGTGAGCGAGCGCAGCTGCAGCAGCTGGGACTGACAGCTGATGTCGGGGGTCAGGGGACAGAGGGGACACGCTGCCCCTTCCCCACCCCAAGGTTTGCAGAGGGAGAGGGTCTCTTGCTGCTTTGGATCAATCCCTCAGATGCTTTCTGGCCTCTGCAGTGATGGTAACAGTCTGGTGCGGAGTGGGGGGTAAGCATGTGGGAGCACTGCAGCAGTGAGCACATAACCTGGCAGGGCTGGGGGCTGCAGGTTATCAGTGTGTCCCCCCCCAACCATGCCATCCCCCTCCCCCCATCGCTGCCTGCATCCCCAGCCTCTCCCCTCCAGCAAGCATCCCTGCAGCAAAGGGCAGAGCTGTGGTACCCAGTGATGCTGCAGAGGCTGCACCACAAGCAGGGATGTCCCTGGCTTGGCGGGGTGAGGAAAAGTGATGGGGAAGGAGCTGCCACCATTGGCATGCGATTTTGGGGTGGGATTGCAGGCTGAGCTGTTGGGATTGTGATGGCAACCACGGGCGTGGGGGTGGCAAGGAGGCATCAGACCACATGGATGGCTCCTGTTCTGTGACCTTGGGCCTGGCCAAGACTCAGGCAGGCTCTGTCTCAGATTCTTTATCTGTCGTTGTGGGGTGGTGTCCCTGCTCATCACCTGCTGCCTGATACAACGCCAAGGAGTGGAAGGACAGCCATGGATAAGAGCTGGGGCCAGGGTACCCTTGGGGAGCTTAGTGTTTCTCACAGAGCCCTTGAGATGCTCTTGGGCACTGTGTCCCCTGGGGACAGCAGATCTCCGTGAGGGGAGGCACTTCAGTGAGGAGACTCTGTCCTCAGGTAGTTCCTCCCGTATGAGACCCATGTGTCCTTCAGAGTCCTTGGAGGCATGTAACCTGTAGGAGCATCCACATACCCACTCCCTTCCCACCACCCTTGGGGGTGCCAATACCTGCAGCAAGGACCGCGCTGGTTGGGCACCCAGCCAGCATCCCCTGCTCAGCATGTGATGCTCCTGCACCCGCCAGATCCCAGCTTTGAGGTCACTGCCAGTGACTGGCAGACATGGATGTCTGGAGGGGACCCCTGGTCCGTTGTCTCCAGGCAATGCCTTGGCCAGCACCTGGGCTCACAGCCTTGGTTTCCCTTGCTGGCTGGGGACAATGGCCGTGAAGGTGAAGCTGGAGCACTTCCAGCCAGGGAAACTGAAGCATGGGGCAGTCCTGGGCTCTGCATGGGGGGCACAGCCACTTCAGACCCAGGGATTTAAAATTTATTTTAGCTGTCATTTTGGAATGAGGCTGCAATGTTTCCTGGTGTGGTGTCTGGGGTCTGGCCTCTGCCTGTTTGTCCCAGGCACGGTGAATCCATGCCAACTAGGTCATCTTGTGATCCCCGACTTGTTGCCAAAAATCCCTCAGGCTCAGGCCCTGGAAGATTTCCTGTCCCATCCTATGATCCACCTGCCCTGTACCACAATCCTTCTCTCCCAAGCCCTCTTGGATCATCCCATCCTGTCCCATTCTATTCCAGACTTATCACCTTTGGTCCTGTGATCCCACCCCATGATACATCTGTCCAATCCTAAATCCTGTTATCCTATTCTACGTCCTCCCTCCCCCCCCTTTCTCCTCCCTTCTTCCTCCCTTCCTCCTCCCCTGTCAGTGAAGGCTGGGAGCATTTGTAGGTGATTTGTCCTGCTTTCTGCCATGACCAAGGTGCCCAGAGTTGGGGGGTTGTCCCAGGATGGCTGCTCCCATGGGACCCAGCTGCTCAGGGGAGCAGCACTGAGGGGTGGGATAGTGGGACAGGAAAGGACGTCTCGGGGCATGCATATTTCACCCTATCTCTTCTCTTCCCCCAGGAACATGACATTGAGACCGCCTATGGGCTGCTGCATGTGGTCATCCGGGGCTCACCCAAAGGGAATCGTCCAGCCATCCTGACATACCATGATGTGGGCCTCAACCGTGAGTGCTGGTCCCTGGGGCACAGAGGCAGGCAGGGGAGAGCTTGGGGCAGCAAGGGGTGCCGGGACATTGGCCAAAGCCCCTGGCTCAGCTCCTTTCACTCTTCCCATGGAGGGTCCCTGGGCTGCATTAGGTCTGCCCGGGCATCTGAAAGCACCAGGAGGGTTTGGGTGCTCAGCTGAAACTGGCTGAGCCAGGCACAGCCAGGAGAGCTTGGCCACCCTGGAGCTGGCTGTTGTCCACCCAGCCATGACAGGCAGAGATGAGACATGGAGGATGCTGGGTCAGTCCCCATCATAGAAACTGACATGCTGGTATTCAGAGCATGGGCCTAGCTGGCAGCAGGGCATAGTGAGGGCTGGAGGAGTTGGGCAATAGCAGAGCAGGGGGGTCCCTGATCTGGGGCTCTGGATATGGAGATGCTGTGCTGTTAGCCTGCAGCCTTGGACCTGCACCGCAGACCCCTGTCCTGGGCTGTGCCCCCTGTCCTAGGGGGTATGCCTGGTGCCCTGTGAGCAGGGAGAAGTATCTCCCCCTCAGCCTCAGTTGAGGCTGAGTCACTGCCATACTACATGAGCTGCCTCATCTTCTCGGCAGCACTCTCATGTCTAGGGATGCGTCATGTTGGTTGTGATGGACCTTACAACCTGCCTTGTCCCCACATTTTGGGAGGGATGTCCTGGCACCACTGCCATGAGGCAGGACCCCTCCAAGCCCTGGCAATGACTATATCCCACTGCAATAGTGGTGGCCTGTCCACAGCAGTGCTGGAGCAGTTTATTTGACTGTTTCCAAGCAGGAAGATTTGCAGCTCTTTCTCAAGTCCCATGGTTGCTTAAGCCCTTTCTGGGGATCTTGGATAGGGCGGATAATACTCCGGGCTGGGTGGTCCTGCAGGTGGTCCTGGGTCTGGTGCTCCAGGCTTGCATCCCCCAGTCCTATCCCTCCAAGCAGACATGGCTCATCCCAAACTCCTCTTCCTCCTGGCTGTGTCCATCCATCCCAATGCCTCCCAACACCAGGAGGGATGCAGCCCTTATTAACAGTGTCTGTGGTCTCTGCTGTGGGACAAGGAGCTTGGAGGCAAAGGGATAAGAGGGCTTAGATGGCATATCACCTCCCATTTGAAGGGCAGTGGGAGGGCAGGTGATGTCTCTCCATTCTCCCCTGGCCCACCAGGCCCCCGTGATGGGGCATTTGGTCTCTGATCCCTGCCTGCTCCTTGACAGACAAGCTTTGCTTCAACACCTTCTTCAACTACGAGGACATGCAGGAGATCACAAAGCACTTTGTGGTGTGCCATGTGGATGCGCCGGGCCAGCAGGCAGGAGCCTCGCAGTTCCCTCAGGGGTAGGTGCCAGCTTCGGGGACTCACTACACCTGCCGGGATGTCACCTTCCTGCCTGCTGGGTTGTCACTGCCTGGGCAGTCGTTCCCTGCCTGCAGGTCTCACTGAACCTTGTCAAAGCCCAGTGGCAACTGACTGGCCCGGGGTGGGCAATGGGGTAGTTTGTGGGTGGGTGTCATTTCCATGGCCACTTGAGGCAGCTCAGCTGCCCAGTCTGCTCTGTGTGGGCCCCATAACCACTGTCCTGGCCCTCCCTGTGCCACAGGTACCAATATCCATCCATGGACCAGCTGGCCGCCATGTTACCCAGCGTGGTACAGCATTTTGGGTGAGTCAGTCCTTCCTCCACAGCTGCCAGCTGAGGGTGCTGGGCAGGGAGATGGGAGGAGGGGGGGGGGGAGGAGGCAGGGGTTTGGAGCTGGGGGAGTTATCCCTGTAAGTTGGCACCCTGCGTATCTTCTTGTACCCCATGCTGCAGGTGGAGGGGGGGCCTGGGGAACACATGCTGAAGCCCACCATCCCCCCATACACACCTCTGCTTTCCAGGTTCAAGTACGTGATCGGTATTGGTGTTGGGGCAGGAGCCTACGTGCTGGCCAAGTTTGCGGTGAGCCTGGGGCTGGGATGGGCTGGCCCTGCGTTGCTGTGAGCCTGGGGCAAGGGGAAGAGCAGGAGCTGACAACCCTGGGCATGGTCCTAGAAGGACTGAGGGGCCAGGACAGCAGTGCCTTGGTCATGGTGGTTGGTCAGTCTTGCCACAGGTCTCCCATCACTCCCAGGACAGGGCCACATCAGCCCTGTGCAATGCCTGTGCAGTGGGCAGCGGTGCTGGTGGGAGTCTGCCCTGGGCACATCTCCCCTTCCCACTGAGCATCATCCCTCTTGCTCACTGCAGCTTATCTTTCCCGACCTGGTTGAAGGATTGGTCCTCATGAACATTGACCCCAATGGCAAAGGCTGGATTGACTGGGCAGCTGCCAAGGTGGGCAGGGCCCTGACCCCCTCCTGATGCTGGTGGCTCCCTGGGGCAGGAGCCAGCCACAGCAGTGCCATAACTCCCTGTGCTCCCTCCACAGCTCTCTGGCCTCACCAGCACGCTGCCAGACACTGTCCTGTCTCACCTCTTCAGCCAGGTAAGGGCTGTGCATCCTGATGACCCCTGCCATTGCCCCCCTGCCCAGCATGCCATCTGGGTCACCTTTCCCAGCCTGCCAGGTGCCACAGTGCTGCTGGACCTGCTCCATGCCCAGGGAGGGAGTTTGTTAAGCCCTGCTTGTACCTCTCCTGTCCCATCCAGGGCTTAGCTTTGGTGGGGGTGTGACTCATGCTCACATCCTGCCTGGGTGTGCTGTCTGCGGCACCACTGTGCCTGGCCGCATTGCCCAGCATCCTGCCCCTCTGCCCTGCTGGCCAGCACAGCATGGGTAGGCCTGGGGGCACAGGGGCGGCAGCCACCAGTGCCTGCTCTAATCTCCATCCCCTGCTGGCACAGGAAGAGCTGATGAACAACACAGAGCTGGTGCAGAGTTATCGGCAGCAGATCGGCAGTGTGGTGAACCAGTTCAACCTCCAGCTCTTCCTCAACATGTACAACAGGTAAGCATCGGGGGTCCTGTCTGTGCCAGGCTGAGGGGCTACAGTGCTGGTGGGTGGCCCTGAGGGCTCCATGGGAACCCTGACCCCTGCGGGGTGCTGCTATCACCCTCCAGCACAGGCAGGCAGTGTTGCAAGGCTGGCCGCTGGTGCTGGCCAGAGATGCAGGAATGGTGACACCCGTGCCAGAGCCTTGTCGTGTTCCAGAGCCCATGGCCACGGGCGCACATCCTCTGGTCTCCTCCTGCACTGGGTGCTGGCACAGGCCTGAAGAAGGGGGTGGAAATGCTGTCCTTTCCACTCGGGGCGTTGGCAGCCTTGCTACCTCTCTGGATGCTGCACTCCACAGTGCAGGTTCTGCTCAGGTCTTGGCAGAGATGGCTGTGGGGTCCTCCATCCACAGGGTGCCAGGACAGTGGTGCTGAGTGCTGCTTCCCAGAGCTCTTGCTCTTGTGCTGTGGCATCAGTGGCACCACCTGCCCATGGGCTCACACTGGCCCTCTTTCTCCTCCATCAGCCGCAGGGACCTAGACATCAACCGGCCTGGGACTGTGCCCAATGCCAAGACGCTGCGGTAAGAGTCGTGTCAGCATGGCATGGGAGGACCCAGGGCAGTGGAGTCCACCCAGACCAAGCCCTGATTGTGCCCCTTCCTCCTTTTACTAGCTGCCCTGTGATGCTAGTGGTCGGAGACAACGCACCTGCTGAAGAGGGGGTGGTGAGTGATGGGGTAGTGCCTGTGGGGTGGCACATGGGCACGTAGAGCCCATGTTTGCTGCCTGCTCAGACACGTGTGAGCTTCCACCTGATGACTATGCTCATATGCAAACCTACCTGCTCTTGTGGGCACATGTGCACATGCATCTGTGCATGGCTGCACAGGTGGAAAACCTTCTCTTCCTCATATGTACAGACATGATCACAACATGCACACTTGGATAGGTTGGCACCCAGGCACACTCCCTTCTTGACCACATGGACCCAAGCAGCTGCTAGAACGTGCATGTCCTTGCACACATCCACACTTGCACAGCCACAGACACTGTGCGTGTGGCCCCATGATGTGTTAACTGCATGCACACACTCCCTCTTCCAGCACATGTACCTCTATGCTTGCACACACATGTGTGATGCACAGGATGCTTCACCAGCCTCCCCCCTTCTCTCCCTTTCCAGCCCATACCCTATCCCAGACACTGGCAGAAGGAAGGTCTTGTCTGCCCCATGGCAAAGGGATGGGGCTTCCGCAGGCTCAGGGCTGGCCTAGAGCCCTGTCTGCACCTGGCTGGGGTGGGATGTGCCAGCTGGGGTGCCATGGGTCAGTGGTGGTACCTGTTGCCAACTTCTGTCAGACTGAGGGGGCTAATATCATCCCTCTTGCCTGCAGGTGGAGTGTAACTCCAAGCTGGATCCTACCAACACCACATTCTTGAAGGTAGGTAAGTGGCACGGGCAGCCAGGTGGTGCCTTTTGCCCATGAAGTGCCCCATTACCCTCTGCCCCAGGGTTGCAGGATGTCCCCATTCCAGGTCCATTTTGGCCATGGGGCTGGGGAAGAGTGGGAAGAACAGGGTGGCCCCAGCAGTGGCATACCCCATCCAGCAGGTACCGGGGGACACAGTGGGCCACAAAGGCTAAGCCGGACCTTCTCTTTGCAGATGGCTGACTCCGGTGGGCTGCCCCAGGTCACACAGGTGAGCCCCCACAATTTCCCCACTTAACCGGGCCCTGAGACATGGACTGGTGCTGTCCCTGGCTAGCAGGGGATGGGCTGAAGTGGGAATAGGAGCTGCCAGAGGCAGCTCAGGGCTGAGCTGGGGTCTTGGCCGCAGGGCTGCCTCAACTCAGCGTGCTCTCTCCCCGCAGCCCGGCAAGCTGACCGAAGCCTTCAAGTACTTCCTGCAAGGCATGGGCTACAGTGAGTGCCAGGGCTGGGCACGGGGCTGGCGTGTGCCTGCGTGTGCACATGTGTGTGTTCCTGTGCGTGTGTGCTGACCCTGCTGCAGGAGAGGAGCCTGCCCCCACCTTGTGCCCAACCTGGTGGGGAGCCGCACCGGTGTCTAGGGTGCTGTATCTGCGGATGTACAAGATGCCTACCCATGTTCATAGGGGCATGGGCTGTACAGGCTCTGTGTGCACACAGGTGTGTGTACAAGGCCTCTGTGTGTGTGGTCAAAGTCTCTGTGCACAAGTCTGTGGGCATGTGTGTATGGGTCCATGAGCAAGTACATGTGTGTGTGTGTGCAGCTCTGTGTGCATGCGTGTGAAGGCCCATGTACACACGTGTGTGTGTGTTTTCAGGTCCATGTACACATGCACATATGTCTGTGTGTGTGCAGGTCTGTGCACACGTGCAGGTCCGTGTGCGTGCACACGCGGGGCTGGGTGGGGGCTTCTGGTCCTGCGGAGCGGCCAGCATGGTTGATGCTCTCTCTCTACCCTCCCTGCCCTTCTCCCGCTCCACCTCTGCCAGTCACCCACCTGAAGGATCGGAGGCTGAGCGGAGGCACAGGTACCACTCAGTGCTTCTCGGCCCGTGCCCACCGCTGCATGGTGCCTGCCTCGTCTCTGTGCCCTCAAGTTGCCCAGGCACCTTTGGGAGCAGCCTGGATGCAGGGCTGGCCCTTCCCAGCCAGGTGCCCTCTGCCTCGCTCTGCTTTCCCTGAGATGGCACCCTGAGCCAGGGAAGGGGCTGAGAAATGGCAGCTTTGGAAAAGTTTCCCCCCATGCAGGCACAGTCTTGGCGGTGTGTCCTCCTCCAGCAGGCCAGGAGCTGTGCCCGCAGGGTATCCTGGCTGGAGTAGTGTGTCACCTTCCCTGCCTTCCCTGGGGAGCTGGGAGAGCTCCCATCCCTGCTCAGTCTTTCCCCAGAGTGTGGTGGCCAGGGGGTCCCCATCTGCCTCATGCCCAGCAGTTGCATCCCTGGGAGAAGTGCCTGGTGTGCAGCCTGGCCCAGGGTGCCCTGCGCCTGCCCCACTGTGCCCTGCCAGGCTGGAACTGCTCATGTTGTCATAGCACCGCATGCTGCAAGCTTATGCCCGGGGTCATTCACACCTGGGAGCAGGACCGGCGGTTTTGCTTGCATGAAGCAATGTCAGCCCGGGTCCTCTTGGCTTTGGGAGGGAGCTGAGCATCTCTCTCTGCCTGTGCAGTGCCATCTGCCAGCATGACTCGCCTGGCACGCTCCCGCACGGCCTCCCTCACCAGCGCCAGCTCAGTGGATGGCACCCGTCCACGTGCCTGCACCCACTCAGAGAGCACCGAGGCCATGGGGCAGATCAACCACACCATGGAGGTATCGTGCTGAAGTCCACGCCTACCGCCGACGTCTCCTCCAGAGCCATCTCACATCCGTCAGCATCCCGCCAGCACCCACCCGCCTCGTGGACGTCCTTCACCAGGACCCTCATTCCTTCAGGGTTGATTTGTCTTCTTTGCTGTTGGCCTCATCCCCTTGTCTGGTAGCGGAGGAGGAGAGGGGCTTGCTTCACTGCCTCCTGGCACCAGCTCCTGGCTTTGCCCAGCAGTCACACATGGTTTCTGCATTGGTCCTCTCCCTCGTTGGCTTGCCCCTGGCTCGGGAGGGTGGGTGGCAGGGGGACAGGGCCAGAATGGGGGAGCGGGGACAGGGCCAGAATGGGGGAGCAGGGGCAGGATGGTGAGATAGGGACAGGATAGTGAGATAGGGACAGGATAGTGAGATGGAGCAGGGCAGCATGCTCTGGACAGAACAGCAGGACATGGAGAAGATGCAGGAGGTAGGTTGGTCCCCCAAGGTCAACCAAGACTGGCCAAGCCAGATCGAAGACAGGGACAGGGAGCACCGCTCACTGAGAGGTCACTGGGTCCTTCCTGGGCATGCAGCTCCCGTTTCTCCCAGCCAGCCCTCCCTAGGGTGAGCTAGCACAGGATGCCCTGCACACCCTGTTTCTCTGGAACTGGCCGAGCATTGTGAGAAATTGCGCCCCAAACTGTCCCCTCACACTGGTCGTGTACTCTGAGGGCTGCCCCGGGGCAAGGGGAGAGGGCTCAGCCCTGCTGCAGGAGCCATTGGGGCAGGAGGGTGTAATTGGGGGGGGGTCCCACTGCTTCTGCCTATGCCCTTGACCATGGTAGCTCTTCTTTGGTCCCTTTTTGCAAGAAGAACAATCAGCACCTGCCACCAGAAATGCACCACGGGGAAGGGGGCTGTGTGCCATGGTTTACTTGGTCCCTGCCACACCAGTGATTCCACTCCCAGCTGTGGGGCTGAAGCTGCCAGGCTCAGAGGCCACTGAATTTGGGTACGTTGCATGGCAGGTCCTCCCTCCATTTTTGCCACAGCCTGTGGGTGTCACCATAGTGGAGCCATTAGCAATAAGATGAGACACTCCCCACCCCACCGCAATGCTGGGGATCCCTCAGCACCCTCTGCCCCCCAGGGTGCATCATGCAAGGTGCTGGCAGTGTGGGGTGACCCATGGGATGTGGGGAGCACCACGGTGTCTGGCTTTGCCCACAGACCTTGTCAGACCCACTGTGGCCCCCCCAATTCACACTCCCGTGCCCAGCATCTCGCCTGCACACTGATCAGGGCATCTCTCAAGGGCTTGGCTCCCCCCAAGCCATGGGGCCCCATCTGGCCACCAGCTCTGGCTGCATCCAGCGTGGAGAGCCACATCATGTAACCCTGCCATCAGCCACCCAGCCTCTGCTGCCATCCTTGGCCCACCCCACGGGCAGCAGAGTCCAGCTTCTCCTGCACCTGGGGTAAGGGAGCCCCGGGCTCTGGCAATGGGTGTTCAGGTCTTTGCAGGTGGTCTGTGGGGAACCTGAGCAGGGATCTGTAGGGGACCCATCAGGTGACACCATCTAGGTGAGCGGAACCAGCCTGATGGAGGCACGTCCCACCCAGCCCCTCAAAAGCACTTGCTCCACAGACCCTATCCCTGCTCCCTAGCAAAGGGCACAGGGGTCCCAGGGCTCCTGGTGGGTGTACAAGGGCTTTTGGCCCTGAGACCTGTGCCCTGCCCAGCCCCTCCCATATTGAATGACCACCCTGAAACACCAGTGCCCCCCTCTTTGTTCTGCCGTGTGCTTCCTTCCCAGTGTGACTTTCAAAGCTATGTAGCTCCTTTTTACTGTAGATACCGCTGTGATCTCTTGTTTTCTCAGCGTGTCCTTCCAGAAGATATATATATAAATACCTATACATAATATATGTAAGAGTTTGTCCAGTCCCTGACTTTTTTGGGTTCTTTTCTTCTTGCATTCTTGTCCAAGCGGTGCCATGTGGTTCCCTGGAGGTGGTCTGGCTGTCCTCGCTTTTGGACCCTAATCTTGGTTTAGTTGGATTTGGTTTTCCCTGATGGTTTGTTCTTTTGATTTGTGTTGGTTTTCCTTTCTTCTCAGTCACAGCAGAATTTAATGCATTTTCCTGTCTGAGCGCAACCTGATTTTGTCATAGCAGCATCAAGGCTGCAGCAGTCATGAGATGGCAATATGTAAACTGGATTTAACTAACCTGTTGTTGTAGAGAGAACTTACTGTGTTGGAAAAAAACCAACAAGCTAATAAAGTGTTAAGAACCTGCTGTGCTCTTTTCAGCATGCTGCAGGAAATGGGTCTGAGCCCATCCTGGGCCTGCCTGCAGAGATCTGGTGGGCAGAGAGGACAAGGGTGACATCTTGGCCATCAACCACACCAAGTGCTGCAGTGTTGGGAGAAGCAGACCAGGGTGCCCATGGAGGAGAGCCCATGACCCCAGGGGGCATGTGGAGGGGAGCCCTGATGTGCTTTGGCTTCAGGGCAGCCATAGGCAGATTCCCCCATATGTCGGAAGTGGATGGAGACTGGAAAGCTGACAGCTGTGGCCCCATGAGGTTCAATTCAAGGGGTGCCCACTGGGGAAGGAAACACCTATGGCTGCATAATTCTCGGGATGAGAAGGGTCCTTGGGAGATCCAGCCTCCCTGTCTTCCAAGCCTGCAGGCTCCTTGTCTTGTTCATCAAGTTCTGAATGTCCCAGGCCACAGCTCCTTCCAAGTGCATGAAGCCCTTCCTGTGAATGATCCTAGGCTTCATCCCTACACCAGTGTGTTTGTGTCTGCCTCATACTGGGGCACTCCAGACTGGTACCAGGCCCTGGAGAGGGTCCCAGAGCCAGGACATGGAGGAAGAGTGACCGTGTGGTCCACATGCATTGTTGCCTGGCATGGGTGGAGAGGAGCCTGGACACCTGGGGAGGGAATGCAAACCACCAAGACTGTGCTGAGATGTGGGCAGGCAGCCTGAGAGCCTTTCTTGGCTGGTTTGGCTGGAGGGGTCTACTGGTCTCCCTGCCTTCAGTTCATCTATCCTACTCCAGCCTTGAGGTTTCTCTCTTGCTGGCCCCTCTCTCCTTCTGCTTTGGTTTTGGGGGCCTCCTTTCTGCCCTTTCTCTCTCTTTCTCTCTTTCCAGCATTAGGGTCTCCCTCATTAGGTCTGCTGCACACTCGCCCCACCTCCCCAGCCTGGGCAAGCCTCATCTGGGTGGGGGGTGACTGCAATAGTCCTGCTGGGGCTGGGATGAGGTGTCTCCTGCCTGGGTGTAGAACCAGAGACCATTGTTGTCAAGTCGGGGCAGCTGCAGGTGGGAGAACTAAGCTGCTGGGAGGTAAGTATGAGGCTATGTGAGGACCCAAAGACCGTAGAGGAGCAAGGACTTGCTACTGCAAGATATGGGGAGACCACAGTCATGCTTGGGATGCTGGAGGGACTGCAAAGCCTCCTTCTGAGGTGGTGGTGGTGACTCTAGATGTGAGGGTATGATATTATTAATGAGGGGTTTTTGTTAATTAACACCTTTGGGCTTAGATGCTGGCAGGATGGAGAGCTCTGAGGGTGCATGGCAGAGGGGGCTGGATCCCAGGAAGATGCTCTGAGCCTCCTGTCACTCTCAGCAACAGTCCTGACACCTGAGCTGCTGGGTGCTACCTGGCCTGAAGAGGGATGGGGCTCAGGTGGAACAGGAAGCATTCTCCCTCTTCTCCCTCCCAGTATGAGGCTGGGTGATCCCAGGACAGGACTGCAGCATCCTTGAGGCTGAGGGAGAATTCCTGCTCCATGGCCCTGGTTGGAGCTGGGCTCCATTCCCAGTCATTCTGCCAAGCTGCCATGCAGACAGATTTCTGCTGACAACCCCCCCCGTCATGGCTACATACATGACCATCAGCTGTGCTGGAAGGATACCCGATAATTCACATCTCCTTGTTTGAGAATCTAGGAATGAAGTTAGGGTGGTCTCACTCCCTTGTCAACCTTTTCGTTTTCTGTGTCACAAAAATGAAATGGAAATTGCAGGGAAGGAAAACACTCTGTGACTGTTCACTTAACTCTTGCTCAGATTTTGCCTAGCCCAGCTTGTGCTAAGGCCTGATGTGTGCTGGAGCAGTGCCACTGGGGCAAAGCCAGAGCACCAGGTAGGCAGGCTGGGTGGCCAATATTAGATACATGGAGAAAGGGCATTCAAGTAACTCAATCTCAGATGGGAAGTGTATTCTAAATGCATTAATATCATCCTCACAGAACCAGTATCCTTTTTGCCTCTGTATCTCATAACTACTGATATATATGTGTGAAAAAGCATTACAACCCTCTGACGGTGTGTGCACTAAGTTCCACCTGCTTGTAAGAGCTTTTACCCCATGGTTAGGTGTTAATGAACTACAAAGAGCAGCTGCAAATGTGTCAACAAAACTAGAAAAAATACATCAATGAAACAGCAGGTAGTATTACAGTGCTATAAGAAAAAAAAAGAAATTATGATCATGAAAGGTACTAGAGAATCAATTAGCCTTAGACAACCTATTTGCAGAACAGGACAGACTATGTGTCTTGTTGGATAATACCTGCTGGTTTTATGTAAATCCAGACCAGAGAAATGAAACTGATATAGCCAAGATAAAGACATGTTTAAAAGTATTACATTAAGTAAGACAAGCATCTCCCCTAAATCTATTCGGGTGGATAACCTCTTGGCTCCTAGACTTGGGTATATGACTGAACTAAAAACATTTTTGGTTGTTTTATTTTGCTTTGTAATTATATATGTGTCTTTACAGTGTTGTATCACCTTATGCACTCAACTTACAACTAAATAATGGATAGCACAATGTGACCCTGATGGTCAAAAGAAAAGGAGGGACTGATAAGAAAAATTCCCTTCCCTACCTATTCTAACTATCAGCCTTTATGTATGAAAGTGTCTTAACTTTCATAATATGTGTTGATTCACATTATGCACTGTAACAAGGTAATGGAGTTTCACTGATGACTCTGGTATTCTTCATCCTTAAGTAAAACAAACTAAAGGACAGCCTAGTCCTGGAAAGAAGGGCTTTGCTTCTGGGAAACTTACAGCTGTCCATGAAGGATAAAGGATACTCCATGTCAACCAAGAGAACGTCAGCATTCCAGCCCTTCTGACACATCTCGGGAACCCTCCCAGTATCAGCTGGCGTCATAGATCAGTAACTCCAGCAAGACTGACTCCATGGACATCTGCATCAATAGACAAGCAGCAAGAAGGCTGCAAAATTAGAATTGCTTTGCAAAGTTTTACTACAATTACTAATCAGCAATGTGTGTGTTAGTTATTAGTCAAATCATGTTTTGCCTGAATGACTGAAGGGTGTAAGAACCCCATGTAAAAGCCACATTTGGGTGTTTCAGCACATACATGAATAAATATTTGCCCTTGTGATTCTACACTTTACATCCTAGCATCTTGCTTGGTCAGTATGGGCCAGATGTGAATGTTCATGACAGTGAGCACTGTTCAACAATAACTAAAACATTGGTATGTTATCATTCTCCCTCTTCTTGTGGGAGAGTGTGGGAGAGTGACACTTCTGTCATTACAAATCCAAAATGTAGCACCATACAAGCTACCATCAAGCACACAGAGGCACTGTTGTAAATAAAGACACACACACACACACATTACACACATACAATTGCAAATCATAGAATCACAGAATAGTTTGGGTTGGAAGGAACCTTAAAGAGCCACCCCCAGCCCCTCTGATATCTGAGGACAAGCCGTAATGCAAAGGAGTTTACTTTCTGACAAATTCCTTTACCTATTAATGCCACATATCTGCGTACCTGCAGTATTACTTGGATAAGGATAGATGGTTGCACTCAAAGAATTGTGGTCAGAAGCCTGATGTCCAAGTGTAAGGCAGTGACGAGTGGTGTCCCTCAGGGCTCAGTACTGGGACCGGTGCTGTTTAACATCTTTTTTGGTGATATGGACAGTGGGATAGAGTGCACCCTCAGCAAGTTTGCCAATGACACCAAGCTGTGTGGTGCTGTTGACACACTGGAGGGAAGGGATGCCAGCCTGAGGGACGTGGACAGGCTTGAGACGTGGGCCTGTGTGAACCTCATGAAATTTAACCAGACCAAGTGCAAGGTCCTGCACTTGGGTCATGGCAATCCCAAGCAAATATACAAGTTGGGCAGAGAATGGATTGAGAGCAGTCCTGGGGAGAAGGACTTGGGGGTGTTGGTGGATGAGAAACTCAACATAAGCCAGCAATATGTGCTGGCAGCCCAGAAAGCCCCCTGCACCCTTGGCTGCATCCCCAGCAGAGTGGCCAGGAGGGCAAGGGGGCGGATTCTGCCCTTCTCCTCTGCTGTGGGGAGATCCCACCTTCAGAGTCTTCAGCACAAGAATGACATTAACCTATTGGAGGAGGTCCCAAGGAGGGCCATGAAGGTAATCAGCCACCTGGAGCACTAGTGATCTGTTAATTGGCTGAGAGTTGGGATTGTTAAGGCTGGAGAAGAGAAAGCTCTGAGGAGATCTTATTGTGGCCTTCTGATATGGGCAAGGCAAGGCAAGGCAAGGCAAGGCAAGGCAAGGCAAGGCAAGGCAAAGCAAAGCTAAGCTAAGCTAAGCTAAGCTAAGCTAAGCTAAGCTGTAGAGGGATTTTTGACAAGGGCATGGAGCAACAGGATGAGGGGTGATGGCTTCAAACTGGAAGAGGGGAGATTTAGATTAGGTCTCAGGAGGAAATTTTCCACTCTGAGGGTGGTGAGAGCCTGGCCCAGGTTGCCCCGAGAAGCTGTGGCTGCCCCATCCCTGGAGGGGTTCAAGGGCAGGTTGGAGGGGGCTTGGAGCAACCTGGCGTGGTGGGAGGTGTCCCTGTCCAGGGCAGGGGGGTGGAACTGGATGATCTTTAAGGTCTCTTCCAACTCTAACCATTCTGTGATTCCATGATTCTATGAATGTGCAGGAGTTTGTTGACAGACTTGTGTGGCTTATGGTAAATACTAGATAATATAATTGTATTGCATTGCTGTGTTGTTGATTATCCTGATTTTGGGGATCTGCTGGTTTGTTTGTTTGTTTTCTTCTTGACACAGATAAAGGAATGAAATAATCAGATCACAAAATTTACATATAACCTTAAAATAAGTAAAAGCAGGGAAAATTCTCTGTCTGATGAAAGAGATGAGCTAAACTGAGGACTCCAGAGAAAACAAAAAGCACCTGCTTAAATGCTGAGGAAAAAAAAAAAAAAGAAATTGAAAAAGAAAATTAAGACCTGAAGAAATGTATGAGGAGGCTAAGCAGTAGCATTCAGGTAGAAGTAATTTTTAAAACCATATTCAATGTTGGTGAAGTTTCTGCATAGATATGCTGGGTTTGGGGGGAAAGATTAAGCTCTTTTGAAAAGCTTATGCTTCATTTTAAAAATTTATGTTTTCTCATCAGCTGTGTTACATGTAAGCTATTAGCTTTTGTTGTGGAAGGATGACTCAAATAAAAGGAATAGCCTGAAAAAATACTTGCTCCTTGAAATAAGCTTAAAAGAGTCTGAAGAGTTGAATTATCACTTTTAAAGCATCTTTGAAAAATGGAATTTTGTAATTTTCCTGGCTGTCTTTATTTTCCCTTTCAGAAGAGAAGTAAAGGATTTACAGTAGAATTGTGTATTTTGTTTTAAATTCAGCTACTTGCTGATGCTTATTCATTTTAGAATGCAAAGTTACATTTCAGCACTTCAATAATTTGAAGATAATTTTTAAAAGGTCATTTAGATTATAAACTAATTCTACTAGTTGGAAATAAAGTGAGAAGGAGAGTGGAAAAAAATACTTAGGTAGTAGTCATTAAATTTTAAGTTTGTGAAATTTTGTGATTTTTTTTGGAGCAAAGCTGAACAAAATCTGATAGCTGCACTTCAGAAAAAAATGAAAAAGTTGGAAAGTGAACATGAGAAAAAATGTGAGGAATCAGGAAAAGAAAAAAAGTGTAAGAGAAGACAAGGTATGTGATATTTAGATTCTGGCTTTGAAAGACCTCATCAGCCTAGATACAGGCAGTTCAAGTCTTCCTATTGCCTCTAAAAAACCCAACCAAGCAAGCGACCAAATCTGACGAGAAGAAAAGCATTTTCATGACTGTAACTTCTCCATGTTCACCATGCTATTTGTTATTGCTCTTGTTGCTTAGTATTGATTTATTAATCTTTCTTGCTCTATTTTGTAGAATTAAGGATCCATTACAAATCTTAGAAAACTAAGATTTTTATGGTAGCTGTGAAATTGATTACATCAGTGCTGTCAGATGTGCATTTGTGAAATCAATGCAATTATAAAAACATGAAGAGCATACTTAGGAGCAAGAGTGTGAACCTTAAAAGGGATGATGTCTGTAAAAGTGACTATTCTTTACAGTAGTGCTCTCCACTTGAAGTTCTAAGCAATGGGAGATGTATTCATTCTCCCAGGTGTTTTGTTTGCTTTTTTGCTTTTTTTTTTTTTTTTTTTTAAACTACTTCAGTAACCAGTTAGTGGCTTGTCATAGTAATCATAAAATATACCAGAATATTATAGCATGCTTGTATTATGACATTCAGACTATGACATTAAATATTATTCTCGGACTGCACTTATGCTTCCAATTGTGAGCAACATTGGCTCACACTTAGAATTTAAAGGGGACAAAGTCGCCAAAGCAAAGATATAATTTATTGTATGAAACAGCGCTGAATCGGGTGCATCTCAAAGCAGAGACACACCGATCTTTAGCTTTTAGGTACTTTATACCTTTTTTCCCGACCGCATGAGTTCCTATCTGTCTTCTTATTGGCTGAGAAGTTGGAGCTCACATTCTTCCCAACCTCCTAACCTGTTACAGATCTAGTTTACACTTTTTTTACCTTACAAGACACACATCCATTCAACACACCTCTAATTAGTTTATTATATTACACCTTGTTTCACAGTCTTTGCTATCATCTACTGTCCAGTGTTAGTAGTTACAAGCACCCTGGTGATCGTCTATTTATCCAGTGGTCATATCCTTATTTTCATCAGTCACCCTCCAGGTGGCCTTTGTCCCCTTCTCAGCCTTCCCTGTCCTTTGTTCATTTATCAGTCTGCCATCAATCTCTTGTCCACTTACCATCTGCCTTCACAGTCCTTTGTCCACTTAACGGTCTACCATCAATCTGATTCTCTTCACCTAAATAGCTTCCCGTAAATCAGGGTCTCTGGACCACTCCAGGGCATTTCTAAGGATTAGTTGGATACAATGGAGCAGACACCACTATCACCGAGCTTCCTCCGTCAATACAGGCACACTGACAAAAATATACCAAGTAGCTGAAACAAAATTCAGCTCATTTCTCACCCAATTAATTTCAGACCTACTGCTTAATGTCTGGAGACATTTTTCTCAAACTTAGCATGTTTTTTCCTTTTTCCAAGATTTTGCTTTCTGTCCGTCCTTTAGTGGCAGTAACTGTTTATTATGAAGACAGAAAAGAAAGTGCAGAGGCTAGCTGGAGAAGGGAAAAGTCCCATTAAAAAAACCCTAGAATTGCTTAGAGGAATATTGACTGTGATTTTTCAGTAGCCATTTATAATCATATAGGTACGAGTTTTAATTGATGTATAATTTATAGTTACTAAATTATAACTTTAAGCAGAGATTCCATTTCTCATAGGAAAAATTAAACTAAAATTACCAACTCTACAGCTGTGTGGCAGGGGCATATAAATTCCAGAACACAGATCTGCTGTAAATTGGCATAGAAAATGCTTCTTTTTCTTTAATCCATCTTCTTTACTAACATGGAATTCAAACTAGAAGGATGCACTAGCAACTCTAATTTCATAAAAAGTGTCACTCCTTTTTTGTAAAATGAACATTAAAAGATAAGGAAGAATTTGATAATAGCATTAAATTGCATCAGCTTTATACACCTGTCACTACAGCATACTTAAGGTATCCACCTGGGCCTGCTATTTACCTTATGGTAAATAAGGCAACTAATATATGCCTGATTCGTTTCATGTTTTAAATTGATAAATGAAGAATACAGCATTCTTGGTTTTTTAATGTGTTTGTTTATTTTGCTTTAAGAAAAGGATTAAAAAAGAAATACATAATGAAAGACATAACTTGTTTATATCCTTCACTGACTTCCAATGAGGAAATAATTAGATGGAAAGAAGGAAAAAACTTGCAAATCAGAATAGAAGGACTGAGGAAGAAACTGAGATAAACAGATAAAGAAGCAGATGCTTTAGCCAAACAGGTGAATACAGTGAAGGAAAGTTGTAGCGTATGAAGGCACGGTCGGTGATGCCACCAGAATCATTTATTACAACAAACAGGCAGCTTATATTGTACTAATGTATGTCCTTTCCCGACCGACAGGTCCCTGCAACCCCCAACTCTGTCAGTCAGGCTGTCAGGCTCATTAGGGCTCGATCATGAGCCTTCCCCTGCCAGTCGTCCTGCTGCTTCTATTCCTTCTTCTGCTCTCTGCTTCTTCCACAATCCTGTTCACCCACAGAAAGTTATACCAAATGAGTTGCTTTTAATAGATTCAGCTTCAAAATGAGGACGTAAAGGAAATCTGAATGTGTTTGCCACATAATAATTATAATAGTTTTTATAAGATAGATGTCTAGAATTTGGCATTGCTATTGAGATTAAAAGGATCAGTTAATTTTTAAGTAGGCCACTCCTCTAGTATTCTTTCCCTTGTAGAAGCCAACAACCTTTATTAGAAGGAACTGTCTCTGAATAAAACTAAATTAAGTCCATTATTATACTTCTCTATTCCCATGAGTATAAATAACAGCTTTATGGAGACAGGCTATTTCTTGCTGCTGTGTTATTTAATCAGACTGCTAGGATGGGATGCTGTGAACTGTTGTGTGTGGTGCTCCTGCAAAACTGACAGTTGTTGCATTAGGAGATGGAAGCCTTTAAAAGAAGACACATACAAACCCTCTGCAAATGTAACATTTCCTTCAGTAGCGTTAATGGCAGGGTTTTACTGCTAAAAGATGCATAAGAGAAAGGAAACTGATGGTGATTGTGACTATTGTTAGATTGTGGCTTGAAACTGCTTCAAAATGCCATTTACGCTTAGCAAGTCTTGCATGAATTTCACATAAAATGCAGGCAAGATCAGCAAGTCGTTTAGGACATGCATGATACTGACTTAATGTTCATTGGGTTTTTTTTCCAGCTTTGGGGTTGTTTTTTTGGTGTGTAAAGCTGTAATGTCTATAAGGTAACCCTATTAAACAGAAAAGGAGGTGTGGTTCAGTGAGTAAATATATTGCAAATGTGGATTCTTTAAGACAGAATATTTCCTCCTAAAGAAAGCAGTTAGCAAATAAAGTTTTAAACTTAAATTTACAGGATGTTGTAGGCCTGAGAAAGAGAAAATTACAGCAGAAACTGGAAAGTAGTGGTGTCACTGGACTGTGGTGTTGGTGTAAGAGCCTCAGAGACTGAAAAAGAATTGGAAGAACTAAGAAAACAGAACCTAAATTTAGAAAATGAAGTTGCTCGCGTAAGGTGAGAGGCATTTCAAAAGAATCCATAAAAACTAAAAAAAATCTAAATGAGAAAAAAAATCTATGGAAAGATTTTAGACCAACTATTAGACCAACTTTACTTTTTTTTCCTTTCAATAAGGAAAACAACATGGGAATTTCAAAAATCCTTCAAATTTGTGATGAGCAAACTTAAAGCTGCTTGGGAGGAATTGTGCATGTTCAGAGAATATGTAGCATTGACTTATTTTAAAAAATAAGAGCCTTTGTACCTCTTCCCCACCTTGGGTGGACTGTTTGTGCCCATGGAATCACTGGCACCTGCTTTTCATGTCCATGTCTGTCACTCTTCCCACTGGCAGACCCATGGCATACAGTACAAGTGATTAGTCCACCCAGTGCAGTGGTGGTGGGTTTTGGTGTGGGGTTTTTTTTTTTGGTTGGGTTGGGGTTTTTTTTTGTTTTTTTTTCTCCTCAAGGAGAGGAGGAACCTCTCCTCAAGGCATTCACATGCCTTTCAAGTCCCCTCTCTTGAATTCTGCCTTGTTTCTAGCTGCCTTCTCGTAGGCTTCATTTGTACACTTAGTACTCTTTAAATTTTGGCATCCTTGTCTTTTGAGGTTGCAGCTCCTTTTCCTCTCTGCGCTTCCTTTTCTACTTTACTCCCAAGCTCTTAGGTTTTGGTCTAACAGTGCTCTGAAGTATTCATCTCCAAGTCACTGATGTCACTCAGTGTTGTCACCATGTCCTGGGGATAACAATATGCCTGACCATTTTCCAGGAGTGAAACTTCATTTCCCCTCCCATAGTCCCATAGCACTGTCTTGCTGATCTCACGCCGGAGGAGCGGCTGGCAACCATGGAACCTTGGAAATGTAACATTCTTTACCAGTGGCAACTGCCTTCTTGGTTCAACAAGCCTGAAGCAGGTACCACCTTCTTCGTTTGAGTGTATTTCACTGTCAGTTGGAGTTTTGTTTGAAAGAAGGAGCAGAGCTAAGGTTCTGAAGGTCTAGTTTTTGAAAGAAAACTACTGCTTTCAGGATAAGAATACGATTTGCCTCAGTGTTGATAGCTTTAACGTTTTCATGTATGTTCTGTCGGTATTAAGAGAGTGGTGGTGAAAGCAAGAGGTGAGGCACAAGAGGTGAAAATGGCCACAGTTGGGAATGACCG
The DNA here is from genome assembly GCA_004320125.1 of Scolopax mira. NCBI lineage: Eukaryota > Metazoa > Chordata > Aves > Charadriiformes > Scolopacidae > Scolopax > Scolopax mira. The sequence continues at coordinate 22,338 of BJBW01000289.1, read as the reverse complement.
CTATTTCCATTTTTATTCCCCCGAGACACAGGTAAATGCTGTAGATTTTAGAGTGGTTTGTATGCTTGATTTTCTTGATATATTCATGTTGAAAGGGAGGCTTATTCTGTAAAGTTAGAAGTTGGTATGTCACTCTGCCTGGGTTATGGCAGCATCTGTAGATCAAATACCATTTTTCAAATACCAAATTTTCAGAAGTGGTGAGAATGATCATCTAAACTACGGATAATTTCTTCCGTGAGCTGGACTCAGATACTCAAGGAACACACAAGTTAAAAACAACGCATAAAGATCACTCATCACCTTCTTACTGAACCAACATTATATTGATTCTGAAAAAATAGGCCATGGTTGTAATTTCTGCTTGTAGCGATGACCTGAATTTCTGCAAAATCAGTAATTTAAAGCGAAGTCCTTCAAAATGGGTTTGTTCTTCAAAGAAATATTTATATTCCACCTGGTGAAAATCTGGGGCTGGGTGTAGGGCTCTTTTTTATTGCCTTCATCTCAGTACCAGGGATTTAGACTGTAATTCCTGGGCAATGGGCTTTGGCTCCCGACCCCACCGTGTCTCGAGTGATGGGTCAGTCATACTGACTGATAGTCCAAAAACAGCGTGTTTTTGAGATGTTGTTCTGCACCCAGCTGATAATGTCTGGAACTGGGTGAAACTTACCTTCAAATACTCAAATATTTTCAAGTGTGACTTTGTTTTTCTCTAAAAAATTACTCAGAAACTCATTAAAAAATAACTGGCAATCAGGCATTTACAGCTCTTAGCTGGGATGCCATTTGTATCCAGAATATAAAAGTGAGTTGTTATTTGTCGCCATAATACTGTTATGCCTGGACTACTGAATCATCTCCCCAACTAATTAAAACAAAAAAAAAATTTATAAGAGGTGATTCACATTTAAGGCAACCACTGGGGCATAGGAATCTAGAGTGACTTACCCACAAGGCCATTTTCCTCATGGGGCCTCCAGGTGCAGATTCTGTCACTGAGAAAAAACCTCTTGGCTGTGTTTACAGCAGTACACTGTATTAATTGAGCCCATTTTTATTGTTGGATTTGCAATATCTGAAGATTTTTTTTCTCCTGCAGCCAAAATACAGCAACATCTCCTGTTTCTGGGAAAGACAACCCTTAGGCTGTGTGAGGATCAGTTGTGCCTTCCATCATAGCAAACCTCGTTATATAAATGGACTTTTTTTGCCACCTAGTAACAGTGAGTAAAAATCTTTTCTCCACAATTTGTTCATACAAGTAAGTAAATACAGGAAAATGTCCTTTTGATGCTTACTTCCCATGCTTACCTAGTATACATTAAGGTCAAGAAATGTAGCACGGCAAATCAATCAAGAAGGATCTGCTATCCCAGAAAGTTGAAGGCAAAGAAAGGAATTATATTGGCATTTGAATATGGTTGCTATATGATTCTTTTTTAGCTCTCATGTTATGGATCTTCCTAACTCTCAGTGACATGAAAGATGAAGCCACAAATGGCTATTTTGGTTGCTAAGATCCATGGAGTAAAAATGGTGCTTTACTTAGTTATTTGTTAGATTAAATCTCTCTTGTAGTAAAAGTGGTGAGTAGACAGGTAGTCATTTCAGAGAAATGAAAAGTAGTGTGTGTGACGGTGGGAGGAGGTTGGTAGGGCCACTATTAGCAATATCTGTTGATAGAGCACCATGTCGCTCTTCAGAACGATATCAAGATCAATGAGACCCCCTTGTATAGGAAAAGTCAGATTACAGTACTGTGTGTGCAGGTATATTTCCAGTTCATCATTTTGAATATGTCTTTCATGCTTGAACATTAGATGCAGACTATTAAGTACAGTAACAGCATGCAAGGCAGTACAATATCTGAAAATCAGAGTATTTATAGAAAAAACCCCAAACATTGCAAGTTGGGTTTTTTCTTCAGTCCTTTCTAAGAGGAACTCTGGTCTACTGAGAGTCCTGGTAGACAGCTGGAACATGGTACAGGGTAAGAGTCCGGGGCAGGGAACCAAGATAGATGTCAGAAATTGGGCAGAAGCCAGAGTGAGACTAAGTCAGCATGATTTGTCATAGATCACAAACAAGTACACTAAAACAGAGTTGTTCCTGGGCTGTATCTCCAAAGCTGTAGACAGGAGTTGTAAGAGAAGCCCAGAAAAACCTCTAGTTAGAAGCAAACGCTCTGCATTCCTGAAATTCCCCCAAGACAAGGTTGCCCATTATATCTGGGCATGTTGAGCCAAACTAACCACAGAAGACCAAGGCAAGAGCTTGAGTGCTCTTTCTGTAAGTGCCTATACTGCTTTCTGCTGTTCTTATCTGCAGATGCTCCACTGCAACATGGTGTACAAGAAGGGATGCTGCATCCAGCCTATCATCAAGAATCACTCAGAAATCAAAAGACTATTTTACTACCAATTCACCCTCCCCTGATTATAAACCTCAATGACGAAGAGGATGAAGAGAATGATGAAGAGGAGGAGAACTGTAAACAGTTTTTTTTCTTTCTTTTACAAGGAAGTAGAATGGGTTTTTTGGACTCTTGCAATGCACTTCACAACTGATTATCATATTAATGATTACATTTTTAGAAAAGGGTTGTTGAAAGTTTTGGAAATAGTTTCCAGATAATCTTCAAAATATTGGAACTGGTGATCACCAGATGTGAGTGAGGCAACATTTTCTAACTCCTATGAAACATTTATTTCAACAGTGGTGTAATTCACATACCTCTTTCATTTAATAAAATTTAAAATTTGATCCACTATGCAGATGATGTGATCCACCATTCAGCTGGACATCCAACACTCTCCAAATTTTCTCAAAATCTGGGGAAAAAACCCACCAGTTTAGGAGGTACTTCTTTTTTGGGAAACAAACTTTGGAACAGGGCTGTACCCGCTCATCACTGAAGGTGAAGTCACAGGATTGTCTACAAAAGATAGTTATGTGATTTCAATAAATAATTTGTTCAACTGATTTCATGAACTCTGCAGACAGTCTCATTTTATTACAGGAAGTTTTTCTTGAATCTAGTGAAGAGAATACAGACAAAACTCTTCACAAGATTAACTGAATGTGTATATATTTACATTATTTATCTAAATTTTTTGAAACCTAGTTAAACCGTTGATTGGTGAGAGGGAAAGAATTAACTGCATGTTCCCAGAGAATGAAAGTGAGAAAGTGACCTACTGTCCTGTGGGCACTCTACAAATGACTGTGCTAGTCCTCAGCAGCCTCGAGGTGCTTTTCTTTCCACTCCTGCCCTTTGCGGTGGCTGGCAGGGCTGCCCGTCAGTGCTTCCTACCCTGGCTTCACCCTGAGTATGCCACCTTAACTTCAACAGCAGGAAAAGTAGGGCTTTGCTGGTCTTAACAGCCTTAATTGAGACAGATGGGGAGCATTCCCTTCACCAGCTCTGCTGGTAGACATTACAGGACAGGAACTTTGGGTTTTGTGACAAGCACTCCCTGGTGACATGTTTAGTCAGAAGATTTTAGGTGCAAATGAAGAATTATTTTGCAAGTGAGGACCGAACATGTTTTTTAATAATTTTAAATCCACAAACATGAGCTTTTTAATATGTGTTCTAACTGCAACTCCATTGTGCTTGGCAATACCTATTATTAAGGGACCATTTCTCTGCTCAGAAGCAGGGGCTGCATTCAGAAAAGAAACGCCTGTGACTAAACTTAAATTCATTATGGTATTTGACTATTAAGAATTTCTGAAGGTCTTTGTATAGATACTTAGTAATCTTTTAAAAAATCTTTCCTACAGATGTTTCTAATTGGGTGCCTAAGACTGATGCAGATATTGAAGAGGAAAGAGCCATAAAGGAAATGTGCTATAAATCTGGTAATTATGGAATTAGTCACTCTATCCCAAATAGCAATGCTGCCAATATAGTAAACTTTGCATTTTTTTCACTCCTGGGGTATATTTAGGTGAGTATTACAGGATTCAGTACACTGATGAACATCAATCAACAGAACCCATATCTTCACCTCCCGAAAATGAGCTATTGCCCTTGGAAGCTACTCAGCAAGACTTGCAGAAAGGCAAGTACATTCCGTCTTCCCAGACAATGTTTACAGTTTTTAAATTACTGTTACAAGGAGAAACCATTACATAGTTTGCCCATCCTCCTCACTTCTTTAATTTAGTGATAATAAAAGGTAGCATATTACAAAGAGTATACAAATGCTTAATTTTTCACCATATATATATATATAAAGTCACACACATGATGACTCCCTGCATCAATCGACTGCAGAAGGAAAAGATGGAAATAGGCTGTTAACCCTATGTGTACTTTCCTGAGATACACAACAAAGGTCTTTCATATAACTTTTCTTCACAATCAAGATTTATATAGTCTTAAGTTTAAGCACCCTAAGGTTAGGAATGTAATTTAAATTTATCATCTAGGCTCTATGTTGGAAATGGAGAGAGAGAGACTCTTTTGGGGCCATTTATTGGATCATAAGACAGTGCAAAAGACAGATGAGATGATTGACTTTCCCAGAGGCTCTCCATACTCTGTTGGCTGTTTGGGTTGTCTAGATGAGTAGATACATCAAACTTCTACATAACTAAGTTTAGATTAAATAAATACATCTTTGAAGTGTCTTATAAAAGATAGTAACTAAAGAGTTCTGTATGGTTTTGGATGTGGGCTTTATCCAACATAATTAAGGTCAAAGGAAGACAAACAGATAAATATTTACTTCTCTTAGTGTATTTCTCCATTCTTCACCAAGTGGCACGACTAAAAAAAATCTGCATTAGTTTGTTTGGTGAATCATTAATAATATAATTCCATCATAGGAGGGAGTCATGTTCTTAATAGAACAAGAGACCAGAGTAATCAGTAGATCAGTCATTAAGAATTGCTGGGCAGAAATATGACCTGCTACTTTAAATAAAAATTAATATTATTGTTTGTGTTGCGTAAATGTCAGGAATAAAATCTTGATAATACTGCTTATGTAAAACAGATTTGAGTAGGATGATATGCTAATAAAAAAATGGGAATGGAAAAGTTGTCTCCACTTTAAATAATACAGACAGGTGAAGTCACGTTTTTTTTGACTGACTGTTTTTGGCAGCCTAAATTGATAAACAGAATTGGGCGACATTGTTTTCTTCTCATTTCTACATTTAAAATGTTTGTTATTAAAATGGTTTTGATAAGCTATTTCTGACAAGTATTTAGAAAGATTTAGTCTACAGAAAAGGAAATCACAGAATCAGAGATTGGCAGAGGTTGGAAGAGACCTCCGGAGATCACCTGCCACCACTTGGAATGCATCCAAGTGGGTTTTTAATATCTCCAGAGAAAGAGACTCTACCACTTCTCTGGGCAGCCTGCTCCAGGGCTCTGCCACCCTCACAGTAAAGAAGTTTTTCCTCATGTTCAGATAGAATTTCCCATGTTCCATCTTGTGCTTATTGCCCTTTGTCTTCTTGTTAGGCACCACTGAAAAGTCTCCATCCTCTTGACACCCACCTTTTAGATATAAGCGTTGATATCTCTCAGCCTTCTCTTGCCCAGACTAAACAGACCCAGATCTCTCAGCCATTCTCTTGATCATCTTTGTAGCCTCTGCTGGACTCTCTCCAGTAGTTCCCTGTCCTTCTTGAATTGAGGGGCCCAGAACTGGACACAGTGCTCCAGATGCGGCCTTACCAGGGCAGAGCAGAGGGGGAGGATGATTTCTCTCGACCTGCTGGACACGTTATTTTTAATGCACCCCAGAAGACTGTTCATCTTCTTGGCCACGAAGATACAATGCTGTCTTATGGGCACCTTGTACACAGGGACTCCCAGGTCCCTCATTACAGAGCTGCTTTCCAGCAGGTCATCCCCTAACCTGTACCAGTGTATAGGATTCCATGCTAGATGCAGGACCTTGCACTTGCCCTTGTTGAACTTCATTAGATTCCTCCCCACTCAACACTCCAGCCTGGTCCAGGTCTGGCTGTACAGCCTTCAGGTGTGTCAGCCCCTCCTCTCAGTTTTGTAACATCAGCAAACTTGCTGAGGATACACTGTTCTCTTGTCCAGGTCATTGAGGAGTATGATGAACAAGACCAGACCCAGTACTAACCCCTGGGGAACACCAGTAGTTACAGGCCTCCAACTGGACTCTGCACCACTGACTATAGCCCTTTGAACTCCTCCATTCAGCTAGTTCTCCATAGACCTCACTGTCCAACTCATCTAATCCACACTTTCTAAGCTTACCTATGAGGATGTTATGGGAGACTGCATCAAAAGCCTTGCTGAAGTTGAGGTAGACAGTGTCCACTTCTCTCCCCTCATCCACCCAGCTAGTCATGCCATCATAGTAGGCCATCAGATTGGTCAAGCATGAGTTCCCCTTGGTGAATCCAGGTCAAACAATCCTGATAACCTCCTTTTCCTCTACATGCTTAGAGATGACATCACCTAAAAGCTGTTCCATCACCTTTCCAGGGATGCAGGTGAGGCTGACTGCATCACTCTGTAGTATCCTGGGTCCTCCTTCATGCCCTTTTTGAAGACTAGTGTGACATTCACTTTCCTACAGTTGTCAGGCACCTCTTCTGTTCTCCATGACCTTTCAAAGATGTGTCTTTGCAATAACATCTGACAGCTCCCTCAGCACTTGTGAGTGTATCTCAATATTAAGTTTGCCTAAATGATCCCTAACCTGATCCTCCTCAATTGAGGGAGAGTCTTCCTTACTCCAATCTCTATCTCCTACCTCTGGGGTCTGGGGTGGTTCCTAAGGGTCAGCCTTAGCAGTAAAGACCGAAGCAAAGAAGGCATTCAGTAACTCTGCTTTCTCTGCATCCTCTGTCACAAATAAGTATCAATATATGAATATAGCTTTTAAGATATGTCTTTATTTATAACTACATACATTCAGAGGAAAGATTAGATTAGAAGCAATTCTAGAATTAAAATCTCTCTTTATACCCATATGTACTGAAAGCTTTTTAAATGGACTGTTTATCTAATTTTTTGTGGGCCTTAATGAAACAGCTATTTGGTTTCATGGCATTGTTTGCAATTTTTTATTCATTTCAGTTAAAAACAATGTAATTGTAAGAAGAGAAGAGTTTTCTTTCGGTGCTCTTGAAGTGCAGATAACTTTTTGAGACTCCTTTCCTACAGGAGGCGATTGTTCTGTGGCAGAGAGGAACACGTTTGTTGAAGGGCAAAGATGCGAGGCACTGCCTCAGGAAAAAGAACAAAATGCATCAAAGTATTCCAATGTAAAAGGTACTCAGTTATGATGTATTTCCTAATTTTTAGGTGAGATTATTTTTCTTCCTCTGCAAGTACAGTGGACATTATATACTTTACATAAAACAAATCTGAACTAGAATTTTCTTTCATCGTAAGATGACAGCAGTTGTTGTAGGTTATGGTGCACTTCTGCTGCTTTTAGCAGTTTGCATCCTCTGTTAAACTCAGTGTGAGCAAGATTGGTCCCTGAGTTACCAAAATCTTTGATGTCCACATCTTTGAGCATATGATGTGCTGTCATCAGGTGAAACAGATTTGAACATAGGTGGTATCTCACATAGGCCTTAACAGAACCAGTAAAACTACAATCAAGGAAAGAGTGTAACACTTGCTAAAGTATACTTAAAAATGAATCACATACAGCAAATTAAAATGCCAACACCAAAATACCTCGTTGGATAGACTTTCTCCTTTTCACAAGAGAATTATAGAATAGATTTGGCACTGTATGATATATATCAACCTGATTATTGTAGGTAAATTGTTATCTGTTTATTACTATGCAGTTTTGAAGCAATAAAAAAAAAAAAAAGAGTACATAATTTTTGCTGCATTCTGCCCAAACTGAGAGGAACAGAACTGTTTATTTACATTAGCAGGAGAAAAGGAAGAACAGGCAAAGCCTGCAAAGTTGCAGGGGCCAGGTGAAGAGCACTGTGCTACTTTATACTGCCACTTGCCTTGAGAGGTTGTGTTTGTAGTCTGAAGGGGGTTACCTCTGCAATCAGTGCTATGACAATTTTAGCCTCATCATTTGCATCATTTTATTAACATTCACGAACTGCCCATGTCCAGGATGTATCTTAATGCTACAGACAGAAATAAATAGTTCAGCTAGAAGGTGTCCTTTGGCATGCATTGATCGCCATGGGCTCAACCATGGCTGTTCCAGAGGTCCACATGTCCTCAATGTGGTATAGAGAATGGATGTGTCATTCTCTAGCAGATAGTCAGTGATCAGAGGAGAGGAGTGGGTGAGGAGGCTGTGTTCACAGCTGCTATTGAGACAGTCTGAAAAGACAGATAAATTTAGAGTAAAAGACAGAGATATTTCCTCAAAGCACTTCTTCAGTTGAGTTCTCTGAGGCACATGATAGGTACTATGATGACATGCATTGTGAAAATATCATCAACTTAATCAGGCAGGATTCTTAAATGCCATTCATGAAAAATGAGATGCTAAAGAACCAGAAGGTATTTTGTAGCTGGTTCTTTACTTTGGAGCCATAGTTGTCTTTAACCTGTCTTTTCTTAGAGAACATGAGAGTTACACATCAGTTACACTACACAGGATCCAAATAACTAGTGAATGAGAGGAAGAGGTTAAACTTTTGCACTAAACAAATCACTAGCTCACAGAGGTGGAAGAAAACAGCAATGCCATTCCCTGTGCTTACACAAGCAGCTAAACCTCCTTTCTGTTGCCTTTCCAGGCAATGATACTAAAATGCCTACAAAAATCAATAACACAAAAAAAGAGGGAGGGCGTTCCAGAAGAAGAGTGCCCACAGAGAGTATTTCCAGAACAGCTTACAGATCCTTTGAAAATGGAGGTAATTTACTCTAGCATTGTTTTCTCATTGCTGAACACCTTGTGGTAAATAAAATAAGGGAATATATTTTGTTTGGGCTACCCACAAAGAACATTTATTTAATCTTGTCTTTAATCTTGTCAAAATGTCAAATTTTGTGTAACGGCACAACATTATTGTTTACATTTTTTCACTCTTAGGGATTCACACTTCAGACTCCAAAGGAAAGCCACATCATCAACAAAGGGTTCAAAGTAACAATGATGAAACTTTTTCTATGCCTTATGTGAGGGAAACTGGAAGAAAGACTTATTTCAATCCTTCAGCACCTCGAAGATCAGCATATGTAGTCTATCGTACTGTCACTGTCACCCAAGAACCAAAGTTCAGTGGATCTCCAGGTGGGCTCCTGCTTACACAGGGTTCTTAAAATGCCTCAAATATGCCTGGCTGTATCATGCTGCTTTCATTTTTGTCCCTGCAGGTGACTATTAAGTTATTTGTGCCTAAATAATAGCAAGAGTAAATTTGATCCAGCATAGTTTTCAGAAATAGATTGCAGCAGCATGCGTAGAGAGAAATACACAGCTTTATAAAGCTTTATAATTAGTCAGGCGGAATATTAATGAACAATAATTTAGCCACCTTAATAGCAGGAATTAATTTATCTGCCAACAAAGAGGGATGAATACGGTGATGTGCCTATGTCCACGTTTTACAGGAATAAATGTGATTTATTCTTTTGAAATATTTCATAGACCTCAGAACAGCCCACCTTTACCTTCTCATTTTACTCTAAATATTGATAGCAATAGTAGTAGTTTTGCATCAGAATTTCAGTTTCCTCTCAAGAAGCTTTTCTTGTTCAACTTTTGTCCTTCCAGCACGGGACAAAAGAATGACCTCGCTTTGAATGCTGTTTTTCCACAACTAAGATTTCACTTGAGGTTTGATTGTGATGGATTTATGATTGTTTTTATTATTTATGATTATTTTTCATTTTGAATAAAAAAGGATTTGGGACTTACTCAAACTTCTCTTACCAATTTAAATGTATGCTAAATTGTGATTTATGTTGTTATTTTTTGCACATTATTTATTTTGGACAGACAAGTGAATTCATTTTTCCTGCCATTCCTGCAGGATATTTTCCTTCATAACTTTCCCATCTTTGAAATACTCTACTGTCTCTTGGTAGTATATACTAGTACTTTGACAAGACGACTATTGGTGGGATTATGAGTCTTATGTCTTTTATCATTGGGGTTTAATTTGTCTTTCTACTTTCCATTTCCATGATTTCTATGAATAATTGTGGGTTTTTCTCTGCCACTTCATCAAGAAATTTAGTGGCAAATAATTTACATAATCATACGTTAAGAAAATTATTTCATCTTGCCAGTTTCAGTCATCTCTCCAGGGCTGGGTTGAACCTCCCTCCAGAGGTGCCTCCCCATCTTAATTTCCTTAATACAAGGAACCTCCTTCAGACTGAGTAACCCCTACTTTCAGATGAATAAAGTTAAGTGAAATGAATCCCAACATCACTGCTTTGTCTTGGGGATGAATAGTAGTGGGTGGTTGGTTTAGTTTTTTTTCTTTGAATATTTGCTTTCATTAAATCTGGACAGATCCATATAGAGATTACTGAGAGAACATTATCAAGGTGAAGAATACATCTTATCAAATTTCCAGGTTACCAAAAGATAGAGCAGTGTTTTTATCATATTAATAATCATTACCATTTTCACTACCTTTCTTTTCAGCCATCCCTGAGCCATATGGTGGGAAATGTTCCAAACAAAAGAACCAGCTTGATAGAAATAAGAGATTTGGGACCCAAACAGAAAACTATGGTAATACTTACATGTTGTATATAAACAGAACATTTTGGGAATATTGTGCAATTAATAATTGGATTTAATGGAATTAATTTGGAATGAACAGAAGACCAGAGTATTAATAATAATGACCTTTAGCCAAATGTCACAGAAAATACCTAGTCATTAGGCAGCATGTAAAACCAGCTGCCTAGCACAAACACATAATATGCCTTGCCTCTAGTGCTTTCGCAAGCAGAGATAAAGGAGGAGATTGGATTATGGATTTAGTCTAAAAGCAATTGATACTTTTGGAAAGATTTCAAGACAGGAACTTTATTCAGGTCAAGGATGTCCATGGCAGAATCACCACATTTGTAAGATCCTGTGAGCCTGATGGAAATGCTGCAAGGTTACAGATAATCTTTGAAGTACTACAGAGAGTCTGTATTTAATACTAGCCTGTATGACAGACATAATGTATGATTCACCTGATGCCTTCATTGACACTTCAGCTAATGTAATATTTAATTCACTTATCAGACTAAGACAGTCTTTCTTGAATTTGTAACTGAAATTAAGAAACGATGTCTATGTTTTTTTCCTTCAGGATATTATAATGCACCAACTTGGAGGACAAGAAATCCAGATGCAAAAACATTGTCTAAGTTTAAAACCACCATTCAGGTAACTGTTTGATAGAAATTTTTACAATTCAGTCTTTTTAGTAAAAGTAACATGTCTCTGCCCACCTAGAAAGCGCTCTTGAAACTTCCCCAACCGAAAAACCGCAAGAGTCTAAGCAATGCTGAATAGTCTTAAAAGAGCAGTTTTGTTTGCAGATTTTTAATTTTGCCTGTATAACTAGTCCGTGATTTCTGATTTTTCACAATATTACTGAAGGCAATATATATGCAGGCAAAATACATACCTGCCTTTAAAGTGAGGAGCTACAGAAGCAGTGGGGTTTGGCTTATAGCACTGGACAAAGCAGAGGAGAGACTGTGATCTGTGACAGAGTGTGATCTGTTTGTCTCTCTGATTGCTTGTGAGTTGTGAGGCACCTGCTATAGCTGAATGATGATCAGCCTGGGTTCAAATTCATAAAAGGGCTAAGGCTACAAAACATTCACAAGATACCCTAGGCACCATGAGTACATTCCACAGCTGTCTTGAAAACAGAAGTTAGAACCTCTATCTCATGTGTCGTGTTGAAAGTTTAATTCTTAAAATATTTCTGAAAGAGCATATAGTTTTACTCTAATGAATTATGCAATCTTCTGTCTCTCTGACAGCAGAGCCAAGTAGACATGGACATGAAAAGAGAAGGAAAGCGATACATAGAGAGGTGAAAGAGATGAAGCAAGTACTTCAATTTACGAGAAAAATCTAAATTGAAAGAAGGAAGTTATCAACTGGAAAAACTGGATCAACTGGAAAAGGTGAAAATTTGCAAATTCCAAAAATAATGATGCAGGAAGTACCCTGCAAAGTTTAAAAACTGATTAAAATTTTTAAAAGTATGCTCTGTATGGTCACATGTAAGCATCTTCACAAAGTTTAGTTTGTTATGAAACGTTAACAGTTGAAATTATTTTTACAGAGTATGTTTTAATGCATAATTATGCATAATATATTAATGTGATTAATTTTACTTTGCAGTTTCAGAGAACTTTTAATGTAACCAGCAATAGTAGTGCATTCTAAAAAGTAGCTGTTTTGATATGAAAGCCAAATTCTTAGATGGTTCAGCTGCTTGCCACACGCTTGGGGGCTCAGTCTCAGTTTGATCTTGAGATTTTGCCATTTTAACGGGGCAACAGAACTGTGTTATGAACTTCGCCAAAAAAATTCAGAATTAAATGAAATATTATTTTACACATATTTTAAAATAAAGTATATAATATTAGATAAAGACTGAGAGGAAGAACTGGTATAGGAAGGGATCAATGAGGTTGGAGTGCTGTGCTCCCCTTGGCATTCTTCTTCCAGCCCCAGCATCCCTGGAGCTGCAGGCTTTGTGTCTCTCCTAACCCTACCTTAATGGAAGCCTGGGTTGGAAGCTGAGGTCCCAAGAAGCATGGGTAGCCGAGATGAGAACAAGATGGAGGGAGCAATGTTGGTGCAGTGCCATGTTCTCTTTGGCATGCCTTTTCCAGCCCCCATGTCCCTCGAGCTTTGTGGCTCTCTGAACCCTAACCCTAATCATAACTCTAAAGGGAGCATGGGGCTGAGGCCGAGGTCTTATCTGGCTAGGATAAGGGACTCATCTCTAGGGATGGCAACTCAACCATTTCCCTGGGCAGTCTGTTTCAATGTTTGATAACCTTTTTGGTGAAGAAATTTTTCCCTAATATGCAATCTAAACCTCCCCTGGCGCAACTTGAGGCCATTTCCTCTTGTCCTATTGTTTGTTCCTAGACAGAAGAGACCATTCCCCCCTGGCTACATCCTCCTTTCAGGGAGTTGTAGAGAGCAAGATGGTCTCCCCTCAGCCTCTTTTTCTCTAGGCTGAACACCCCCTGTTCCCTCAGATGCTCCTCATAAGACTTGTTCTCCAGATTTCTCACCAGCTTCATTGACTTTCTCTGGACACGCTCCAGTACCTCAATATCCTTCTTACTGTGAGGAGCCCAAAACTGGACACAGCATTCAAGGTGGGGCTTCACCACTGTCAAGTACAGGGGGATGGTCACTGCCCCAATCCTGCTGGCCACACTACTCCTCATACAAGCCATGAGGCTGTTGGCCTTCTTGACCTGGACACACTGCCGGCTCATATTCAGACAGCTGTTGACCAATACCCCCAAAGTCCTTTCCTACTGGGCAGCTTTCCAGCCACTCTTCCTGAAGAAGGGGCTGCATGGGGTTGTTGGGACTGAATTGCAGGACTGTGTGGCTTGCAGCCTGGCCCATCAATCCAACCAGATCCCTCTGCAGAGCCTTCCTGTCCTCCAGAGATCTACATCCCGCCCAATTTGGTGTCCTGTGCAAATTTACTAAAGGTGTACTTGATCCCCTTGTCCAGATAATTGATAAAGATATTAATCACAACTGTTCCCAGTACTGAGCCCTGGGGAACACCACTTGTTCTGCCAACTGGATTTAACACAACTCCTTGACCCTGGCCCTCTATCTAGATTTTCACCCAGTGAAGTATACGCCCCTCCAAGCCATGAGCAGCCAGTTTCTCCAGAAGAATGACATGGGTTCCCACAGAAAAGGCTTTACTAAGGTCCAAGTACACAACATCCACAGTCTTTCCCTCATCCATTCAGTGGATGACCAGGTGTCTGTCTGTCCCATCTGTCCCATGAGATATCCATCTGTCCAACAAGGTGTACATCTGTCCCTCCAGGTGTACATTTGCCTCATCACATGTCCAGGTATACCTCCAGCTGTCAAACCAGGCGTCTGTCTGTCCCTTACAACCCAAACCATTCTGTGATTCTGTGCTTGTATAACTGAGGACACTTTTGAATAACCAATTGCCTGAAAACAGCCAAAAGAAGTGTCAGAGGTTGGGCACTTGCACCACATTCTACCTTATGGAGCAACACTGAGTGTTTGAAATAACAATCACATTGTCTTGTTTCTAAGCAGGTTTTGTAGGTGGCTTCATGGTGATCCAATGGATCTTGTTCTTGGAAGACAAGTAGAGCAAGTCCCCAAAAGCATTTGGCATCTTCTGGCTGTGGCTTATTCTGAGCTGGTCAATACAACTGTTGCCATGAATCTTCCCAGAGGGAATTTCATTCCTACACCAGAATGGCCGGATTTTTCACTCAGAAATTCAGAAGCTGCTTCTCCCTTCTGTGTCTGGCTGCCTGTATCTTCTCAAGTCCCAGAGGGTGGATGCCATTCTCCCTGACCAACCTGTGTCCCAGCCCACCAGCACATGCTCATGGATGAGTTCACCTCCATTTTGCAGCAACAACATGAAGCGTGGCTTGAAGAAGAAGTCCTATCTCTAGGTGGACTTTCTACTCAGAAAGTTGATTTTTCTCCTTTTCAGCCAGTGTTTTTTGCTTTGTGCTCCACCAAGTATCACATATGGCCAGCAAGAATCACTTAAATATATGAGGGCAAGCTCTCAAGTGGAACAGATGTTTGCAATGTTGTGGCCATGTCTGGGCCACATTGTCACCATCAAAGTACTGAGTACCCACTACCCAGTTTTTGTGGCCAGCAACCCAAATTTGAGCTCGTGCCAGGACAGTGGATTTTCTGCAGGGCACCAGCTTAACCGACTATAGATCAAATCTGAGCAGCATTACCCAGCACCTGCCCCAGCACTTGCTTCCTGCCAGAATGCCAAGTTTACTGGGTCCATGCTACCTCCTGCATCATTTGGCTAAGCCATGAATGCAGGGCCTGGAGGTTACCAGTCTGAGGGACAGGCACTTGTCACTTACATGGGCATGTTGAGCCTGTGTGGTAGGAGAGCCCAGAACCCTGCCATGAAGACCAAAGAACTGATGGTCTGTAGCTATGTGCAGGCCCAGCAGGCTCTGATGTGGGGAGACTAACTCACCTCCAAAGAAGGGGAGGCTGGCATGGGGATGACCAGTGAACCTGGGCAGTGCCAAGCCATGCAAACCCCATTGTACTTCATCCCCAAGTACTGTGGTTACCAAGCCAAACCAGATCACCTGCAGGGTCTGGCAGAGATCCAGCACCTCCTAAATGCCCCATGCTTCAACCCAGAGATGGTGTGCACCCGCCTGGTGGCCCTAAACTATCTGGTTACCAAAGCAGCCTGAACTACACGGGCAACCTGCCTCAGCCAAGTTCCTATGAGGGAGTGGAAGCCAGCTCCCAGTGGTACTTCGCTTGCCACCTGCCCGCTCCACACCTGAGGGGCCTGGTAATGCCCTGCCATATTACCCAGGCCAGAGCACACATTTGCAGGTGGGAAAAGGTGGGCATAAGCTGCTGGGCCAAACAGCAGCAAGCTGTGGGGGTACGGGGAATTACGGTGGGAGCTTGGAAGGACTCAAAGGCAGCTCCTGTTACTACTCGGATTCGGGGGAGCAGGTGGCGAACAGCCTGGACTCCCTGTACTTGAAGAATATGCCCCCTGACTTTGCTGCCATTGTGGAAGACCTGGAGACACCTGTGATACCCAGGCTCCCAAGCCCTGCTGGTGGCTTCCTGCATCTGTTGGTGCCCTAGGTGACATGAGCTCCATGTTGAGTACTCTGGCAGGGGAAAGCCATTTCCTCAACTCCCTGTGCTGAGAGGTACCAGCTGTCAGGTGGGCATGTCTGCAACTCGAGGGGGCAGACCACATTTGGGCAGAGTCCTGAAATCCTTTCTCAAATGCAGATTTATGCCTGGGGTGGGGGGTAAAGGAGAAGAAACCCCTAGAGTCTCCCCTTTTTCTGTTAGCGTCGGGCTCTTTTGGGGAAGGAAATTAATGGGTCCCAGGCACAGCCACAACCCTGATCAGGTACTTCAGGCCACCTCTTCGGGGGGCGGGGGGGGGGCGGAACTTTTTTAACTGAGCCCTTTCATTCCAAAGCTTGGAACCTTTCCCCACCTCCCCCAGCCTGATGTACATGGTGGCCCTGCCACAGTCTTAATGTCGAAACCAAAGAGTTTTACCCTCCTCAGCCCTGTGGGCAGGCCCCAATTGAATGTTCCCACTGTCATCACAATGTCATCATTCCCCACCGCCTTAAATCACAGGGATGGGGGAACTAGTGGGGTTAGGGTGTTTAGCACTGCTTGTGTTGCTCTGTACTTAGTGTGCATATGTAGATGTCTCTCCTGTGGGTTTCAGCCTTGCTTTTATTTGAAAGAAACAGCAGTGCCGGTCCTCCCCATTAAACCCATTCTCAGGGGAGAGTGAGCTGTGTGCTTTTTTATCATTACAGATGGACTACAAACTGGAGCCCTGTGCAGCATACCGCCCTCCTCGTCCCCTCCCTCTTTCCCTCATCTGGGACCAAGACCCACTTGTGCCCAGGGTCACAGAAGCACTCTCTGCTTTGGACTGGGGATCCAGCCATAGCCCGACCTGCATGGGGAACTACACACTGATTCCAACTGCAGGGGTGGGCGGAGGAAAGGGCAGAGCTGTGTTGTGTGTCCTGCATCTGTTGTTGCAGGGCGCCTCTACAACTCTCCAGAGCTCCCCGGAATCTCCCCCATCACCTCCAACGCTGCGTCCCCCCCCCGCGCTGGCGTGGGTACCACACGCAGCCGCAGTGGCCGGTCTTCCCCCCCCCCCCCTTCCGTTTCCCCCTCCCCGAGCTGCGGGAACCCCGTACCCACTCGAAATGCCGGACCCCAGGGAGCGCTGCGGAGGGCGGTGGTGGTGGAAGGCGCAACGCGTTTATATTGTGCTGTCGAACAGAAATCTAAAAAGTTTTTAAGGAGAAGAAGCCAGATTTGGGTCAGTTCCCTCCTGTCAGGCCCATTGCCACAGCCACAACCCCAATCCCAACCCCGAGCTTCTTCACCATGGCAACCGCTCCCGGGCGGAAAGGCGGTAGGGTGGGCCAATCACAGTGCGGGTGCCGTGCTCCGACTGGTCAGATCTCCCCGATGGGGTGGGGCAAGGTTGGGATTGACGGCTATATCCAGCCAATAGAGAGGGGTTCCCAAGTAAGAAGGCGGGTCCTTGGGTGTGTGGCGTGGGCGGGCCGGACGAGGCGCTCCAGAAGAGGAGGGGATCGGGGGAAAATGGCGTCCAGTTCAAAATTGGAGCGGGGTGGCCTAGGCGTAAAGTAAGGTCTGGGGTGCTCAGCTGGGTCGGGCTGCTGCGAGCGTAGTGTGAGGCAGCTGCACCGCGTCAAGGTGAGCGGAGGACGGTGGGGAACGTGGTAGAGGGTCTGAGGAGGCTCCGAGAGGAGATGGGGGGGCTGTGGGGGCCCTGAGTCGGGGGGACTGTAGGGTCGGGGGAGCTGGGCCTTGCTCCCCGCGGGTCCCTTTGGCCTGGGGTCTTAGGGCGCGATGGTGGCGATGCCCGAGAGACAAAGCCCGGAAAGGCAATAAGAAAGCGGTGCTTAGGCTGTGCCGGGCCCTCTGCGGTGTCCCAGCGCTCCTCAGAACTGCCAGTGGGACCCTGGGCTGTGGAGTTGGCTGCGTTTCCCCCCCACACCCCCAGCATCGCCCAGGAGGGCTGCAGAGGGAGTGAGGAAGCAGAGTGTGTGGGCTGGTTTGGGGCCTGATACAGAGACCAGACCTTCTGCTCCTGGGGCTGGTGAACAGGCTCGTGTGGCTGGTTTGGGGGCTGAAAAAACAGAGGCAGTTGTGCAGCTTTGGGCCTAGGAGCGTGGGTCGAGGTCAGCGTTTCTGGGACTTGAGAAGAGGTTCAGCTGCTGGGTTTTGGGGCTTAGAAAGGGGCACTAAGTGGTCTGATTTGGGGACCAAGAGCAGAAGTCAGTTTGGCTGGTTTTGCAGACGGGGTTGTATATCTCCTGATACTGCACATCAAACCCCCAAGAGAAGGCAAATTTGGTGCCAATGGAGGAAAGCTGATGAGGAATTGCAGTTAATGGAGCATGCTTCCCACTAGAATTGGGCCCTTGGTAGCTAGGAATGTCTTCCTTTGGGATAAAAGAACAAACTTTCACCTAGGATAAATTAAGAGCTGCTCATTACGTTCTTTAGTGTCAAGTGTTTTATTGGCAACTTGGAAAGAGCTTTTTATTTTTGATTCATAACTTAATTTTTATTAGTATGTGGTATCAGCGTACTTGATTTTTGAGCACCTAGATGCCAGTAGAAATGGCATGAATGAAGAAGAAATGGCAGTAGAAATAGAATTATACACAATGGAAATGGAGGTGTCACTTGATTTCTATTCCTTTTACTTTTTTTTTTTTTTTTTTTTAATGGAGTAATGATGGCATGTTTTTCTGTGGCTCAGTCCACATTGTTCTGTGCAGCCTTCAGTCTATAACTTCTCAGTAAAAAAAAGTTTGTTGTTCCAGGAAAGGACCAGTTCTTTGTAGGCCTGAGGTGTAGACTGTGAGGGTCTCTTAAGGACATGATCAGGGTGAAAGACAAAGTTCAGCCAATATTGCTGCTGTTGGTCTTTGCTTTTGTTAATGCCCTCACAGCTCCTTCATGGGTGGGAGCTCTAAATCATAAGCCTTTTTTTAGTCTCTGACAAGTTTTTTTTCCCCTAAGGAGAGACTACATTGGAAAGTTAACAAGTTTCCTCCCAGACTTGGCAGTGACTACTGTTAAGTTATGATTATTAAAAATACAAAAGTGACATGCTCTTAGAAACTGGGACTACTTCTGGACATGCATTAATCTGTCCTGGGGATACAGATCGTCTTCACTTCCTGCTCTGACAAAACAGTGTGCTGAGACAGGGATGAGCTCCTGAAGACAAGAAAGAGGCCGGGTGCTGGGGTTTTTATCTCTGTTTGTTTTGTGGGGGTGGGTGGTGTTTGGTTTGCAAAACAGGGTGCAAGGTTGACTGCAGGTGGCAACCTGCAGAGCTCTTTTGCTGCCTGACCTCATCTTTTTTTCGCTTCTCTTTCATGGCATCTGTGCTAAAAGCAGTCGAGGTCAATGAAGAGATGTGGATGAAAGGGGACAAACTGGTGCTGCTTCTGCCTGTTTTTCAGGCTTTGCTAGGAAGCATCAGCTGTATCAACTTTCACTTGGATAATTTTAGCAGAACAATTAAGTGACTTGCCTGTGTAAAAGTGCTGGTAATACCAGGCAGGTATTACTGCTGTATTACTGCATGTATTAGTACAGGTATTAAATGCTTGAGTAAATGCCGGTAGTGAAAAACTTGGCTACAAGTAGAATTTCTGAAGGAAGAGCAGCAGGAAGCAAATCGCAAGTTCCCCCAAAAAATTGAGTGTGTCAAACACACATCAAAGTTTAGTTGTCAAATGTTGTTTTGCAGTATGTTCCAAGTGTCTGGTTTTGGTAAACATACATTTTTAGGAAATTCAGGGTTATGGCAAAATAAATCCCTCTATGTGTTCTGTTTGGTAAAAGCCCATCAGAAGGCTGGCCACAATAGGGCTGTGATATTTAGACCTAACTGACGGGTTTAGGACTAGAAGGAGGATGCCCATTTTCTGTAAGGGCCATGAATGCTGACTCTCTTCTCTCCCTTGTTTCTGTTCTAGCTATCTCTGAAGCTGCTGCTGTGGGTTTGCGATTGGTGTTACTGGGTTTTTGTGGGGTTCTCGTTGTGGATCACTCTTGCCTTGACACTGTGTCCAAGTGTCAAGATGGGGCGGTCAGTTTACAGCTTCAGAAGCCACATCCCCTGAAATGGGTGCAGGTGAAACTGCCCTTGGACCTGCAGCTGTGTTTGGGGGCTCCCCATCAAACAGCAGGGCGTGTGTGGGCACCCACAGGGCTACGCTCTGCTCGGGGAGTTGCCCTGATTTTGTTGTTGGGAGACAGAACAGAGCATGTGCCTGGTAAGTCTGAGGGCAGTCAAAAGCTGGGAGGAACTCTGAGCAGGTTTAGTAGTGCTACAGCAGTTTGAAAAGATCTTGATCAGTGGGAAAAACAGCCTGGAAAAAATAATTCCTTTTTTGCAAGGAGGTAGTTTACAAGGTCAGGTGGATTGCTCTACCTTTCAATAAAAATATTCAACTTGGGATGTATAGGGTGAGGAAACCCTGATTCTACATAGGCTTGTGAAAAGGTAGGTTGGCATCTGTGCCTGTCAGCAGTGTCTATCTGGGAAAGTGGCTGTAGTGAAACTGAAGCTGCCAGCGAGTCAAAAAAAGGCAGGGTAGTCTAAAAAATGCAAAAGCTCTAGTGGCCCATATCCACAGCTATGCCAGAGGTGATGCCAAATAGTTTTTCCTCCATTTGGCTGTGGTCTTTGCGAGCCTTCACACAAGAAGGAAGCTTTAGATTCCTGCCCAGCTTTATGCTGAAGAGTTTTTTTCCCCTTTCTCAGCAGAATGACAACTGCCATAGTTTCTCCGGGGTTGCCCTTTCTTCTGCCACTACAGTACAGACAGATGGGAAGGATCCAGAGTGCTCTGCGAGTACAAGGTATGTCTGCCCTGTGCGCCTGCATTTTTCCTAAGGTCCTTGTAGTGTGGACTTTGAAGTTAACATAACATGCTCCAGAACAGACCTTATTTACGCCCTGAGGGGGCGTCACACAGGGTTCCCCCCTAAAAGGTGGGTCACAGTCATGGGGGTGGTGTTTTAAAAATAACAAAACCTGTAAATATGAGTTTGAAGTGTTGAAATAGAGAACAGTAGCTCATATATATATAGATGTAAAAGTAATATTTATGTATATAAAAGGAGTTCAGAACAGAACCCTATGCCTCTAAGGATTCTGATTCTATATTATAAAAATTATCTTATAAAAAATATTAAAAAACATGTCTTCCTTTTTCTTTTTTCCTCTTGCCTATATTTATTTTCTTCTGCCACTTGTCTCTGCTCTGTCTCCTTCTCCTCACGGTCCCTTCCACCTCTGTCTCCTGTTCCCTGTATCTTGTATTTATTCCTCTGTCTCTCCGTCCCTGTTTTTTGCACAGTCAACCCTCTTTCTACACAGTTGTCCTCCTCCCCGCCCCTCTCTTGTTCGCAGCGTCCCATTTTCTGGCTCCCTGTCCTACAGTTCTACGTCCCTCTTCCTTCTGCTTTTCTCTTCAGTCAGGGTTAGGGATGAGATCCACCTGCCGATGAGACAAAGGCATCATGAAACTGTGTAACAAGGTAAAAGCACCTGCACCAAAACTCAGTCATTGAAGAGGACACTGGTTAAAGAGGAACCATTAAACAGTTTGATTGGACAAGAGACACACGTTTGTTGTGTGAACAGGACCGTAAGTAGCTTATGCCACAGATTGTGAGGCTTTAACAAGCACAGGAAAAGAACTGAAGGTGTCACTCTTTGGAGGCACACAGTTTAAGTTGTATTAAACCAACTCTGAGGCAGAACCTAGGCTCCGAACTCTTCCTTACAGTCTGAGGCTAAGACTGCAGCTGCACCTAAGCTCCTCTCTGAGCAGCGAGTTTGGAAAGCAAGAGAGTCCAGTCTGAATCTCGTGACTTGGCAGAATGGTCTTCTGAACCTCTTCTGCAGTGCTCAGCATACTCCTTCCATCCTCTCTTCCCTCTCGCCATGCCTCTTATTAGTTCCCTGGCCCTCCAATAAAACCCCTTTATTCGGTGTGGATCCCCTCTGGATTTAATTATCACAGTCATTTTTCTGTCCCTCTGGATCCCACAGGATGTTTCCTCTACCAGTCACAATGCCTTCCCAGTTTCCCTGTGCTTCGCATCCATCTGGTAACACTTCAGGTGGAGCCATCTTTCGGGTATGGAGTGCTCATTTGTTCCTTTACGCTACCTAGGGTTCTTGAGTTCAGCCCCCAGCCACACAAGACCATCTGTA
>BJBW01000288.1:0-138167 GCA_004320125.1 Scolopax mira | reverse complement strand
AAAAAAAGATGTTTGGCAAGGTATTTTTCAACATAAAATATGAGAAATGCTAGTTCATTTAACATTTATATTGCCAAAAATTTGAATCATATGACATACACACGGCTGATTTTCTCTCAGGAGTAATAAAACCTTTCTTGCTATTGGACGGTATTCACAAACCTCTGAATTGAGAACTGGCTGACAATTTTTAAACTTTATCTAGTGACAGAATACAAGGAATATAATATAAAAGTTATTTGTGTAAGGGAAGTAAATTTAGTATTATTTACAGAATACCATTGTTTTCAATTTTGCAAACTAAAGTTTCTTTCACAACAGACTATATAGTAAGTGCTAGAAAGAGGTTCTTATTACACCAATTACAGAAGAGTCACATACAAAATTCTAGAGGCCAAATTAATTAGTACCATCTTTCATCTGGTTTTGGCCATTGTTGGAGAACAGATGCTGGCCCAGATGTACCTTTGTTGTAACATAATATAGGTTAATTTTTAAATTTTGCCCTGGCTGCTACTTTCTACAGTTGTTTTTCATACTATATAGTATACTTTCAGAATACTCCGTGTACTCTCTCAGTTACACTGGTAGAACATGTATATTCACACAGATGTGACACCAGAGCAAAACAGCACTGATGAATTTGTAGATTGTCAAGATTAAATCCCATCATTAGAAGACCCCATCCCTTTCCGACACCTGAAGACCAGAATTTTGAAAGTATTTAACAGTTTTATGCACCTTATTCCCCTCTAACCACATTTAGATTAAGTATTCCAGATGCCTGGGAGACATATGTTTTCCAATTTGACCCACATTTGCCAAAGAAAAGCATTAATATGCAGTTAGGCAATATTACCGATCAATATCTTACAGTCAAAATGTTATATTTCAAATTGGTAGTTTTGGAATTATTATTTTATATGGAAAGTTGCATCTGTTCCAAGTACCAAAGGAAGCTAGTTCATAATCCAACACGATCTGAAGAAAATATTTCCCCATAATTATTTTTTTTTAGGAAGACTTATTGTTACTGCTAAGTATTTTATGCAAATCATTTAGAATACCTTTTTAATATAAGTATTGTTTCTGATTTTCAGGTACTCTCCACCTACACAGTGTGAAAATCTTCAGGCTTATTTTTGCTTTCTCTGACATTTTATCAAATTAAGTGCTACTATGTTTCAAAACACAGAATTCACTTGCTGCTGCCAGAGGAAAGTCAGAGAGACAAGTGAAAATCTCTACAAGTCATGCTGTTTGTAATAAATTAATGGAGCAGTATGCAAATTGAACCTAGATATGGTCTTTGCTGTTATTTCTTAATGAGTATTAAAAATACAATGTGTTGCTGGAAATGTAATTACATAGAAAATGTATTTCTCTGGTAAAAAATAGACTTTTTTCAAAAAAGTTAAGTAGTCATTTCTGAAACATCACAGAAAATTAAAGAGAAAAAAACTTATAAATAGGAATCTATATGTAATTTCAAATTATTCTGAGGTAACCACAACAGCAGATAGCAAACACCACGGGAATATTTTCTAGAGAAAAGATGTCACATTTTCTTCACTACAGTGCTCTCCGTATAAATAAAATGTCCATCGATACATTAAGCTTTCACGGCACTGCAGGTGATTTTTCACAGTAATTTAACTATATAATATATGGAACATAATATAATGCTTCTGTTTCACTATCACAGATGTTAGTCACTGCTGTAATACAGGCTGATTTAAATGTCTGTCAGAGTATATGATTTGTCAGGGGAAAAATTCTTAGGGGGATGACAACAAAGTTTTTGCAACTCATCAATGACAACTGCTAGAAGAGATAAAGCAAATAACTGGAAATTTAATTACCCTCATCATAAGGGATCTGCTTCAATCAATGAGCAATACAATTTCCATTCATTTTTATCTTCCTGCTACTAAGAACAAGCAGAAATGCTTATTTTATTTTAATTTCAGCGGCAGTAGATTGTCAATACTTCCCAGACACAAAAAGATACAGACATGCATGTTTTTAACATTTCAGTGTTGTCTTACTGCATCATATCTTATCTTAACTGCATTTGTAAAGGCACCTAAAGTCTACCACTAAGCTTGACATGCAGGTACCTGCCTGCTAAACAGGGCAGATTAATATGGAATTCTATTGTACTGTTCCATAAATCATAGGCCTATTAAAAATTTACAGTGAGGTCCTGTCCACTATTTTCAAACTGTAAAGAGTCTTAAGAAGAATGGTTGAAAGAAATGCTACTCTTGGACTGAGATATTCTGACAAACACCAGAGATTTGTCAGGGCCAATCTTTGCTATCTCTAGAGAAATTAATAAAATATCACCATCTTTTTCTCCTGGTTGCAAAATGGCTAGAGATGAAATACTGGGGGAATTACAGCCTAAGTAATTTTTCACAGAAAAAAAAATACCTATTAACTTCAAACAAAGGTATGAATATTTTATTCCTCTTGATCTATTCTCAAGCACTGTGGTTGCAGGCATGACACACCTGATATAATGAGACCAGCAACAAGGTACATGGTGGGATTATTACTAGTATTTTGTTAATGTACTGCTTTTCATCTACAAAACGAGTATACAGAAGCTCTGAAAAAGTATCTGACCTTTATTTTTATGGACTTCAGTAAAGCAGAAGAATACATTCTATGAAAAGAAAAAACCTGACAATAAACAACTAGGGAAATCTTGTATTGTAATGGAGGGATCTGCAATAAACTTGCGGAAGGCAATCTTCTTGGGTTTGTAATATGTGGCACTGTTCCCAGTAAGACAAAGAATTCAGCTCATGCCAATAACAGTTTCTTGTTCAAAAGCCACTTTCTGAAACATCCAACCTCTACCTCTTGAAATACACGTGGTTTGCAGCAACTCATGTTGTACTGCAAGCCCCAGCCTGATGGTATTCCCTGGGAAATACCAGTCTCGCTGGTCAGCTGCATAAAACCATCAGGCTGGGGCTTGCAGTACACACATCCCAAACTCAACCCAGCCCAGAGAGCTGAGAGCCAGGGCTCTGCCCAATCTATCCACTCTGCCCAGCGCCTTCCCTTCTCAGCTTCTGTATCAGCTGTAGTGTGTCTCCTGGCCAAAGCAATATTTTCATTTGTATCTTACAGAAACCAATGGGAACATGCAGTAACATTACCGGAAAAATCTGTGACAAGAGGTTTGGTGGCATGACTGAGAGTTTCTACAATTCCAATAGCTTGTTGAGGTCTTAAAGCAATACTGCAATCTAACCCTCCCCCAAAAATTCCATCATAATTAATGTGGTATTTCCCTAAAGCCTGAATGCATCTACAGTTAGGATCGCATTTCTTAAATTATATTTTTATATCTTTTTAACAGGCTCTGTTTAAATTACTTGGTCTTATGACATGCAGCTAATAGAATTCATGTCTGTACAGCAAAACGCTGACTTGTCAAGTCCCATTGCAGCAAGGGCAAATTTAAGTAAATTCTTGGTAATATATTTTTCCTTGAACTGATGCAGGGAAGCTCCAATTTGCACATTGTTCCAAACACTACAGTTGAACAAAGTGCACAGACAAATTATAAAGTATGCTTTTTGTCCTAATAAATAATTTCATACATCATAAAAATAGATGTACTAAATGCCTCTTCCTAACTAGCTGCCCAGGGTGAGGAATTCAGATATTTTTGTATTGGCCAAGCTTATTCCTGAGAAATGGAAATTTCCATTTTATATTTTCAAACATATGAAAGCACTAGGGGAGGAAGCATAAAAAGAGCGCCTCCTTACTTGATCTGTTTCCTCTGCATGATTTGAGTTATATTTGCTACCTTTATTGAGAAAAAAGAAACATTCTGTTTTCACAGACTTCAGAAACATTTGTTTCTAAGAACATGAAGGTTCTTCTTGGGTCTTCAAATTACTGGAAAAAAAAAATAACACTTTTTTCCCAGAGAAAAATGGGATTCTATTGCTTTTTAAAAGGTTATGTCAGTATTTCTTTCCTCAGCAAAGGAAATTTCCTCAACTCTGCATTTTCTTCTGTGATCTGTTTTGTACTAAGTTACAACAAATAAAGGGGAGTTGTATTTTGTTCCTATTGTCTAAAAAATCACATTTTTTTATTGCCAGGAAAAAAAAAATCAAAAAAAAAAGCAAATTTCTAATTCTGGAATACACAGCAGGTGAAGTATTCCATTCGTCACGATTTTGGGCAGAGATAGTCAGTTTCACAGACAATTTCAATTTTTCTTCTGATTCTGAGGATAAACTTAGAGCTTGGAAAAGGCCAACTACTGTGCGAAAAAAGCACACTCTGATAGATGCTGTGCAATTTTAGCCAGTTGACTTCAGTTTTCATCTACCAGCTGCAGGTTATTTTACTCTAGATCACTGCTCAGGCAAAGGTGAATTTTGTTGCAAACAGTAGAAAAATATCTACTGTGAACAAACAAGAAATAAAACAGACAACAAAGCTTACATTTGATGGCGACCTGAGGTAGCACTTGCTCATTAAATGTTAATTCATTTCTGTATGTAATTGAAAACTGTATTTGACACACACTTTATAAAAATATGGGTCAACAAACTGTTGCAGAATAACTTCCAATGGTTTTTTGGTTAGAGGGGAGTGGTAAAAAGACCAATGTCTCAATCAAATCCCTAATTTGATAAAATAACTTAGATGGAGCAAGAAGAAAGAAATTATAACCAAATGTGATCCATTTAAAAATTACAATAAATACTAATATGTTCTCAGATAGACTGAAAACACAGATTTCTATACATTTTTTTTTTTATATTGGCAATTTTTTTATGTTGGCAATGAATTGCCAACAAGTAAAGCTAAAACAGAACAATTATTCAAATGAAAGTGAAGTCTTCCTCATATTTTACTCTCACTGTATATTGATGTTTATTTAGCACAAAATTATTTCATTTTTAAAGTAGAATAACTTAATAGCTGAACTGCAAAAATCTTCAGTGAGACCTGCCAACTAAGATGTCACCCTGAGAAGCAGAACTACCACCTTGAACCATGGAAGCAGAAAGTATGCTTTTTTCTTGAAGTATATTTGTACTTGTGATGACAGAGGACAAACATATGTTGTTTTCTGAATGAGCTGTGAGTAGTACACTTTAGGAGATCAGAGTTGAAAATTATCTGGAAAAGCTAATGTTCATTCATGAAAAAAGTTCTTAAAGCCATTAAAATAGATCATTTCAATACTTACCAAAACTAAATCTAAGTTATTAATAATGCGAACAGTTTCCTTTCTGTTTTTCATATCAAGCAGATCTGTATAGACCTGAGAGTTCTGTCCTTAATCCTTTCAATAACAAAATATCTTAAATCCACTGTCAAGTAGTTTCTACTACATCACTGTAGTACGTGGTCCTATAATTCAATTATCTTGCCTCGCCGCATCACTCCAAACAACTTTTTGCTTATCATAATAACAAAAAAAAGACAAGGAACAAAGCCTTCATGTACTGTACCTGCAAAGCACAGTTCATCATTCGCACAATGTAGTCGAACTGTTGATGGTCAAGAATCGCTCGATTTTGTTTAACATGGAGGCCCAATTCCTGTGTCAGGCAGTGCCGAGCCGCCTTTCCTTTTAGGGCTCTCAGGGCTGCAGGCAGGGTCTGGAGAAAAGAATATCTAACTTTATGAAAATGAAATTAGGTGGTAATATTCATTTTGAATATCATTCATTCTTTATTATGACACTGTAAGTGACAGTATAGTAGAGAACAACTTTGGAAATCACTCATTAGAGCTTGAATATCAAGCTTTCACATAATGGTTGGTTTAGCTTGAGTCACTAAGTATTACATTTTTCCCATTTTTTTTCAAATGCATTAAACAGCATTTGTCACCTACATCTTTAAATAGAAACGATCAAATATGGACACGCATTGAATGGATGTAAAATCAGAAATGGATTATTGTGCATGAAAGCAAGTGCCCTATTCTGTACCAGCCAGGCCAGGTCTCGAGTTAACATTATCAAGGCCAACCAGCATGGATTTTGATAAGCAGTGAATGACAAATGGCTTTAGAAGTGGCATGCCTCTCATAGCGATGAGGACACAAGACTGTTATGCAGTTTACCCTAAAACAGTGCCAATATAATATTTATGCCAATGTTTTAAAGATGCAGCAAGTGCTACATCAGTGGTTATCAACTGTGGCCCTTTAGACTAGATTTAATGGGTGGTAACAGATAAATAAGAACAGGCAGTCTATTGTCTAAGGACAAGTTTACCACGCAGGGGGACAAAATACTACTGAATTTTTCCAAATGCCTGTAAGTTGAAAGAGGTTAAAAACTACTGTGTTACACATGCATCAAAAACCTTCAGAAAGAGCACGCATATTTTATTAGGACTTTTCCTATATGCATTTTCCTAACCTAACTTCTAAATCAAGAAACATTTTCTCTCTTGAGCTGCATAGCCTCAGAAATATACAGGTGATGCTCTTCCGAGAAATAAAAAAATTCTTAAAATTTTACAGTCATTTTCATATGTAGAATTAGATTTGAGAATAAGTTTGGGTGAGTGTTCTAGAATTAATAGTTGAAAACTCTGTTCAGACAGGACCTACAAAACCCATCAACTTCTTAACGTGAAAAAATAAAGATGTCAAGGATGACAACTCAGTAGTACATTTTAGTGAAGACAGACATGCCAGATATTTACATTCATCACTGAGTTTTATTAAATTACTGATTTTTAAAATGAGCAATATTTGCTGTACCAAAAATTAGAAAGAGCATTGGTTGAGAAACATTGAAATTGGAATGTGTGTGTAAACCTTTTGTTTACATTCCTCCTAATCAATAGTGCTAGACCAATATATACCCCTTTTTCAAAAAAATGTTTGGACAATACCACTTATAACAGTAATCTTAACTAGCAACACATCCATGTAGTATTACAAACAGGTTTTCAAAAACACTACCTTCATATTACACACAGTACTGCATTTAGATTATTAATTTTATTGCTTACTTCATTCATTTAAATGGTTAAAATAACTATTAGTATCTGAAACTACTTAAAAATGTACTTTGCTCATTAAAATAACAGAGGCTTGCTTGGGAAATTTATAATTTCATTTTATTACCTTTTCAGTCTCCAAAAATTTGTTTTCAAAAATAAACGAGATGCAGTTTCTAACAACTTCCAGCCTTTGTGCACTGTTGAAAACTGTGCTTCCTTTTTCCATTATGGAAACTAGCAAAGAAAAAGAAATACACACATCTGTGAAATGTCTTCTGCAAGAGCCACAAAGAATATCAGAAAGTTCTTTTTAAAAAAAAACGTAAAACTTAAAGTCCCCTACGTTTCATTCTGTTAAGAAAAATACCATTAGTAGGCACATACAGATGGGAACACAAGATTCTAAATCTTTGGTTTTCCTATACTATCTGAAGAAGACAGTGCTCTGAATTTTAACTAGAGTAGTTGATTCTCTTTACTTCTTGTTCTATTTCTTTCATGTTGGCACAAAGAGATTCCAACCTCTAACATATTAATGCAATTTATCAATAAATACAAATTAATAATAAAACACAAGATTCTAAATCTTTGGTTTTCCTAGACTATCTGAAGAAGACAGTGCTCTGAATTTTAACTAGAGTAGTTGATTCTCTTTACTTCTTGTTCTATTTCTTTCATGTAGGCACAAAGAGATCCAACCTCTAACATATTAATGCAATTTATCAATAAATACAAATTAATAATAAAAATAATGTGTGCATGTCTGTTCTGCAATGTTCTGCCTTGCATATTTTGTAGCAGTAGGCAATTCTTTTTCCCTAAAAACCTCATTTGCTATGCCAAGAATTTTGTGACATCTTGAAGAGCAAATCTGACAAACTTGTTCTCTTATCTAGATTCCAATCTGCTGAGATCTAAGATTATTTTCTTAACACAGTGTTTCACTCTGAATTTTCGAGAAAATTCAGAATGGAAGAACTAACATTGTCTGTTTCTTATCATGTAAATAGAATACAAATCTAGAATATACCCTTCTTGTAGAGAAGCTACAAGATAATTAGCTCCTAATATCCAAGAATTTTGACACAAAGGACAGCAGGGAGTGTGAAAGCTGTTTCTTGAAAAAAAAATCCACAACCAAACCCACAAACAACTTTGACATAGAAGTGAACTTACTAAGAAAGAAAACCTTCTCTTGCATCTAGCCTTTTAAAGAGAGACAACAGAACACAAGTACATACTCTTTAAATTTTCTGTGAGTGACAGATTCAATGATACAGTCAACAGCAGAAGCAGGTAAATAGAGTTTATCTTCTTACATAAATCCAAAGAGAAACAGGCCTGGAAGGGGCCTCAAGAGGCCATCTAGCTCATCCTGCTGTCCCTAGACAGGATCAACTGTATTTATGTTATTTCTCATGTTTGTCTAATATGTTCTCAAAGTTCTGTGATAACAGACTCCATGGCTTCACAACAAGCCCATTCAACTGCCTTACAATCCTCATTTTACCAAGTTTTTCCTGTCAAATAACTCTACTTTTGTGCTGCAATTAAACCCATTATTTCTTATCACTCCAGATTACTCCGTTTCTTTTAACAGCCTCATAAGTAATTGAAGACTGCTACTATGTGTTCCCTTAGTCTTCTATTTTTCAGTCTAAACAACTCTCCATCTTTCCTTGTAGGTCACATTCTCCAGACCACTGGTCATTCTTGTTGCTTTTTTCTGGACTCCCTCCAACAGAACCAACAATGGAGACAGTCTTCCAGTGTCCAAAAATGGATACAAACAGTCCAGCTAAGGTCTTACAGGGTACAACGAAAGGATTTCTCCATGGAGTTCACTGACTGTACTCCTGTTTATACATCCTACTAAGATGTTTGTCTTTTTTGCAATAGCTTGATATAGTTGGGTCATGTTTGCCCTAAGATCATTATAATCCCCAAATTAATTTCTGAAGAGCTGTTGCCTAGTCAGCTGATCATGCCTATGCAAGTGCAATACCTTATTTGAAGAAAACCAGTAGAGGAGGACAAAATTCAACAGAGACTAGATCTCTAATTTTTCAAGATTGATTTGAATTCCAATCCCATCCTTAAAAAGCTTAGCAAGCTCTTCCAGCTTTGTGTGTCCTGCAAGTTTACTAAACATACTTGTATATGTCATCATTCACAGTGATGAATATGACTAATGGAATTTTCCTGGCATTAAAATGAAATTGACATGCCTATAATGTCTACATCTGTTCTTTAGAGTTAAATATACATATATTTATTTTGAGACAGATGCTATGTTTGTTCCTTGCCCTTTTTCCAGTAATATACATATGTCTTCCACTATTGTCAGGGGAGAAATCTTAACAATTCAAAGTTCATTTCAGCCAGTCCTGCAAATATGCTATTCATCAGACCTAGATGAGTAGATAATATTTAATTTAATAGTTCAATCTAACTCAGATCAAATCCTTTTTTTGTTGTTAGTAATTATGCCATTCGCACTCTGGATGTCTGACTTCTTAGTAAAGGGTGGTGCAAAATGGCCCTTAAAATTGCAAACAGGCAAGTCTACGTCCTAAACTTTACTACAATCACTAAAAATACTGTATTAACATTGAATTGGGAGCAACACATTACATATATAATTCATGAGACAGGATGACAAATAGGTAAGTTAGGGAACAAGTAAACATACCAACGGGAGGACCTGCTGGAACAACGCACTTCTTGTCCCCCCGGGTGGTAGGGGGAGCACCCTGACTCCTTGCGAGGCCTTCCTGGAGGAGCTCCTGCACCCGGCACTCGTTGATGTGGGGGAAAGGAAGGATGTGGACCCGCAAGTGGGAGCCCTCTGTGGGCCGTGGCACTTTCTGGAATGCTATGTGGGGATTGGGATTCTCCTGCAGGTCAGAAGCAAAAGGTTATACCCAAACGTGTAACATAGTGTTACATCTCATCCAACTTCATTGCTGTTTCATGTATCAGTCATATCTGAAAGATTAAGCAGCCAAGTATCTAACACCTCTGGCCAATATCCTGTTTCATATTCATATCATCATTGATTCACTGTCTGTAATACTTCCCACTTTCTTAAAGGTTTTGATATAATTATTTATTTTGAAATTTTGGATGTTGACTGAAAGAGAGCAGAAGAAAGCCACTACTTAACTTAGGTTGATTTTATGCAGCTTAATAAATATTTAGGACTTGAATAGAAATTAGGTTGAAATCAATCTCTTCACTAGAGAAGTGAAGAATATTAAAACATACAATCTCTTCACTGAGTACTGAGAAATTTTCTCATGTTGATCAAAACTACAAAGTGAAAATTCATTTTGCACTTGTTGTATAAAACTATGGCTGTCCTTCATTAGGGATCAATTTTTTATCTTCTGTATGTCCCATAAAAATATGTCACATAGCTCACTGTTTGCCCTAAACAAATGGAAAAAGTTATTATAGGTGATCAAAGAGAGTAAATAACGCACCTAAACTACAAGGAAAGTAAAAAGAAGCTGTCACATCAGATTTTGAGGTATTCTCAAAGGATAGAAAAGATTTTTATTGTGGCAAAACTACTAGAATTTCCACTATGAAAATAAATATTTGCCTACATGTTTCTCCACTTGCTCTTTTATGATCTTTGTTTTCTCTTTCTTTAAAAGAAAATGTAATAAACAGCCCCAAAGAAAACTTATATCCTTGCTTTTGCATTTTCTTGCAGAGGTCTTCAGAATAAAAAAAAATAATAATATTATAAATCAGTTTCATGTCACAAAACACTGACTTAATTTTTTACCAAAATAACTGCTGCATCTACTACTATATAATTATTATATTTGTCTTGATACTGACATGATCATGCAATACTGAAGACATTAGCAAAACACACCCCGTACTGTACAACAGAGATGTGACTGTATGTAGTATATTTGAAGACATGCTATATGTAGGTAAGCTCAATTGGCATTTGTCAATACCAGACACAGTATCAGTATAATATGTGTTCCTATATGTGGACATGCATCTTCTGCCTCTGGTGTTCTGCAACTGGAAAGACTATGTACATCACAAACCACTAAGTTTCACCGAGCTGCTTCTGTGTTGATTTCAGCTTGTTTAAAACACTTTCCAGAAAGATATCCTGAAGAGAGCAAGATATGAAAATTCAACATTTCTTTCAATTTTTTTCCCTGAAACGGTTGATAATCTCTCCTGTTTGGGTTTTTTCCCTAACTTCATTTGTACCTTTTCCAAAATATAACTGAGATCTACATGTCCCATGAAGATTCTACCACCATTCAGAAGATCACATGTCACATCTTAAAGAATGTCATGATCAATCAAACAAAACAGGGTATTTTCTACTCTTCATCCATATACCAGGGGTTTTCATTAATCATGTGTGAATTTACTGTTACCCGATTGGACTCTGTGTTGTTACTTATTACTGGCTATGTACCACTGCCAAAGGGCTACTCAAACAATTTGATTTCTGTTGTAATAGCACAACTAGCTTGCAATAAAACTTTTAAACAGGACCTAACTTGATACTTTCATTTGAGGGAGCAAAAGCCAACAACAAGATCAAATGCATCAACTTGAGAAATAGCAGGCAAAATAAACCAGCTACTTAGCCATAAAAATTCTCTGCAGAGGAAAATTTAATGAAAAAAGTGAAAAATCTAGCTAAGGGGATGAGAGCCGCAGATGCCAGAAGAAGCAAGGCAGGGAAAGGGAACACAATCTAACAGCAGCTAACAGATGACATACAACAGAAAAAGCCAGAAAGGGAGAATAACAATTCCACATTCCATTTAATGGAGAAGAGAGATCCAGAGGAAAGATACAGAAAGAGTTACTTTAATCTTGGCCATCACAAACCTAACCTCAGCTGCATATGCTATTAAGAATGTAGGTCTCGTGTCTTCAACTGCTGAAGCAGTATATGCCAAAAACTTGTCTAGATTTTCCACTTGTACCAGCTAGACTAATACAAATATTATCTCTGCCTAACAAACTCTGTTTCTCACATGATATAGAGTGCTACAATATGATGACTACTTAAAATATGGAACAAGATGTCAAAATATGTCACACAGTAAGTTTAAATGAGGCAGCTCTAGTCTTATAGAAGCAATGTTACTCATCACAGTGGTTTAGTCTAAGACAGCTGAATATGCAGCTACTAAAAATCTGGCTTTTAAATACATTAAGTCACTGACCTAGTGATAGTGAAAAATCAGGTCAATTGCAATAGTATAAATAAACTGCATCATAAGAGAAGACTAAAATGAATTCATTTTGACAATTATTTTTAAGAAATAAAGTTGCACTTTTGCACATTCTCTTAAGCCTTATAGGCTCTTTCATTCTATAAATGATCTATATCGACTAGGAAACTACAAAGGTTCACCATCTCCTTTGGAGTAATTTAGTATCATAATACTGATGTGATATATTGTGATGGTTGGAGGCCATCTTGGGCATAGTGATCACAAAATGATAGCTTTTGATTATCAGAGGAGGGGGGTTAGCAAAACAGCCACCTTTGACTTCCAGGGGGTAGACTTTGACCTGTTTAGGAGACTGGTTGACAGAGTCCTTTGGGAGGCAGCCTTGAAGGGCAAAGGAGTCCAGGAAGGCTGGGCATTCTTCAAGAAGGAAATCCTGAAGTTGTAGGAGCAGGCCATCCCCATGTGCCGAAAGACGAGCCGGCAGGGGAGAAGACTAGCCTGGCTGAACAGAGAGCTTTGGCTGGAACTCAGGAAAAGAAAGAGAGCTTATGACCTTTGGAAGAAAGGGCAGGCAGGTGAGGTTATGTGGGCAGAAAATTAGAAGGGTCAAAACCCAACTAGAACTTTATCTGGCTACTGCTATAAAAGACAATTAAAAATGTGTCTGTAAACACATTAGAAACAAAAGGAGGCTTAAGGAGAATCTCCATCCTTTATTAAATGCTGGGGGAAACAGTGACAAAGGATGAGGAAAAGGCCGAGGTACTGAATACCTTCTTTGCCCCAGTCTTTAATAGTAAGACCAGTTGTTCTCTGGGTTGCCAGCTCCCTGAGCTAGAATACAGGGACGAGGACCAGAAGCCCCCATAATCCAAGGGGAAATGTTTACTGACCTGCTACACCACTTAGACACACACTATTAACTTAGACAGTGTTAACCTGAAAGACCTGAATTCAGAAAATGCATGTTGCTATGTTAAACACCACTATTAAATTAGTAAAAGAGAATTTACTGATTCTGATAACTTAATTTTAGATCATAATAAAAGATGATTGTGCCAGCACTTACGATTAAAAGAAACCTATAGGACGAGGAGGTTTACCATGGAATAAATAATATTTTATTACAAATCAAATCTCATAGATGAAATTAATCTATGTAATAAATATTCTGATGAGTGATGTTTCCCTTCATTTTCCACAACATATATTCTCTTCTCGGAAGTCTGAAGTGTCAGTGTAAGTATTAAGACACTCCAATAAGTATGCTACACCACATATGGACAAGAGACATTTCTCACACATTTTTAAATGTGAAATGGTTTTAGTCCACAAAGATGTATTTGCTCTCTCTTCTAACATCTACCATCAGCAAAGTAGATTAAATTGTACATCAATTCTTTCTTTCAAAAAAAGTATAACAGTTATTTAGCAATTTCAGGGGAAAAGAGATGGAGTGAGTGAAAGGAGTGAATAAATGAATGAAATTCTGCAAGGAAGGACAGTATGAAAGCCAGACTGGCCTCATTTAAAACACCCTACGATGCACACATTCCATTTACTTGAAATACATAGGCGTCTTTTTCCATCCAAAATCTACTGACACAAAACATGGCTGAATGTACTTGTTGTAAAGTTTTGGATTTCCTATGGAAAAGCTATTAATTTTACCCCAAACAAAATCTGCATTGACACTGACAAAATGCTTAAAGGCTATTAATTTTGGAAAAATAGACACCCACAACCCAGCTTCCCACTTCGTTCCCAAACACCCTGGAATAACTCTTGTGATTTTTTTTATAGAAGAGCACATGTAAATTATAGTTTTGGAGAAGTGGGATACAGAAAAGAAAGGCTGAGAAAGGTGTTAACAGACTGTGTAACAGATACTGTCCTGTGGACTCTGAATGACAGGAAGTATGAAGAGGAGGGAGATCAGCTGATGAAAACAAGAAGCAAAAAAAACCCCAACTAATGGAATAGTAAGAGATATTTTAAAAAGCACCATGTAACATAAAGGCATAATAGGATGGCATGAATGAAACTGGAAATGGTATTCTAGGAAACCTAGAATCCAAATAGCAGAATGAGAAGAAATGAAATAGTGCTTGCTGAGCACACAAACCATGGGGACTGGATTGCACAGCATGAAAGAACTGCTGAAAGTATACATTATGGAAAATTGGAAATATAGTTTGATATGCAAAGGTGTTGAGGGGCAAGAAAAGAGTTGTATTTGGCGTGGGCAGGTTGCAGTAGAGAAAAAAAAATACATATTATGTGAATACACACTAAGAAAACAGAATGCTAAGTAGCAGTAGCTATACATAAATCAATATTATCATTAATAAATCAATATTATCATATTCAACTTCCTTCACATGTACAAAATTTGTAACATTTAAAGTTCCAAAGCCTTTCATTACAACACAGATGATGACGACCATGAGCAGTCATTTCCAGTTTCAGATACTGGATCAGTCTCACAAATAAGAATTTTCAATGTTACTATCTCAACTCTAGAAGTGCAGCAGGTATAGTAAACTTACGTTTTTGAAGAGCTGTTCTGCAAGTTCTCTGACGTGTTTTATCATTTTTGGTGGATTACCTTCCTCGGCTTTGATTCTTTCGACTTCAAAGGCTACCAACTTTAAAACGGAAAAAAATATGTTGATAACGCAACTAAAAATAATTTATTTCCTACTTAAGTTATGAAATGTTAATCTAAAATTGAAACCGAGAAAAGAAAACTGAACACTGAATAATGTGCAATGTCACACTGCTCTGGAACATTAGACATTCTCATTTTCTTATAGAGAGGCTGTTGCTGGAGTTTATAGTCCTACCTAAGACAGAAGGTCCTACATACCTGAAACATTCCTTTAATAATTCAATACCACAATTCATATTTCTCATCTATACTACTACTACGCAGAATTAATAGCAAACTCTGTTTTTACTCTACATTCAAATAAAAGCCAGCAGAGTAGAACGATGGCATTACTTTTTAAAAGAAAAAATTGTTTGTCCCAGTTTATATTGTTGAGTATGTATTTAATATTTCTCAATTACTTTTTCAATATTTCTAAGAATGTAATTAAATTATTCAAAATAATTCTGTGCTATCACATGTGATGCATTATGAAGTTCCAAACCTGAAAATTGGAATAGCACTTCCATGATTTATACAACTGTTTAACTTCATACATACAAAAAGCAGAGCATAATTTTATGGAAGTAAGCTAGAAATGTATGCTTAGTAGAAAATGAGAAATGAGAAGTTTAGAATAAATTTCAGATAATAAAAATCAAGGATTCAGAAGCATTTAAGTAGTTTTTCATGTGCTGAAATACCATAGGTACATTTTCATATCCTTGGAAACATAGGAACAGTTTTCACCTCATCAAAAAGATCGCAGGTTCTGAAGGGAGGACCCCTCTCTGACACAAAACCAGCAAAAGCCATTCCATTGAGAACTTTGGTTAGAAAGTCATTCTCAATTAAACCTCGCTGCCCCAAGAAGGCTGCCTGCAATAAAGACAGAAAAAAAATGCAGG
Organism: Scolopax mira; assembly: GCA_004320125.1. Classification (NCBI taxonomy): domain Eukaryota; kingdom Metazoa; phylum Chordata; class Aves; order Charadriiformes; family Scolopacidae; genus Scolopax; species Scolopax mira. The sequence continues at coordinate 122,362 of BJBW01000288.1, read as the reverse complement.
TGTTTTATCAGTATCAAAACTACAACCATCTATTTGTGTACTAGCAGTTAAACATTTTCACCAGCTTATAGTAATATGTGGTACTTTCTAATTTCATGTCACCTAGTATCTTTTCATACCTCAATTCAGGAGTGATGTAACAGGAAGTTTGATGCACACATTTTATAAATCTCACAGGCAATAAGAGAAAACTAGTACTTGAAAGCATTTATTTCTAATTACATACATGTGATTTTAAAATTCCTTAATGATTCCTCAAGTGTTTCTTTGTATTAAATTTTAATGTTAGCTGTGTTTCACATTTCATCACTGTCATTTAGTCACACTGAAATAGCTCTATGTCAAAATTATATGCTTATCACATGTAGATTATTTTATTTTTTTCAAACCTGAACACTTGTTCAAAAGGCAAGCTCATGGGAATAACACGACACAAATGAATATTAACTAAATAAACACAACTGCTTCTCTTTTACCTTATGGAAATGAATTACTGGTTCAGCATGAATTCTGATCAGCTGAAGACAGGATCGGTATCCTTGGAAAAGCTGTGCAAATAGCCTAAGGAAGATTGCTCTCACTTCTTTATCCTGTAAGCAGTAATTAAACATGCTGTCAAAACATTTCATACTCTCAACTTCTTTTCTATACTTTGTATAATGCTATTTGAGAAACGCCTACAAATTCATCAAATGATGTGGCAGTGCAGCATACAAAGTGGAGACACCTGTACACGCATGAAGTTATCTTATGTGAGGTTACAATTTCACTAATCTGTCCTCAGATGGCAATGATAGATTTAGTGCATATTCACCCCTTTACTTCTGCTGCTCTTTTCTACCCCTGGGCAATGCAAGTTAAACTGTTGGGGTGGTCATCTGGTGAATGACATTAAGGAACTGCCATGAGAGAAAACTAATGCTATATAAAGGAAAGAAGGTATTTTAACTTGGATTTATGATATTATTTGAGCAGTGACACTGAAGTGGGCAGGGGAGGCAGCGAACCTCAGGAGCCTAAGCTGGGATCACTGCTGCTGGCAGAAACAGGCTCTGAGCATCACATGCATCACCATAGTCATCTGCTGTGGCTCTGCCAGACGAGGAGACTGCTCTAAGCCTGCTCAGCTACTTGGCTAGGATCTTCCAACTCATGTCTCCACTTGCCAGTCTACTGCAGCTAAAATAAGCCAGAGTTAGTTTAAAAAGTTTAAAACAGTAGATCTTTAAAGTCCTGGTTTGTTTTGATTTAAATGAGTTAAGGGAGTGGTTATGTAAACACAATGGGTTAATGGAGATTATGTGAACAGCTGGGGGCAGACTTGGGGCAGTGACATCTTTACCTGGCCCAGGTGCAACTAAAGACTGATCAAATCATGTGCCACCCACTTAGTTCAGGTACCTACTTGGACTGCTGCCACATCTAAAATCTGAGGTTCTAAAAATTGTTTTATGACCTCAGGTTTTATGGAGTCTCAAGGGACTTTTAAAACAAACTCTAACTTTAAAAGTTACATGCGGCAAAGAGTATTATATTAACGAATCAGGTAAACAGCTGACCATCTAATCAACATGCAAATACAGCCTAAATAAGTTAAAGCTTATAATTATTTTTTAAAGAAATAAGTTCAGGTATATATAAGATTCTATAAAGTTGCCCTATTAGAATATGCTCCTACATGCCTAGATTCTTCTCTGGAACATGACTGGTGTTATTGTATTTTTACTTTACTGAGAGATATTCTCATTTACTTTGTGTCCAGGCTTCCCTCTAGAATTTTAACAGGTACATTTGTACCCTGACTTTTTGGACTCCTTGAAAACATTTTTTTTCATATTTAAGAAAATTCTTACTATGATACAAAATTATATTGATGTATAACTTCACCATTCAAAGTGAAATCTTAGCTGAATTTTACCAATAGTTTCAATGAAATCTGGATAACATTATTTGTCTTCAGCAATTAAACAACGTAGTCTTAAAGAAATAAGAACAATAAATATATTGTACCATTTCAGAGTTACATGTTTTTGAATACACCCAAGAAAACCCAAGCTTTGTTCTTAAACTGAACTGGCTTTTGGAGTTCAGTTTGGACTACCAACTCATGTTCAATTCTAGACACTCCTAAAAGCTAAAACCAGCAGTTTTACCAACCTGTTAAGTTATCATGGCTTCACAACTATTTTTAATCTAAATGAACCAAAATTTAGTAGAAATCTTTCTATAGAAAGTTTCTTTTAGTATAGACAATTACAAATTGTTTCACTCAGGATGAGGTTTACTAAAGTCAAATCCAATGTTAAAAAACATAGAACTTCTATTCCAATATATCCAAGCACACAAGGCTTAATAATTCCCATTATTTTTGTAAAACTGGTGACTTGTTTGCTGACACAACTACCACTTCCATCTTTACTCTTATTTTCTCTAAAATCTAGATCTTGAATGAAATTTTTAGTGTTTCTAAACTTTTCTTTCCTTGGGGTAGAGTGTGGGGTGGTGTCATGTCTATAAGAGAATTTAATTTCAACATTTAAACACATACACACAAAGACCAGTTTGTGCCCTTGTGTAAAATTCTGTAGCTTTACTGGTCTACAACACAGAGAAGGCACAGATTTAATTCAACAGACAGAAATATTTAAAGAAAATAAGGTCCTTCCATATTAATACAAATACATTTATAAAAACTTCTAACCCCTTAGAATGCTATTAGTGGGCAGAATGCAAAGTCCAGTGGCACTTCTTTGCTCCAGCAATAATACTATAAAGGATATGAAAAAGGAAACACAAAGTAGAAGTTCCTAAAAGAAAGTTAGTCTAAAATGTCACAGTTTTCTAGTTAAGAAAGTCAGACACAACACAGAAATCTTACCAGCATTTTTGAGTGTGATAAAGCTGTTCGTGGGGGAGGGAATGCATAATCTGCTGTTTCCAAATCAGGATGCAAAACCTAGAGAATTTTTTAAACAAAAAAAATTTTTCCCCTCGTTTTGTTAAGGAAAGGACAAATTAATTTTTTCTTCTTTCTCAAATTAATATTAACTGATATTAAGTACCTCAAATAGCAGATTGAGTTAAATTATGAAGACCGTGCAGAAATAAAGGTGGGAATAATCTTTTGAGCTTCAGGTTTTTATAAGTGAGATAGTTATCAAAAACTCTTATTACAGTCAATGAAGCTAATCAATATAGTTAGGGATTTTAGAGTTGATTAATCTGAAACAGATTAACAGGCAGAAAATTCATCTTTTTAAAATGAGAAGATTTACTCATAAGCCTCTAAATTTTTGACAATTATAGTAAAAAGACAAACTGAACTACTGTTTTTGGTGGTTCCTTAATGTAGAATCAATCGTTCCTGAATATTGATATAGGAGCATCACGGAAATAAACTTTAAGACTAATTTGTTATTCTTTCAAGATCATGTACAGTTGAAATGAATTTATGAAAATAGAAACGAAGCTAAAATAAATAGTAACAATGCTGCTCAAACACTGAGGTTGAACTCCTATTAAAAAAATCATTATTAGGAAGGAAGAATCACTAGCTTCCTCTTGAATAATGAAGAAACATTTTAGTAATAAATTACTGATTATATTAAGTCTAACTCAAATAATAAATTCTTCTAAAACCAAGAAAAATCACATTTCCAGTGTGTTTGAAAGTGATTTAATATTGAAATTAATTTTTCATTCTTTAAAAATAGGTGAGAAGAAAGAAAATGGGGTTTCTATCAAAACATACTAGAGAAAGCGCCATTTGAGTCTGATGTAGCAGTGGCTCTGGCAGCTGAGAAAGATGAATACATTCAGGAATTTTAATTGTGCCTCCATCCAGGTCTGCTATGATTACATCTAACTGTAAGGACCAAACAAAAATATTATCAGTAGTACATATTGTAAGCATAGTATACTTCATATTACTGAATCTAGCTGTGAAAAACGAATGAATGAATCTAAACTAAAGAAAGTGAAATTATGCCAAACTTCAAGTGACTTATGTTTCTGGATGTTCCAGCTCTGTGTTCAGTGACTTGAAATATCTAATAGGCTCTAGCTCTGGGCAATCCTGCTTCGTCAGGGGAGTTGGACTAGATGATCTCTACGGTCTCTTCCACCTCCAAAATTCAGGCTGTTTGTAAAAGGACACAGTGATGACAACTATAAGTAAAATCCCATGTTTCTATGTATTTCTATGTATCTATACAAAATTCTATGTAACCCTGGTTCAGTTTCTCCAAGCACATGCTTAGAAAGTAAGGATAAAATAAAGTAATTGAGGATACATTTGAAAATCCTAAATGAATTGTTCAAACTAATGACAAATACGTGACAAAGCTGGAAGTAGATCCATTCCTTAACATCCTGCTAATCTAATAATTTCGCTCCTCTATTTTATAGTCTCAATGTATTTACAGAAGAATTGACACTTTTTTTTTCTCCAATTGTCTTGCCTTACCTTCTACAGTAATATTTTACAACCATATGTACTGTTCATATAAACATCTCTGAAGCGCAGAAAATCTTTGCAACTGAACAGCACAAATAACATTGTGACTGTGAATAGGCTGGGGAGATATACTCACAAGTTCATGAATGTCATTACGAAAGACAGAATGTACACCAATTATGAAAGGCGTTGGTGAGCTGAGAACTTCCAGTAGCTGTGCAGGAAGAATTGGAATATAGGGATAACTGTGAAAAGAATAAATAAAATAAAATAGAAGCTCCCATCTATCCCTTCACACAGGGCAGCTTTTTTGTTTATAGAAAAAAATAAATCTTCTTAATAAGAAGAATAAGAATTTCTTAATAAATTTACTATAAATACCCGTGTTTTAAAAAGACAAAAGATACAAGTATTTATTAAATAATTTATAAAGTGTCATGCTGTCATGTAAACTGCAGAAATTATTATATTATAAGGTCTACAATTTATTGTAAACAAGAGTATTTTGCAAAACAACAAAAGACTATCATCTATTTGTAACATTTATGTTACATGGACATTATAATTGCCCACAACCTTTAGGTAACTAGAGAAATTAAAGTTATGCATAATATATCCATTTTTAAAAGGTGGCTAGTTTTTCACCCGACACCTACAATTCATCCTTTTGAAATATATCACTGATAAGAAATCTTTAAATGAAATCTGCTTTGATATTGAAATGCCAACTAAACATTAGGTAAAGAATTCTATTTTTCAGATACTGCTTGCTTGATTTGAAAATTAAAAACCAGAGTGTTTTCATCAGAGCAACATGAAAATATGGTTTTAATTTGATCAATGTATTTCAACACCTATTAAATAGTTATCAAAAATGTACATTTGTGCCAACTGGAGCATTAGAAAATATATTCCAAAACTCACTTTCCTTTTTTTCTTCTTATGCTACATTAAAATGAATCCCATGTTTGAAATATTTTAAATGAAAATGTGCTACTAAAATACAAGCATCTTTTAATACATGAGGCTGAATTAGGTGTCTTTTTCCTAAAAAAACCCCAATAGCTTGACATTAAGTTTTCCACTTCAAAGTATTGAATACAGATATTTCAAGATTAACTTGTGCATTTAAATTCATTTTGGTTTGTATATCTGTCAGTGACTTAAAACTGTGATACAAGCTAATGCAGATGTTATCTTTGAAACAGACTCTTTCACATTGGAAAGGCCCTCAGGAGATCACTTAGTTCAGCCTTCTGCTCAAAGGCTGGGTCAAGAGTGGGTCCAGACCAAGTTACCCTGGGCTTTTTCTAGTTATGTCCTGAAAACCTACAGGGATGGAAGCACCACAGGCTCTCTGTTCCACTGCTTAGTTATCCTCATAATAAAACATATTTTCTCTGCATCCAGTCAGAAACATCTATCCCCTGTTTTGATTTATGACCCCAACCTCTTGGCCCCCCCTCCTCTTACTTATTGGCGGGCTGCTATTAGATGTCCCCCATACCTTTTCCATGCATTTACTTATGGATCATCACTGTCACATTTTGCCTTCTAATTGATTTGTAGTAAGGATTTCTACTGTATTTGTATGTAGGACGTTTCTCTTTTAATTGTTTCCACTGTCATGATGCAATCAGATTTTTAATAATTCTGTGTACAGACTAAGACTTGTATATATGATCGAGAAAATATTTGCTTATTTGAACAAACATAACACAACTCCTTTTGTTACAGACAATGTAATCTAAGTTATAAAAGTAGTTATAAAATTAGTCAAAGAGTTCAAAGAATCAAAACTCAACTAACCTGTATTTGAGGGGAAACATCAAAGACTCCAGAGCCCTACAGGCATCACTGAGCCTCTGAAAACTTGCTGAGTGAAAGAGAACCTTATTTTCTGTAAGCACGGCACAGAACAAGCTGAGTACATTTTGGATTCCTTAAAAAAAAAAAGAAAAAAAAAAAAAAAGAAAAGAACTGTAACAACATGCCTAAAGAAGAATCAAAATTATATTAAAATGTACCACTTTCTGGTGGAATTTTCAAAAAGCATATGATAAATGCATATATAAATTGCCTAACACAAAATTTTTCTATCTTTTATTTAATTACTGAGGCTTCCTTTCTATTTTTGATGTTGCTAAAATACTATCCGAATGTATTTCTAAGTTTTAAATATATAGCATCATACCTCTCTTTCCACAAATACCACAAATCCCAGGAATGCTTAATAATGGCTTCAAACAGCATTATGTGTATCTTCTGCATAGCCTTCTGTGTATCTAAAATTCAATTCTGGACTTTGATCCAGGCTTAACTTCTAAACATTTATGTATCTCCATGGGGGAGTAGAGGGGGGGGAGGGGGGGGAGGGGAGTAAAAACCCTAGTGCCAAGCTCAAAAGAAAATGACAAATACTTGCTAATAAACACATTGATATTTTATCCATGGACAACATTCTAGGAGTCACAAGGTTAAAAAAGGGCAGTAAAAGCGTAAATGTCATAAGAAGGATATGTGAAAGAAGAGCTGATTGTTTAAACAAGTCCTACTAGATTTAGGTTAAGACTCATGAATCAGATGATTATTTTTATATTTTTTCAAGACAATATGATTTACCTAGGAGACAAAGCCATGTGCTTTCAGGGATAAACAAAAATACATTTCCTTTAAAACAAAGTCCCATCCTGAGAAGCAGACAAGTCTGAGAGATATGCAGAAATTTATGAAATTTCCTGAAATATGCTGGAATGTATGATGCTTCCCTGGGGACATAACTTCTGTTATCAGTAAGACAGCCTGTATTACCTTCACAAACCTACTGCTTATCTTATAATAACTTTCCCAATACAAACCGTGGCCACTGAGAGACATTATATTCATATGATAATTAACACTTTCTTGTACTTAAGTAATTTTTGTTACATGTTTTGACAAATCTTTTTTTTTTTTTTCTATGAAGTTGTACCAACATTTGCTTCACTGGAGTGGAGCTTAGTTCAAAAATATAAAGGGACAAGGATTCAGAGAGGGTTGTCGAAAAAAAGACCTAATTCTTAAAATGAGTAAGTCAAATAACATAAGAGCTCGTGCTTTCAAACTCCATTCTCCAAGAATCCTAAGGACAGATTGAGAAAATCAAAGGCAGAGACTAGGGAGGTCTCAAAGACAGAAGGCTTTGTTACAACAATGAGTGAGTTACTGTTGCAAATATTTGCTATTGTTTTCAGTGGCATAATGAATATTGTGCTAGCATAAAACAAACTGCTTTGCAATATACAATGTAAGGATAATGTTAACAAAAATTAAAATATTTTAATTAGTTTCCTTCTGTGAATGAAATAGCACTCATCCATGAATGGTTAGAAACGAACTTGAAATGGTGTATGTGGACTTTCTTGTGTATGTATGTATGAGAGTATATAATTGAATACAAAGTCAGGAAATAATGCCTGTTTAACAAAGTCTCAGTAAGAAATTAAAAACCTGAACTGCCCTTTTTATGCAACAATGCCCTTGTTCCTCTCCCAGAAGATTTTAAAGATTATTTTGGAGTACACTTTTTGTTTTAAACTAAGTTTTTGTTTTCAAGCTTAGTGGGCTTTTTTTGACCATTTCATCCCACATCAAATGTCTTATTAAGATACTTAAGAATATATTTTTTTAAACACCTGGCATTTTTATTTAATTCTGGTTATAGAATCAGATACAAAAATTCTCAAATAATCCTGTATTAACCTATAATTTTCTGACAGGTATTACTGAAAATATTATCTAAAAAGCTAGAAAACACCCCTCTTGTGATCAAAATATCTAACTAGAAAATCTTGAAAGAGACAGTTTTCCATTCTGCACATCTTAAAACTGCAACCTAGGCTGAGGTAATGGTTCTAAAACATTTTATGGATGTTTTTGACTTTACATTTTCTTTTACAAAGAAGTAAAATATTCCTTTACTGAAAGTATTCAATTGAAAACAAACTGTGTAAAAAAATAGCCCTTTTTTCCTAGCTATATGATATTCTCTTGTGGATTATGATAATTCAAGAGTCTAGAAGGAATATCTTAATACCAATACATCTAAAAGTCCAGTATCAGCATTTTTCACTTAAAATCTCTTCTGAATATAGGCTACTTTATCACATATAAAAACAATAGTAACTTCTCAAAGTACATAATAACTAAGCACTTAAAAATGAAAAAAAAACTTACCAACAAAATACATGAATGAAATGGAAATCGAAATTTTGCTGACGTATATGGAGGACACCCACAACTATTTCATATTATTTGAACAACGGCCTTCTAAAAAGATGTGCATAAACCACTCCAACTTCCTAGTGTCGATAACTGTCTATGAAGCCAAAACAACCCATTGTGGTTACATTGATTTTTTTATTCTATGAAAAAATTGAGAACACATTGGCCGTAAAGCACAAGACCACACAGTCTCCTAGGGACTACTAAACTGATATACTATTGTATAGTTAATATATAGGTAATCTTCATGCTCCTATATAGCATTAAGATGTATGTCTGTTAGATTTTTATCCTCACCATTGTAAGAAATGGATTTGTTAGGTGTCTTCAATTTACAGAAAATTTTAGAAGTCTAGTCAGTGTAAAATTTTTTTCTTGCTGATTTTTCTTTATAGTTTCTTTTAAGAACCCAATTTCACATACACTACTTTAGAAGACAGGTCAAAACTCACTGCTGAACTTCTGATGAAGTTCAGCTTTTCTACTTAATAGAGTATGTTCTTGGTAGCCAGAAAAATAAGGTCTGTGTTTTCTGTAAAACTCAGGGGGGGAAAAAAGTAAAACAACAAGTTTGTCACCTGAACTCAACTACAGTAAGCCTGGAGTTCACAAGTTCTAGTTCCTCCTAGATTTTACTGGGGGGGAGGGAAACATACTATACTCAACAGGCAACACTTACTGGAAAAAAAAAGGCGGAAAAAGAAGAAATAAACCAACAACTTTTTTTTTTTTTAATTTGAACTATTAAGTAATTATGAGATACAGTTTGTGAGGCTTTTTTATCATTTCACTAGGGAATTTGCTTTTGCTGGGCATTAGGGCTGCAGATAAAGCTTCATTTTGTACTCTGAAGAGGCATTTCCCATTGTAGCTTAATCAGCACCAATATAATTTAATCTTTAAGAAGACTATTTTTAGCAACTATTTCCCAGATGCCACACAGAAGAAAATTTACTGCAAATGTTTTTATTAAATTCTGCTAGTTACTCTCTCAAACATTCACTACATCTAAAGTGGCCATAGAAGAAGAATTTGAAATGTTTGATGTGATATGAATGCACCAGATGTAGCCCCACCTCTGCTGAGTTAGACAAAATGTATTGTTTTATTTGCAGAACTTATAAAAGTGACCAAAATTGAGAACATCTAAGCACATCTCTCTCAATCAGCAGGTCTTGTACATAATAGCAGGAAAAAACCAGTAAGGATGCTAGGATATAACCACCCTTCTCTATGAGTTTGAACAGGGACAACTGAAAGCCATCACCAAAGCAATGAGACAGACTAGAAGGGGCAAGGAAAGCTCGCTTGCCAACTGCTCATATATCAAAAGGAATAAGAAGCATTGTCTCTCAAGTCTGCCAATCCCTGTCACACCTCCAAGTTCCTTGGAAAACCAGTTAAAAGCAGCTGTGCATCATGTACATTACTGCCCTGTAATCTATTATTGGCAGAAATCTCTGCACAAAGAAACATCTCAGCAGAGGAGCAACTGCAGGACACAGATCTCCCACGTGTTCTGTCTGCACGCCTGCTCGAAGCCCAAACACCCGTATCGCGGTTTGAGCTGAGTTGGCCACTGGCAAGATGACAGAAAGAAGAGAGAGGGATTTATGAGTTTAGGAAAAAAACTAAACTACTTTTATGAAATATTAATAATGAAATAAAAATAAAATAGATACAGTATATATAAATACAAAACCATATCAGGTTCCAAGGGAGGTGTCACTTGCAGACACTGGAAAAGTTCCAGTTGGGACTCAGTGACAAATGGAACTGGATTCTAGAACACTCTGATGGTAGACAAACTGACAGGGCCTTCTTCAGGCATCAGTTATCAAAGAAAAAGAACCACTGAAGAGGACCCAATCTGACCCTCTTTGATCCCTCCACTTTTATACTGAGCGTGGCATTATAAAAGGATGGAATACACTATTGGTCAGTTTGGGTCACCTGACTTGTCCACTCTTCCCCAGAGGTGCAAAACCTCCATGGGGTAAACACCTAATTCAGCTGACCTTCAGTGCTACAGCAAGTAAGAGCAGGAGCCTCTCTCACTGAACAGAAAAGTTGGCTCTGCTCCACCCCAAACCAGGACAACCTGCAAGAAACCTGCATGGGAAAGATGTAATAGTTACCTAATGGAACCAGCATAACTGTATCCATGTTCTTAACTTCAAGATGAACTTGGAATTTTCAATGCATTGAATCTCCATCTGAAAGTTATTTCTAAATTCTCTCAGCCATTTTCTGCATTCTAAATGCATAAAAAGGAGAAAATCACCTCACCAAAACTGGCCATGTTTCAGCAGAAGCAGGAAAAAAAAGAGACTAGAAATCTTGTGTGCTTGCTTGCAAGTGAAAACAAAACTACTTTCATTTCTGCAAGGTATCTTCAGTACAAAAGAGTATATCTGCAATAACAGTATTTATCTTGCCTTTTGTAATCAGAGTTCATGTAAAAAACTTAAATAACTTACAAAAAATAACAATACAGTACCAAAAACCATGCAATTTTCTTGAGGTACCTTTCACAAAAGCCAGTTTTAAGTGAGAACTTCACTGGTTCTTACACTTTCACTTTCCCGAATCAAAGCTCCACAACCTGAGAAATATTAAATTTATCCCTAAAGAGAGGTTCTGAAGTTTTTAGTGGGGTTTATTTTGCATTGGGGTGGGGTTTTTTTTGTGTACTACCAATGCTCTTCCATTGAGAAGTTAATCACCAACTTCTTGAAAACAGGCTACTTGGTTTGGAAACGCACTTGGACAGTGAAACGCAGGCAAACCACTGTCTGAAAAACCTGTACAGCCCAGAAAATTTCTTTGGTACCAGGTTTTTTCCTTCCCTCTCCTTTTCTTCTTCATTTTTTATTTAATACTCTGTATACAATACAGAAGAACTTAAATAAAATCAACTGTACAATATAGACATCTAATCTGGAATTTTCTTATTTTCAAGATGATAGCCACTAACTCAATACAACATTATTGCTCCACACATAATTTGAAAGATATGTTTTCAGTAGTATAAGCAATATAATGTTTATGAAGGAAATTTTCACCTCATAGAATCAAATTATAAATAGCAAGACTCTTGATTGTTTTCCTTTTTTATTTTAAACCATTCAAACTATTGACTAAATTATCTGACCAAGCCACGAAGGTGTTGTTTCAAGTCTTGTATGTTTACTGAAAACAAACAGCTCCAAATAACAGCCTGAGCCCAGTTTCCTCATGCTCCAAGACACAATCGTGATTGTCTGTAACCTTGAACCGTATACTGGTCTTCAGACTTCACACCACATCCGATGCTAATTTGTCAGGGCATAAATAGACAACATGAAAAACAACAAACAAGTTGATTTTTACAGATTACTCTCTTGCAGTCTACAGACAGACACACATCCTGTAAAATATTATACATACACTGGAAAATTTTGAATGGAGGCTTCCTGACCTTCACTGTTTTCAAGTATTTAAAGAATCTGTAATTTGTACTAAATTATCTGACATCCTACATCAACAAATGTATCATTCTGCCTGCTTCCTGTTGTTCTAGAATTTAAGTATTTATTCAAGCATGATTAAAAAAAACCTCCAAAGTGTACTTGACAAATTATTAACTGTCCTCTATATTGCAAGAAATCAAAATATTATTACCAACTTCTTTAGACTTTTGTAAAGAGTTATAAACATGAGATTTGGAAACTCAACTAGTTGAATATTCTATTATGCCAATATGCCATTCTTGAATTACTGAACACAAGAAAAAGCTTATTAGACACAATTATCCATAACTTAGCTGGACTAATCCAGGAAATGGGTAAACAAAGACTGAAAAGCCTTTCTGAAAGGCCAGTGGAGACTACATAGTACAATTTCTGGGCCAAGCAGTGTCAAGCTCTAAAGATAACTGGGAAAAAAAGTAGAGGAAAACAAAACTCTTTTCATTTTTATTTTTAGATGTAGCTGCATAGCACTGCTAGCAAACAAAATACAAGCTTAACTAATAAATAAGAGACAAGAATTGTACTCGGTACTCATATAGGTAATCCTTGCATAATTGCATTCATTCGTCGCCAAAAATTATATGGTATTTCCAATCAACTACACATAGTTAAAACAAATGCCAAATATTGCTATTTCACTCAGTTCAGGATCAATTCACATTTAGAAGAGTAGACAGTTCTGTTATTAAGAGTAGGACTGCACAGCACACTACATGATTAAATCACAGCCAAATTTGCTCACAAATGGGGAGCAAACTAGCTGTGCCAGCAGAGTTTTGTGAGGGTTAATTTATCCTGCTTTCTGGCTGGGTAACAGAGAACATGAGTCAGACGAGCACCCCAAGAGATTAACTTATTTGGTCTTTGTCAGACTAAGGAGGAAGAGAAGCAGTCTCTAAAGCACAGAGCCTTCAGCTAAGACTCCCTCAAAGAATCAAACATTTCATGAATAAAGCATTTGTACTAATTTCTGAGCACACAGAAGGAAGCATGAGTGTGACATGCAGCACTGAAATCAAAACACATTTCGAGAGATTTTGGAACTGAAGTGAAAGCAATTGAGTATCTGAACCATGAACATTGTGTGTTCTTTGTAAGAAGCAGGGCAGAACGAAGGTTTCTCTGCAAACCAGCCTTTGGTGAGGGTGGGAAGAGGTACAGAACAGGAGGACTATACAGAAAGATTCTGGTATGAATGCCATAAAAGCCAATTGGTCATTAAACAGCGTATCAAAGAGACCGTGCAAATGAGTATATAAAAAAAAATGTCTTCTGGATAAATAGTCCCACTGCTATTGCTCCCCCAAAGTGTGTCCTGTCAACACCGAGTCAAGCAGATGATTGTCATCCAAACTCAAAATTACACAGGCACAAGAAAACAGGGATTAAGCACATCATATTATCTACTTAGGAAGACACAGTGATGTGTGTCATTTGCATGTTGATACCACTTCATTATAACAATTTCATTAAATACCTCCACAAGACCTACTTGAAGTAGCAATAAAATCCCTCTGGATTTTTTTCAGCCTTCAAACATAACTGTGCCAATTCACTGAGTGAATGTGATGTGATCAACAATTCTGTTTCCAGGGACAACGATACAGGTGAAGACAGATAATAATGAAATATTTAGATAATAAAGTTTTCATCCATGAGAGAAGTGCAAAACCATTTTGTAAACACAGTTTTAAAACTATACATAACCAAAATGAGATTGATAAACTCAAGATTTATATGAGAGTGTTGAGTAAGTTTTCCAAATATAGAGAAAAGATGATGGTGGAAGATAATGCAGAAAAATTATGGTTTCATATCTATAAAGTACTCCCATGGCAGGGAGGTAAATGCCAAATTTACATGAAAGCAATACCTTTGCATTATACAAAATAATTATACATAAACTTCATTACCAACTGAAGATCTGCAAACGATTGCATATCTGGCTCATACAGACAGCCTTGATAGCTGCAGATGTAGGTATTTTCTTTTAAATGCAGGGTGGTGGGTTGGTTTTTTTTTTGGGGTGGGGGGAGAGATTGTGGTTGCTTTTTTTTGTTTGTTTGGGTTTTTTTTACTGTACACATATCACAACCGAAGTCCAGTAAATAATAAATGCCAAGAGGCTGTCAGTCAAAGTAGGTTTGCATATGAAATTAAATTCAGAGCTGTTAAGCAGACAATAATTTTAATGCAAACCAAATCGAGATTGATTTTTTGTTCTCCTCCAGGGAGGGTGGCAAGTAATATTTCTCAACATTGAACATTTAACTATCAGATTAAAGCAGAGGTTTCTGTTCCCTAGCTGTCTGTCTCTATACGCATGCGGGGATTAACATTTGAGTAATAGCGTATTCTACTGAAGTGATTCATTTCTACAATTCATTTCACACATCACATCTTCTACTTAGTTATTTAGTTATCTATTAAGACACCTGAAATAGGAAGGTATTTGGTTTGGATGTTTATCACATAAATGTCTAGTATTCCACCCCCAAGAAAGTCATAAATGTGTTCACATAAAGAGTGTTCACATTTTTAGAAAAGTTTATAGGTGACTTTCCTTCTTTAGAACAGCCCGTTTAAGAAACGTGAACTTACTGTTTTTACCAAATATTTTCTGAAACCTTGTCTCCCACATATACCAATAGATAAATTGGAAAAATAAGCACATACTATAAAAATTATTTATAGCAGTTAAATTAGCCCAAATTATCTTTCCTTACTCTGACAGCAAATTTAAAAATCATAACTTGATGTGAAGAAGAAATTATTTGCACCTGTTGATTTATTTAAGTAATCAAAATCAGATACTGCAATTTATCAGGTCTCCAAATTGATTTATATGTGCTAAACTGTCTGTAAGTAAATGAGGATTTCTGTTCAGCCACCAACAGACATTTTAGACTTCAAATAAAAGGATTACAAAATTTTCAAACAACCCAATTGTTTTTTAAACTTTCACATTAGAAAACAGGAATGTGACCACAGATTCAAAGCCATGGCAGGATGAATAGAAAGCAAAGTTATAAACCTGACCTTTTAGAGACTGTTGGAAATTATTCTGCATCCAATCTAATTAGCAAAGTATGTTACCTAAAAGTGGAGTTGCACATCAAAATGAAATCTAGTGATTTATTGCCTCATTTTCAATCTTGACAATTCAAGAACTGTCTGCGAATAAAGCCTGAACAACTTTTACACATTAAAGACAGCCATTATAGGACTTAGTCATGTTAGCTAGGTAGCATCAAAAATCTGGTGTGGTGATGTCCACTTACCAGCATATCATAGATCCTTTCCTTGAAAACTCAGTCTTTATTTATTCATAGGAATAATGTGCAAACAAGAATTTGTGAAAGGTATATGCTAAAGGCATGAAACCAGTACATTTCACTTTCCCCGACAAAAAAAGCATATGGAAACACTTAATGACCTTTTATCTTGATGATAGATATTTTTGTCATCTTTGCAGCTACATATAAACCAGCAAGTCTCGAGTGATTTGAATCACACTACAACGACTAACTCCAGGTAAATACAAGGCTTATGTATTTACATAAAATTTTAAAAGCAAGTATTTCACTCACAGCTGAGAATAAAGCCAACAGCCAAAATTATGAGTAGCTGCAATATGAAAAAGAACAATATAACATACAGGGAAAACTACCATGTGCAACGAATTGTAAAATATTCGTAGTAGAAATGCTACAAATTAAATCCGCATGGAGCAAATGGATACCCATAGTTTGGATTCATTTAAAGCAGAAAAATGTCCTTTAACAAAATGTCCTTTAGGGAAAAAAGTGCGGTGCGAGAGTAATAACCACTATGATCCTTAGAAAGAAAATATCCAAGAATGAGAAGAGTATTGTCATTCTTGAACTGTACACAGGAAAAATGGTCAAGGATACACAAGAAATTGCAAACATATCTGTTTCCTGCCTAATGACTACAAAGTCTTTCTCAAGGGACATAAGGACTGAAGCATTATATTAAAGGAATCAAACAAATGCAAAGACAGCAAGAGCAGTGGTAGCTGATCAAGATATTCTGTTAGAACTACCTTCAGCCACTGTTGGTTGATATTCATGGAGCATAAAATCACAGATATTCAATTAAAGAAACCACAAAACACCATAAACATGAAGAGTGTGAAAAAATCACTTTATGTTCTCAAAAGGTATTCCTGAGGTACTGATAACTCAGCCCACATTGCAACTAAATAGCAATAATTTAAACATGATTTTACAAAAAAAAATTAAATGAAACTTCTATAGAACCATTTTTTCTTTCTTTTTCAGCACAAGCATTAACACTGAAGTACTGAAATTTCAGGTTTTGCAAGGCATTATGATTTAACTGCTCTCAAGTTTGCTTTGGGATAATGAGAAAAGCTATTTCTGCGTTCATATCAGCAAAAGAAAAGTAATCTGTTCCAAGTACAATCTATTTCAGAATTTTCTATAAGTAGAGGTTATAGAAATATATTTGTGTTTTCTAAATTTGTTTGTTTATTTATTAGACATCTGCTTTTTGGAGTTTACATTTTTCTCATCTCTGGAAAGAAATAGTTGGGTATTATTTTTCTAAGATGTTTTCTGAAGTACTACTATAAATAGAAAATTACTCTCTTCTCAAATATCTCAAAAGAAATTTTCATGTAGGCATTTCAAAAAAATTCATCTAATTGTTATAAATCAAACAGCAATATAATTTTATTAGTTTTCATGTTACCTGAAAAGCTTCCTTTTAAAAAACAGGTCATTAAATACAGCAGTTTACCAAATACACAGCTTCGAGTTTCTTTACATTAACAGTAGTATTATACTTATGTCATATAACTATTCCTTCTGAGATTTATAATTTGCTTAAAATGAACTCTGTATTTTGTCTCATTAGCAGAGGCGTTAGCAGTAGAAGTTTGTACCGGATAAAAAGTAAGCGAGCATCTTATTTCATGTGTTTCATTGTTCTGCAAAACAGCGAATGCTACAAGAAATATTGGTCACTGCCTCCCAACACATTTCAGAGTCCAGTCACATTACTGGCATCTGGCATCACAGCACCAGCTTTATACTGGTAATGATAGAGTTCTCACTATATCCACGTATGTCAAGCAAATATAAAAAACCGAGAAGCATATAATGAAGTAGTTTGACATTACCTGACTGGAAGCTGCTCTAATGGCTATCATGGAGGCTATCATCCCACCCACACGCTGCTGCTGCTGCTTTCTTTACACCTGCATTAAAGCTCACGAGAGCCCAAGGTGCACTAGTTCAAGCTGGAAGAGAGATGGATCTGTTCTCATGGCAGCACTTCAGTATTAGACTGACAGCCACAGCATGAAACTACAGCCTGAGAATGCTGACAGAAATTGGATGTGGCTTTCCCTCTTTCCATCCTCCATATAGTTTCTGTTAACTTGATGAGATAAAATAGCTCAGCACAGGTGAGATAAGCACCACTTTAGTACAGGGGATGGGACATGACTGTTCAACTGAGGAAATGAAGCCTCAGAGATTGCCCACAAAGTTTAAGTACTTGCGAGTGAAGAAGAGTCCCTGTGTAAAATTCACTATCACAATATACCTTTATTTCCAACAGCATCTAAAAAAAACTTTCTTTTTGTTCTGCTGTTGCAGCAGTGAGGGCCCATTAGCAGTAAGTGCCACATCCAATTCCTTGGTAATCTATTTGTTCTTTGACAGACTACACAAATCTACTTGGAAAGCTTCTTATTCAAATTCTCTTATGCTGGGTTATAGAGCTAATCTCGGCTCCCTGGCCCCTGGGATTTAAACTGAAGCTACAACCCAAGCCAGCAGCATTCACTCGTGCAACATGTGGTGCCAGGCTCCATAGGCTGAAGAGTACATAATTTATTAAGATCAAAGACTGATTAGAAGTTTCTTGATTCTATACTCCAGTAAAACTACCTTAATTTAATCTAGTCATACATACTGTTAAATTTCCAAAAGGGTATATATGTTCCTATCAGACAATACATAACATTTCATGGAAAGAAAAAAAAATAATTGAGTTGGGTAAGATGTTTGTAAACAACCTGAGAGAGATAAAAATGTTCTGGTTCATACCACTGAAGTCTCATAACAAGCATGAGATGTGGAAAGGCCCCCACATCGATGCTCTGGTCTTAGTGCATCTCCCAGTTATAGTTATTACTGTGGTGAAAATGCTGCACTTGGTCACTTCATACGTTGTGCAGATTAAATCTCTCATTGCTTAGCTGTCCTCACATTATTTCTGAATGCAATGAAGTATTAAAATATAAACAGTTCCTGCTCTATGTTGAAGACACTAGGATTTTCTTAGTCAACAAGTTGAAGCCAGCTCATGTGTTGACTGTGCAGTGACCCTTTCCTAATGGTTCCCAGCCATATAAATCCACATATATATTTATCAGGAATGTCTTTTCCCATTTACACAGTAATTCAATATAGTAATCTGTTTGTATAAATTACACTACATGAGAGGCTGAACATTCTATCTCCCTTAAAAAAGAATTAAAATAATGAGAAACTATTACATTACAGAAAATATTCCTCAAAGTGTCAACAAATGTACTTAAAAGCAAGAATTCTGGGTATTTTAACATATTCTGGATTTAGAAACATGGGGCTGAAGGGTTCTGACTTACTTACTATCATGACTGTATCAGACAATCCCAAATTAATCAAGCTTCATCTTAAATGTAGTCATTTACTTGTCATTATTACCCACAACAGAAGGTGTTCCAGAATTTTACTCCTCCTACAGTTAGAAATAATCTTTTATCTTCCAACACTAATTGATTCACAACCTTTTTATAGCTTATGGGTATCCTTTGGCTTACAGTTAAACCAGCATTGAGTTATTCTATATTGAACTCTATTGCCTTCTGAAACTGAAGAATTATTTAAATAGTTCCATTCCCAGTACTTGAAGATGCTGGGCTCTTTCTCAAAAACCCTATGCAGTCCAGAACACAAGTTCCTCTACTTGACTTATATATTTTAAAAAGCTAAAAGAACCAGCAACAGCAAAAGTAAAAGGCTATCTGTGAAGGAGCAACAAGGCAGTTTGTGCTAGCTCAGCAAAAAGGAAGTAAAATTCCAGCATCACTGAGAAGGGAGATTAAAAACAATATCCACAAGCATAAGGCTGCACAATTGGGTTGTGCTCCTGGGAGCAGCAAAATATTTGCATCCTGCTTGCTACTGACTATCAGAAATGCAAAATGGTGTTTGGATCTAATTATTCTAGAAAATCTCCACCTTGGTATCTAAACCCCCCCCTTATTACAAAAGAAGCAAATAAGTTAAATACTTAGGATGGAGAACACTTGGGGCAGTATCTCACAATCTCACATAAGCATGAACTCTTTTCCTAAGTGTTCAGGTTCTTTTGCTCCTAAGTCACATGTTACACACAACTAAATTTTTCAGCCTTTCCCCTATATATGACACAGTTTAACCATAAGAGCCTTGTAAATCACTCACCTTTGACAAAACTGCTAATAATGCACTCTTTTTGTATTTATGCGTCTACAGATTTGCAAACTAAATTGCGACAGTCAGTAGACTAAAAGATCTTCTTTTTCTTCAGCAAAGCAAAATTACCTCACACCTTTTCTGCTGCCCAGTGGTGTTGAGGTCCAACTCAAAGAACCATGGTTCTTTGTACTTAGAACTGAAACAAAAAATTACAGATCTCCACCAGATCATTTCTCTGCATTCTCCATAAGTCAATGGTTGCTGAACTGCAAGATGTTTATCTTTGCGATACATAAACAATCATGTTCCAGTAGCTCACACTGTGATTTTTGAGAAAGTGTGTTGGGAAACAATAAAATATTGGAAAGGTTGTTAATAGATGAAATCAGCTTTATTGCAGAATGCTGAAAGCCTGACTAGTGTGCATATTTTAAGATCAAGAAAGATCTCTTCCTCAGGATCAAACTAAACCAGGCAGATAGCACTACATAACTACATCTCCTGTAGCACTAGCAAAGCTTGATTTTTAGTATTACAGTATTAACTATTTGTTAAGAACAAATCAAAATATCAACTTTCTCAAGAATTTTAGAAGGTAACAGTGAAAACTGAAGAACCATCAGCTGCCAAGGACCAGCAATGGTACACTGCTCCATAACAGAAGGCAAGGCAGGTGCCAAGTATGGAAACAAGGTGGGAAGGGACAGTACCCTCACCAACAAGTGGTAGAGTCCCACAGTACCCAGAAAGAGAAGTTGGGTAGGTCTGCTGACAGCACTAGTTTCAGCCAAAAGTCAAGAGCACCAGGTAAGCCCATAGTGATGAGGAATTCAAGTCAGCATGGCAGGGTCAGGATCAGATCCAGTAATGGCAGCCAGGTGAGTCACACTGATCACTAGGCAAGTCCATGGTCATCACAATGACTTGAGATCAAGAGAGCATGTCCAGTCCCTGGATGACAATCTGAGTCAGAGAGGTATGTTGCCAGACACAAACATCACTACAAGATGGCTCAGGCAAGGACCAAGAGCATGGTCTGAAGCATCCAAGCGAAGAGGTCAACAGGCCCCTCCTTCTCACATCTTGAAGACAGCTCTTCCCTCAGCAGTTTGAACCAAGGTTGCACAGCTGTGCTACATCAAGGCTGACCTTGAGCACAGGCAGCTCAACCCTGCAAGGAGGGGATCAGAAGGCTGCTGATGTGCTCAGGGTCCTGACATCAGCTTTCAAAGGAAACAGTTGTAAGAACCAAGGACAGAGGCTGCTCAGCTATCAGCTTCAGCAGAGATTTCCACTCTTCTGAGAACAGAATGTATGCTGAATGCTACCAGCACAACTACAGAAGCATTTTTAAAATGTGGGGTTTAATGAGTTAATCAAAATTGCAAAGAGCAAGCATGCCATTTAAAACCCCTCTGCAGATACAAGTATCTACAGTCAACTAGCAAAGGAACAGCACACCTGCATTAAAAAAGAATTAAAATAATGTTGTTGTAACTAAGAACTTCCCCACAAACAAACTTTTGAGCACACAAAACAATTTTAGTACATTCACTATCAAAATAAAAATACTTTAAAAACCCCAACATTCTTTATTATTTTCTAACAAACCAAATTACTTGAAAATGAGAAAATACAGCATTTCTTTTACTTCTGTATATTTTTATAGTTCACCCAAAAATTATAAACGGGTATGTTAATATATGATCCCATCATTTTGTTATGCATGAATTTGTCACTGTATAATAGTAAAGGTGTTTGGTTCTGTGATTGTTTAAATGAAGAAAAATCATCACAATCAGTGTCCCACCATGGAAACGTAGAAAATCATTCACTTCTATTTGCTTGGTGTTAATTAAGGAATTAATTTTAAGCAGCTCTCTGTAATATCTAAGAATGGTGCAAAAGAAAGATAGAAACATGCAAATAGGGAAAAAGGAAAGATAATACTCTGAGCTTGACAGTCTCAAGTCACAGTGTTGAATTTTGGAATTGAATAGCCATAATAAAATACATGTTACCAGTACTATTAATACTGGAGTGAAGCATTTTAAACTGCTTATGCTGAAGAACGTCCCAGCTTATCAACTCTGCTATCATCACACATTTCTGCCCCAGTATTGAAATTTTGTGCAACCATAACAATCTTTAGAAGCTTAATCAACTCATCACTTGTGACATCTAGAATTACTGATAATGAAACTGCAGTCTTCAAATACACTATTTATAAAATATTTATTTTAGAGGCTTCATTTACTGCCTAATGGCATATGTACAACTACATTAAAAATACTTAGATATGTAAAAAGACTGAAGGATAACAATGTTTAACGCTTTCATCTAAGTTACATCATAGGTTGGACAAATAAAAGACAAGATTGACAAGCAACCTGGCTCAACCTAGCATTAACATTCATCTTCATCTTTTTCCATCTATTTAATCTCTATTCTACAAAACGCAGAATTCAAAAGCACCCTTACCTTGTTGTCCATCCAGCAGATTCAAAGCATAATTTACATTTTTGACATTTAAAAATTTATTTCTTTGTAACACTGAAAGACAGTTGGAGTTCTACTGAAAATACTTGAATGGTGAATTAAAGACATGAGGCAGAAAACTAGCACAGACAAATGAAATGGAACAGAGGAAAAAGGGGGATAGGAAAACAGCCCAGATAATAAAGTAAACAAGAAGGAAATGAAGGAAAACCTCTTTTGTCTTCGATTAAGTGTTTGGAAAGTAGGGGGAAACATTAATTCTTCAGGAAAACAAGGTTCTCATAATTATTCTGCTCAGCTTAGCAGTGTGATTCATGCTACCAGTCCTTGAAACACACAAAAATTTAAAGTGCTGGCTAATCTTTAAGTTCTTGTTGTGCTGCTCAGGTATCTAATATAATTTTGTGTCTTAGGTTCTTTGGAAAAAAACTGCCTGTTGGGGAGATGGAGATGTGTGTCTCAGGTACATATGACTGAATACGGTGGTGCTGAATAACCATACTACCAGCAGTATAGACAAGGCAAGTAGGGTTGGAGTTTGGAGAAATTAAAAGAGCTTAAGCCAGAAAAACAGGAATATATTAATAAAGTGAAAGAGAAGAGAAATATAATGGAAATCTCCTTTCACTCTGAACAAAGCTACTGTGTTTTGAAGCTTTTATAGACACCTACTATCTAACTAACATATGATGAGAAATAAAAGAGTATTGAAAGTCTTCTATCTACCACAGATAATTTTTTTAAGTAACTTTACTGTTTTTCCAGCTAATCCGTGTTGATGAAATCATTTTTAGGTGTAGTGATCCAGCTCCACGCCTGGCTTTTGTCACATTATTCCCATATAGTTATTTTTTTTAAATTCAAAAAGAATGTATGATGTAAGATGTCAAACACTGCTGTTCCTTATTATTAAGCTTAAAACCTTTGGGGATGTTTTTCCCAACTGTAGTTTAACGCCTAAGTAAAAATAAGGTTTATTTCCAGATATGTTGTGAACTTGGTAATACAGGGAGGGTCATCCGCTGACACAGTATTATCCTGCCAAGCAGAAAAAGCATGATGAGACTCCTCTTGCACAATATTTCTCAAAATAAATGTTCAAATTACTTTTGTATCTATTCATAGTGGTAAATTTTGTCTTGTTGCCCATCTTCTTCAAAAAAGAGCTATTTTTAAAAAGTGATTTATACAGTTCACAAATATTTTTCTAGCTACTCTTCAATTTTCTATTAATAATTTAAATAGGATTAAGTGACTTGTACCAGAAGAGAAATAAGTGAACATGTCGTTACTTGACAAGCAGCCTAGTCAATATTTGTGTCCTAAACACAAGCATTTGATGGGATAACAGCTGTAATTAAGGTTAACTATCCAACACCACACTGGACAACAGAAGCAGAATGCTTTTGCCCAGGTTCAGAGACATATGTGCATTAAGCTCCTGTTCTAATGGAATGAGAGAAATAGAGCAAGTGTGAATACCATTACAATAAGCATAAAAATCTCCTGACAAGCTCAACTATGATCTCCAGAGTAAAGGATTAACATTTATCTTAGAAAAATAAACTTTTTCAAAGGGATGAGCTAAGAAGTTCTATCACATCCTTCCAGACCCACTGCCCTTAGATCTTTATAACACTACATGAAAAGTGAGAATAAATAAGAATTTATTTAAAACAGCCTGTTCATGTTTCCATGTTCCAACAACCATTGCAAACAGACACAATGTATGAACAACCCTGTTTTAGAAGATCCAAACAGAAATTTAGCATTAACAAACCTCGTTCTTAAGAAAGCGATGATAGTATACCACCTACACGTGAAAAGAACTATGTGCTATTCTGTAAAGTGATGTGCACTTTGAAAACGCAAACAGTTTTCAATTTGTGTCCCTAGAGATACAAGATGATTCTATCTTTGTGCCTTATACCCAGATGTTTACACACAAAAAATTTGAAAGGGATGTCAGCTGGGAACTAAGGCATATCTGGGGGATGGGGAGGGGGGAAAGCAGAGAGAAGAAAAAACAAAAAAAGAAGTAGCAGTCAGAAACAGGAGATGGGAAAAGTCAGTCAAGCAGTTAAGTAAGTCTCTTTTGCAAAGGAAGGGTTCAAGTAGCTGCTAAAAAAAAAAAAATCTACCTGCCAACTTATTTGCCTACTGCTTAACTTCAGGCCCATCCTGAAGCAACTACTACTGTCTACATCATGCCAAAGAATAGGAGAGAGATAGGAAGAGGACCAACACAAGGCCATTAGACAAGGTTTTCCTAATAGTTTTGACAGTCCTGTAAAAGAGAAAATTATGCCACAACAGAAAAGAAAGGGTACTGAAATAATTCTTTATTTTCTATGAACTTGTACGATATCTTCAGGGAAACAAGACGTAAACTTCTGCTGATTTTTGTCCTTTTGTACACAGTAACTTGAAAGGGCATCTGGTAAGCGTGGGCTTAATGACTCCTACTTGGACTCCTTACAAGCCACCAAAAAGTGAGAAAGACTTGACTTCCAAGGCAGAAGAACAGCAAAATTATAGAAAACAGACTGTTTACTAGCAAAAAGGCTAACAGAGAATGGGAAAACAAAAATAAGATGGTAGACAAAGAGTCCCTCAGGGTCATAGATATTGTGAATTACACAATTGTAAAATATAAAGTTAAAGGACCATGAACTGTTAGCACAACAATCTAGGAGTCCTGGTTACGCTCCAAACACTTCAGTACTTTGCTATAGTATCTTTAGGAAGTTATATGACATCCACCTGTATATATTTACACATTAATAAAATGTAGCTGATAATCCTATGTGTGTGAAAGTAGTTATAAATTCTCATATGGACGGTTTATAATTCAGTTTTATACACAATGAGCAGAATTTTAAAAAGCTCATCCTGCAAACATGCCCTTACTAAAAATCCAAGAAGAAAAGATGGTCCTCAGTTTCCTCTTCCATATTTACATTCCCACTCTCTCTTTACACAGTTTCCCTCTATAAATCCGATGCATACAATGACTCTTCAGATTACTTGCCTTCATTGTCTTCCTTGGACTGATTCTGTGACAAAACACTACTACAATTTGCAATACAAAAGCCAAGTGCCACAAGACATGGTATGCAACCTATTTGAGCACTAGCTAAAGGCCTTGCTTGCTTTGACATTTTCTGAACTGTGAATTTATAGCAACCTTCACTACAACTGCCCAGAATAAACTGCATCAACTTAGGTATCGCATACCATACTTATAGAACAAACACATGATACCCACGTGGTATATCATACTGTAGCTATGATACCTCATACTGTATTTTATTTCTTCAGAAAAGAGGAAAGGTTGTTGGGCCTAATCATGTTTTAAGTATCGGCTGCAATCTGATCATTCATTAAGAGCACTCTTAATGAATATTGACATAATATTCCAAGTAAAACCAGAGGAACTGTGGTTAAGAATAAGTAGCTTCTATACCATGTTAGCTGTGTTGTTTAATTTAAATTGCTATAAACAAAATAATAATCCTTTTTGAAAATATCCTCTTTGGAAGGTTACAATTAAATCTCATCAGTAGTAGATGGCATTGTGCTCAAAAAATCTGACATTGCTCCCTGTGACATAAGCTCTTACTCCACTGGTCTTTTTCCAGTTTGCATCCATTCTTATTGTTAATTTATGAGAAGAATGGATGACAACACATACATATTCTGAGGCCATTTGATTACTTGATACTAAGCATGAGGTACACAAGCTCAGAAAAGATTAACTGCATCCTTACCCACAGCTGCCTCAACCTTGTGCTACAAAGTTACTTCACAAAGCAAGGGAGAGAAGGCTAATAGAGTATTAAAATCTAATGGAACGAGATTAGTATTGAGGTACCCAGGTAACAGTGACATGGCACTGAAATTTTAATGAACAAGTAAGCATTTGATGAGGATTGTATTAGATCATGTTCTTGAAAGACAGAGAGTAATAGGTAACAACAGAATAATATGAATTCCTCATAGTTACCAATATCAATACGTGGTGTCTTTTCTACTAACCTTTTCAGTTAGTAGAACTTTTATTACTAACCTCCTTGGTTGTTTTTTTTTTGAGTTCTCACAGTATCCAAGGGGGTGGGCAATCTTTTTACATGAATGTTTTTGTAATTAAACAGAGGCCAGACTTACTTCTGCTCACAGTACACTTACAGATACTAAATATTGGAGATAACTTACTACAGGCAGGATGTATAAAAAGGTTATATGAAAGTCTGATTAGGGGATAAAAGCACTATTAGTCATTCTTTCATTCAAAATAAATTAATATTTACCATGTAGCTTTCTTGGCACATGATTTGATCTGAATGAGAACAGAAAATACCTCATTCTGTAACTTAAAAAAAGACATTTTTTTTTTTTCAAAGCAGACCTAGACATACCCAGTTGCTGAAAGAGAAGAGCCACGCTGGTGCCTGTAACAGGAAGACTATCATGTAGAGGAGTTTGTATCAGTTGACGATCTCCAGCTCCCAAAGAAAACAATTTCTGTAGAAATAATTATTTTTTTAATTGAGTGTAAGTTTAACTTGCATAAAATAAACAAACTCTTGTCACACAGATAAGTGTTTAATTCTGTAAAAAGTATTTATTTTGTATACAGAAGTTTAAAGTCAGTAAAACAACTGAGTTGACCAATAGAGATCTGATATATAAATTGAGGACAATGATACATTTCCTTCAAAGTGTAGCAGATAGCATGCCTTCCTTCCATGTACATTGAATTAGTTAAATACTTACGGCTTTGAAGGCATTCAATATTACATTTTCAATAATTCATTAAAAAACCTTCTGGTACAACAACCAAAAAAAATGTTTAAAAGCCATTCACATCAAAAAAATACATATTATTTACTAATTGGAGTTCTTTGATATCTACTGTCTGCAAGCACATTTTAAGTATGAACATACTTGTGATACGTGGGTACTGAAGGGGACACTTCTGCTACTCCCATGTTCCTGCTCTGCAGATTAAAGTAGAATTGAAACTTTGGTTACCTTTCTAGCACAAGAACATACCTCCCTTGAGGGAGGCAGGAAATGGGAGTGAAAGGAATGCGCTTGTGTATCACATCCCAAAAAGCATTGTAACTGCAAAAAAATCTGGCTTTCCTCTTGAGTAAATCCACATGACATTCAAGCAGGGGGTGATTTCAAGTGGTTACCTTTAACCACTAACTACCACGGGGTGGGAGACATTTCTGTATTAGGACTAACTGTGGCACAACTCCACTCCACTGTATGGCAGACAAGATGTTGCATATATGAAGACAGCAAGCTCTAGTTGCTGCACAGCAGATGTTTGAAACCAAAATGCTCCACAATAAAACCAAGCAAGTCCCTGAGTTGTAGCAGTGATGCTCTCTTTCAGCACTTTAGCAGCAGACTTAGATGCAGATCAGTAACTAATTTTGCAGTTGATTATTTCAACAGTGGACACATGAATAACCTGTGAGGCTCCTCAAGGACTTCTGGATATAAATATCAGAAGAGCACTCCCATTCTAGGATATATAATTCAGATTTAGCCCTGCAAGGACGAAGCTTAAGAAAGAAAACAGAAAAACTTAATTTCTGGTTAAAATGGTGTTTGACAATAGCAAATTTAAGTTCTAACTGAAAGAATATTTTATTTGAAGAGACAAAGCAAAAGGGAGAACAGCCAGAGGAGCATGAATTTTCTTCCCTTTTCTAACAGGGAAAATGGCCACCAGGAAAAGACATATTTATGGATGGGGAAAGGGGAGGAGGGAGGGAAGATCACTGAAACCTGTAATATAAGGTTCATATTGGAGACACCATCTAATTACTCCCCTTCAAAACCAAAAGGCCTGGGACACAAAACCACAGAGACGTGGTTGCCTGGAGAGCAGTAAGGCAGATCTTGACTAAGCTGAGAGGACATTTTGCCACTTATAGCAATAAGAGAAATTCCAAAGCAGCCAGAGTTGTGAGAAAAACAGAAAAGAGTTAGGGATTTGTAGGGTTTCAAGAAGGTTGATAATTCATAGGGTGGGTAGGAAGTGTGAGAAAATTTGTATGAAATCAACTTTAAAATACTGCCATTTGAGTAATTAGTTTCCAGGTATGTTTCAGGATAAGGACTACAATTTTCCAGCAGTGTCAGAGGACAAAGTGAATACCAAGTAAACTGTATCCAATTGGCTTGTTAGAAAACCAAAATGTATACAAATAATTTATTTAATGTAAATCAACAAACAAATCTGATCTTATGCTCACAGAAAGCGCAGGTAAAAAGCAGAAGGAAGTGTAGATGATGGAAAACTTTTTTCTTATTTTTGAATGCGTGGGATACTTGAAATATTTAATTACCTCTGAAAAACCACATCCAAGTTACTTTTTTAGCTTTTTTTTTTTTTAATTTATGAAAATATAAATTTAGAAGAGTTACCAAAGAAAAGACCAGTGGAATCCTGAACTGCATCAAGAAAAAGACACAGGTAAATGAACTAAAGTGAAGCACACGTTAAAATATGACAAAGAAAAAAATCCTTTAAAAAAACTGTAGCAAGCAGAAATATTCCTGAATGTACATTATTATTAAAAACTAAAGTTGCTTGATTTGTTATCGTGCCTAGTAAAAAGCAAACTCAGTGATAAAATTAACCCTTTGACCTTATCCTGGAATGGAATTTTTGCTGTCTTTAGAAGACAGGCCACAGGGAAAGCACTCACAGGCCACAGGGAAAGCACTCAGCTGAACTATGATCTTTTTTTTCTTCAAAAATATTTCAAGAATTTATTTTTTGTTTTCTTCATAAATTTAATTAACTGGAGAAATAACCTCCCCCCCCCCCCCATGTATTCCCATTTACCTGAGACCCTCCAGAAGCAGGGACAAGGCATGAACACAGATTTGCAATGAGAGTCTCCAGTGAGACGTTCAGGCTGTCTACGTACACAGTATAGATCAGGCCAAGGCAAGCCTAGAAAGGTAGACAAAATATATTAGAAGGCAGTACAGGAAAGGCAGATGACAAATTACTTAAAGATCTATGTATATAATTTAAAAAATAAATAAGTGTCTTAAAAGTTATTAATGCAGTGAAGTAAACTTTCCTACTGCAGACAATCTGCTACAGAAGCAACCATTAATTAAAAAAAAAATAGCTTGGCTGTTTAGAAGGGATGTATGTACTGGCAGGTTTAGATATATTCTTTTTTTAAAAATAAATTAAAAAATAATATTTGTGCTTTGTCCATTATACAAGGAGTCCTTTACTATAAGTTAATTATAAAATCAACATATCTTCACCTGTGCTTTGAATTCTAGGGACCTAAACCTGATTGGTTTCCAGAGTAACACATTGATGAATTAATGAGCTTTTGAGGCTTGTTTTAAGACTAGTATCAAGGATTGACAATTCCTTATGTTATTTAACTTACATTCCTTATTTTATTATTTCTCTATAAATTTACTTTAAAATTAACTCTATATTAACACTTCAGCACTTCCACATTTTCTGTATGAATCCAGTTTTGATTAAGAAATCCCAGATAGAGTTTTATAATTTTTACTAATAATTAAGAGTAAGATAATTTAATATTACATTCTAAGAAGCCTTTGGAAAAAAGGAAGTAAATAACTTTGTTCAATAGCATCCTTCTGGTGCCTTTTAACTACTGTAATTTTGACAATTCAGCAAATATTTTAGGAATTCTCATCTTAGAAATAATTCCAACAGTAACTTTTCATATAACACATAGTTAGGCTGTGAAACTCCCTACCATGTATTGTTGTAAAATATGAGTGTTAAGAAACTGGACAAACTACATGAATAAAACCCCAACAACTGACACCTCTGGTTCAGGATGTCATTTCACTATCATTGACACTGAATTAGCAAAGTATTCTGTGGAGCTATTTCTACAGCCTGCCCTATTCTTACACAGTTTGCATTCGCTACAGGCCACTATTCGAGACAAAATACTGGGCTACAGGGAATTTTAATCTCACTCAGTACAGGCATTCTTAAAGGCTAATGACAACTTAACTGTTGAATGATTTCCTTCCTTGCTCTGTAAACTGAACTATATTTGTTTCTCTTAATATGTATTAGCTTAATAAAAATTTAAGCTTTTCATTTATCTCAGATCAGCCATATTTCATCAGCTGAAAGTAATCCTAAGTCTCTGTCATGCATCTTAATTTGATCTGGAAGAGGCTCTGACATTTTGCCTTACATATGGAAGAAAGCTAGGATTTCACTATTAATTTACCATTATATATTTAATCAAATATTGTTTATGTGTTGTTTTTACCTGAGCAAGTCTGGGTTTGTCCTAATAATTCCCTTCATTTTACAGTAAATTGAGCCCAGAAAAATGTCTATTTTATCTTCTATATAGATTTAAAACTGCTTAGAGGGTAAAAAGAAGAACAGCTTCAATCTATAGGGGCTATTTACTGTCACAGACATTAAATTTTATCTAGTTCAATCTAAGCCTTCTTCTGCTTTTAAATTCCCAAATCAATCCTGAGATGTTTTAAATCAAAAGTACTGTCACTGCTACTCATTAAAAACAGATTTGCCTGCTGACATATGTTATAAATAGCAATTACAAGTTCTTTACCCTGAAAATTTCTGGATAATCTAGTCTGGATACCAACACCAGACTTTTAGGAGCAAATACTTCTGCAGGAGGAATTAAACCAGACTCCTCTTCACCTTCAACTCCTTTTGTTCCCTTGAAAACAGAAATACTTCAATTAATAATCAGAAAGAAACCTCAGACTAAAATGTTAGCATTCTTACAAAAAGTCAACATTTCTCACAACTTTAGAAAAGAAAATGAATGCATTATTTGAAACTGGTAATGAAGTCAACCAACATTCCCATGGTTGCCTCAACTCTCTAAAAGCTTCTATATGTAGTTCCACTTGTTAAAACTTACCTGTGAAGTCATGCACTGTTGTATTTAAAATTTTCTGAGACAGCAGTTTAGCAGGACATTTTATATTAAATGGTCCCCGTTTCACGTTTGAAAAAGTGAAGTGGATTATAGAATGGGATCCTTTCACATCAAAGTGCTAGCTGATTTACAATCAACCATGCTTCAAACACAGAAAAAAAAAAATCACAAAAGACTGTTTGGTTGTCCTACTCATATTCATATAATTCTGTTTCTTACAGAATTTCCACTAATGTTACAGCTAAAATTATCTATAAAGTCATCTTCAGCCTGACTCGGGGAATTTGGAATCTAAAGGAATTTCTCCATAAGAAAAATAGTTCCAATTTCTCAAAAAAATCCCTCAATTTACAAACCACTAAGTTTCTAGTTGAAGAGAAAGGTACAATGCAGATAAACTTGAGGTTGGTCATGATATTGTGCAAGTAGATATAACCTCGTTGCCAGTGCTTACTACTCATTCACAAATGTTTCATTATTACTCATAACCAAAATTAAAGATGTCAGTAAATACTTTCATTTCTAAAATTCCACACATTCTTTGACAAATTCATTAGCTGATTAAGTTTTCAAATGAGGGAAAGTCCATGGTTTCCAACTTTTGCATGTAATTTTCTCCACCCCCACACCACCCACCAAATTTTATTTGTTCCTCTGACTGAGCATTTTTCTAAGCAAAAATTACTATAATCACTGTATTATCTTAATTAGGAATATAAGAAAAATTACTTCCCTTTCCATATGACAACATGAAATAGCTGCCTTCTATTTCTGTCATGTTACTAGTCATCATTTCAGTTATTGAAAAAAAATTCCAACATAACTTTTCTATTAAAATTAAAAAGAAGAAACCAGATAGAAATGCTCTTAAACGCCAGGAATGCTGTGAGTTCATGAGCTTTATTTCATAATCTCAATTCAAAATGTATGGTTTCCTTAAGCAAACACATGTATTCAAATAAAAGCAGTTAAAACAATGGTATTAGAAGTACTTTAAAAGCTGATTTAATAAATGCTTTTAATTATGAAAAAAAAAATAGTTACAATAAGCTTCATGTGGGAATTTTATTGACAGGTACACAATCAAAAAAGTTTGGAAACCGCTGCCCTAACACCATAATTGTTCTTCTAGTAGAAAACTAAATGGGTACTTTCAAGAGCACTTGTTTAAACTACCCTAAATGACCTGCTACTGAAACAAAATACATAACAGCAGTCCTATTCTGTCCAGTCCTGCTTGCGTAGTCCTGCGTGCCTTGGTCAGAGCCAAATGGTTGCAGCTGAAGACATAAACTGTCAGGTAGCAATCATCATCATCTGTGAACCACTTAATCATTTTGGCCTCCACACCAAGACATGCATTTTATTACATAAATGCTTTCCTTGGGTCTTGCACCAAATTGCAAAGGTCACTGAAAATGTCCACGACCTGGGTATCGGCTAGAAGCTGCACTAACAGCTGCAGGGTAGCAAAGAGCTACTTCCTAACCTGAGCCAGAGATGAAGGTATCTAAATAAGAGCCTTAGCCCACTGCCCTTCTACACGTGAAGTCACACCTAAGCCTTTCAGGCTTGTGTCCTGAACATGGGCATGTGTCTCTTGGAACCTACTCAAGTTTTATGTCATTATATGCTAAAGCACTTATCACTTACACCCCCTGCAAAGAATAAGATACTCAAGTACATGTGTGCACACGTGCACTTTGGTACTCTATTTTCACTGCTGTATAGACAAAAAAAGGGCACATCATCTTTTAAATGTATACCAGAGGAGACATAAGTGCTATAAAACATTTTGATACTTTTTTTTATATACACAAACTAAATGAGGTTCTTCACAAACTGCCTGGAATTCACAGGACATGAAATTTAGGTGTAATTCACTTATGCTATGCCATCCCTTGTCTAAGACAGACAGATACACACACACACACAAAAGTATAAGAATGGCTATACCGAGTCAGACAAAAGGTCCATCTATAGCTTTGTACACTGTCTTGGCATGAAGGGTCCCCTAAACAGAGATAAACTTATTGAGGCCATTCCTCCAGTGCACTCTCCCTGACTCCAGCAATCTGAAGCTCAGGAACTGCCTGTTCTGAGGACAGCCTCTAGCTAAAAGGCAATTCACCATTCAAGTAAAAATGCTTTAAAAAGAGAACACTTATATTTGTGTTAACCAAGATGTTTTAATTAAGAGATATGTATAATATCTTCATACCAAATTAAAAACAGTTGGCACAGCAATATATACAGACATACACTTGGCTGTGTACATTAATTCTTACCTAAACAGCAACCAATCCATACATAATGTACATGCTTAGTCTAGTCTGCATCTCATTTCTAGCTTAAAATTGTGATTCACAAATTAATAGAGAAACACAGTAACTCAACAGTCCACAAACGTTCATTTATTTCCATCCATTAAAATGTTGTCAGGGAGAGCTTTTACATTAAATACAGTTCCCTCCTCTGCCCCTAAAAATGCAAGAAATTTTATATTATAGTTTAGTGGTTATACAACACTAAACATATAATCAACAAGAGTTTATTGTAGCAACTGTTCTAAAGAGCAATTATGAATTCTAGGCATAAAGGCAACAGACTGTTTATCTGACAAACCATGCACCCTGACAACATTAGGAAAAATGAAATTAAAACATATTCCGTATTTTTAAAGGCAAGGCAATATGGAAGTTTAGAGTCTCTAGATTTACATGTTACTAAGATAATGAAAACTCAGGGTGCATAGACAGGGAGGAGGTTTCTATAAAAAGCCACTTTCATAAAATCCACTCAACTTCAGATCAAGTCTTGAATTAATTCTTAATTAGATTTAATTTAAAACTTTCAAGGCACAATAGCAACACAGTATTGAATTGATAAATCATTTACACTATAAAACCACTCTATTACTTCATAAAAGATTTGTGGAAAAATGTAACGTGACTTGTATTTCTTCCATGGCTAAACATTCTGACAGGCACACAGGCACATTATTAGGAGTCATTAGACTAAGTAGATAATAATTTCAAACACATGACTTTTAACCTACTTTTCAAGCCAAGTATTAACAGCACAAGCATTCTGTAGAAATACTAAACACTAAGTGGTAAAACCACAAACTTTCTAGTTACACATTTGCTTAGACAAGTGCACATTTCATCTTTATCCCCTTTCTCATCTAAAGAAAATTATTCTCAAATCAAAACAAAATAAGAGTTAACAGAGATAACAACATATGAGTGATACCATTTCAAAACTTCATCATAATGTCTCCTGTTTCTTCAGTATGTGCGATACGCGCTACTCAGCAAAACTTAAGCAGGTACAAAGTTGAATATGAAGTAGTCCTATGACATTTTATCCAATTTATTTTGTTTGCTTTACATCACAAATATATATCCAAAGTTGAAAATCATGAGTTTTAGATGACACCTTGTAAGGTCAAGAATAGTGTGTTTAGTTTCTGTGCTTAGCATCAAAGGATTTAAAAAAAAAAAAAAAAAAATCACTGGAGCTATTCCGTGCTAACTTGCCAAAACACAAGTAGTTACACTGCATGAAACATGACAAAAACTCAACCAATAAAATTGGTAGCAAAACTGTTAGAAAGACCTTGGCATCAGGTCATTTTCTTCTTGCTTAGTTTTACTAAGTTTACTAGCTTTATACTTTTTACTGCTGACATCAATAAGCTCCCATAGAAACTGGGGATCTGAAAATCAGAACAAACCCCATAAAACCCAACCCAAAGTGAACGGGTCATTCACAGTCCTAACAAAGAACAACAAAAACAACCACCACTATAATCAGGATGCTAACTGAAATATGTTCAAAGCAAACAAATGCAGCTCTTCATGCAGTGGTTATTTAACTTATAAACTCTTCTGCTACAGAATAGTAGTAATATATATATTACTATAGTAATAGTAATATATATATTACTATAAAAATACACACAGGGTCATGAAAAGACAGGTCAAGTAAATGGAATTCAGAGAGGTTACTAAACATGCACTAGTAAACATACTTGGCTCATGTTGGTCCTTGGACTGTAGAGGTAGAGGAGAGATCACTCATGGAGATATTATAGATGCAGTGTTCCTCTGCTGTTCCCTAGACATTCACTCCTAACCACCCACAGAGACAAAATACTACACAAGATGACTTTTCTTTCTGACCCAAAATGGTAAGTCTTATGTTCTTCCAAGACTTTAATGCAATGTATTTGAACATATCTCATTCAATGATATAGCTTCACATTATTATTCCAATTATAAAACAGTTTAACTTTTCCATCAAGTTATTATATTCAGTATCCACTGGTAGCTAACAGTTTCAAGAACATATTAATTCTCTGTGGACACCTAAACCGCACTAAAGCAGTGTTAAGGCTAAGTCAGATAGTCTATTAAATACAGGGAAAAAAATTCATCAATTAAGTGGTCAGACTTATTTTTTATTCCCTTCTTTGTCTCTGAAGAAACACCAAAAGAACCTATTCGTACAAATCTAAAATATAAACTGACTTAATTCATGGTTTCAGACTTGGACTCAGGCGGAACAGAGAAGAAAAATAATTACAGCATCAATATAATAAGCCAATAGCTCTTTGTAGCTAAGAATTAATTTACTTTCCTGTATATTTATGTCTAAATTAAAACATTTGTGGATTACCTGATGTCTGACAAGGCTTGATCTCATCCTCCAAGTTTTCCCTCATGTGGCAGTGGAATACAAAACTTATCTTTCTGCTTCCCACCCACCTCCTTTCATAAAAGCTACTGCTGCAAGTACAAGATCCCTACTGTCAGTCAGATTTGTCTGACACAAGACGAGTTTAAAATGTGAAAAAACAGCACATAAACAGACATTTTCACCTCAGTCTCAATTTCAGCATAAGAATTTATGATAAAATTTTTAGTAGAAAAATCTGACTGATTTGTGCTACTTTAGTGAAAAAACTACAGCTTATTTAAAGGCAACAGATATGGTAGCCAAGAAAACAAATGACAGCTATCAAATTTACTCGTATTAACCTTATCTTCTTTTTGGTCAACTGTTACGGTTTGAGAAAACCCATAACAATTTGTTGTCATTTAGACAATTATTCTATCACCCAATGACCCCTCCCCATCTGGAAAGGGGGAAATCAGGAAGCACAAGGAAACACAAGGGCTGAAATATAAATAGATTTAATAGACTAAATAATTAATAATAATACTAAAGAAATAGTATTGATCCCAATATTGACGTAAGATATACAAGAATTATACTCATCCAATTTTATCAGTAGGAGGCTGAGCACTCCCAGCAGTGGACAGCAAATGGTGGACACTGTGGGCCTAATGGCTTTGGGAGGAGGGGAAGGCCTCAGGGGTCCACACAGCCATAATCTACATTTGGAACTGAGGTAAATTTTTGAAGATTAAAATGATCTAAATAACTGAAAAGAGTTGACCCTACTACTGAATATAGTTGATGTTAAAGGACTTAACACAGTCTGAGAACATATTAGCATTTGCTCCGTCGACACGCAGTTAAATTATAGCACACATGAACTGTAACTATCCCTCACCTCCTGTCTTTGCATCCTCTTCTTCAGAACTTGGACATGCCCATCTTAATACTTGAATCTGGGCGCCCAAATCTGCCATTTATCAAATCTCCAACACTGAAGGCTCCAACATAAACCAACTCTGGACTGTTAGCCAACTCTCCACACCTATCAGCTGTCTATCCAGCTTTCCCTGACATTGGCTCTGACTGCCCCTAGTTGGATCACTACATCCTCCTGGGTTGTTGAACCACCTCTGTGGCAGGCAGCCCTGTAGATTGCCTTTGCTGAAGATGCGACTCGTTTTCAGACACGAGGACAATCCAGGCATGGTGACCATACATCTCCACTCTGGGGGCACAGGCTACTGAAGGTAGTGCATTTTGTTGTGATTAACACTGAGCAGAGAAAAATTAGCTTTATCTTCATGCCAGAGTGAGGAAAAGAAAACACAAAGCATTAGATGTAGCTTTACTGTTCTGAAGTGGAAGCTGCCAGGCATCATTTGAAACTTGAAGGAAACAAGATGTGAACAGGAAGTGAAATTAGAATTGTACTTTTATTAATTCATCCAGTCCTAGAGAAAGAATATCTCTCATTACAAAACTTTCACTCTAGTACTTCATTATAACTGTCAAAACCAGTTTGTCCTACGCAAAAAGTTTGCACTCAAATTGTGCCAAGTTCAGCAAGCCCAATATTTTTCTACTAACTGCTCACCAAAGAAGATTTAGAGACCCCATATAATTTCTTATTTTAAGAAAAATTATTTAAAGACTCCTTTAATAATCTCATGCCAATTACTCATCTGGGATGGATCCCTTTCTCTCCATGTGACTTGGTCTCTGTCGGTCTTGTTTGCAGCCAAATAGACTCTTTGCTGGCTTATTAACAATCAAAGGCCAAAAACCATTCAGCATCAATTCATTT
This sequence comes from Scolopax mira, assembly GCA_004320125.1. Classification (NCBI taxonomy): domain Eukaryota; kingdom Metazoa; phylum Chordata; class Aves; order Charadriiformes; family Scolopacidae; genus Scolopax; species Scolopax mira. The sequence goes on along the minus strand of BJBW01000288.1, from coordinate 84,671 downwards.
TATTTACTTTTCAGATTATACAAATGCCTGCATCCAATAAATTCTAACACTTGTACAAAAGTTAAAATAAACTTAGCTGACTGCCTCTAGAAGATGAATCTGCATCCTGCCCATAATCTGATGTACTGAACTAAAACCACAGGTGAATAGAATTACATCATGGCTTGTCTATGTGCACAGAATCCTGCAACTGCAGCGGAATTTATGCTTGAATAATTATACCAGCATAAAAGCCATTATCTTGATTTAATAATTTCAAAATAGGATAATAAACTGTAATAATACACAGTGTGGATTCTATCAGCTAAAAAGGAAAAGAACCAAAGACAGAAAATAGATGAAGATTGTAAACTTACCAAATAGAGTAATCTTAAATCTCTGTACCAGGTCAGCTCATTCACTCCTTAACTACTACTGACACTTCAGAGTACTCATATATGGTAACAAGGAGTTTGCACTGCACCTTCCAGCATTACACAATTTATACCGCCAGCATCTATTAGATGTTTACCATTTAATGCACCTCACTTTAAAAACTCCAGAGGGTGCTTATATGCATTATCATCTAAATACACTGAAAGAACTTCAGAATAAAAGTAACCTACTACCCACACGTTCCAGCTTTTAGTCCAGTGTATGCAGCCACAGGACAAAGCCTAGTTCTAGATTAGGCCATTAGGCTACTCACACCTTGGAAGATCTGTGAAGTTCCAGGCACTGCATATGCAGCTGCCCTATAAATGCTGAAATTCCATGGGGCGATGATCAAAAACATTAACTGTTTTCAACATGTTAAACTTAGCACTGAAGGATGCTAAAGAACAGCATGTAAGAAGTCTTTTGAAAGAATTATGCATATGCAAACAGTAATTTCAGAGATTAGAGTTTCCTAAATCTTTCTCAAATTTCCCAAAGGCAGCAAATTTGATCCATAGATTCCACCCTTTGATGCTTTACACACCTTATCTAAGGTAAGAAGACTGCAGAGACCTAAGCAAAGTAAGCAGAACAAACAGCAAAAATCACTTTAGGTTGGTAATTCATACCATATTTTAACTGAGTCATAATGGTTTTTATATAATAGAACAATGGACGCAGAAGTACACCAAGGCAAAATTTTACACGCACAGATATTTGGCTTGTTTAATTAAAATAAAGTAAATCAATTCCTTTAAAATGTAAATAGGAAAACACATTGAAAAGGTTTTCAATGAATTGCTGAATTACTAATAACTACTGTTTGAACAAATTACATGATCATTACTGACAAGGAAAACCCTCTGCTTAAAAGACAGTATTCCCCCCATCCTCTGAACTGAGACCTGGGGCTGCTGTGTAGACACAGTACATGAATAAAGAGGAAAAGGGGACCTTTACCCAAAACAAGCTTTTGCACCTGCAATAGCAGGAGTTCAAATGGGGGATGTGTGAGTTAGTGGGTGAATGCACAAGCCAGGGGATAAACAGGACAGGATAAATTACTGCCAGAGTTATCAGGAGGATGGAAAGATGCTTTCCTCTGGACAACTGTTCTCACCTTACCTTTAAATTCTGGTCTAGAGAGGACCTTAAATGTAGAAAAGGACATTAAATATACATGTGTATTTCTTATAATATAGAACATTAGCTGCAACTTTCTCTTTACACAGGAGCAGAAAGGAAACAAGGCATTATTACTCTATACTCCCTATCATCCATTTTTCAGTAGATTTAGAAAGATGATGATGTAATATAATAAACATTATTTTAAAAATTGGGTCGGGGGTGTGTGTTCCACAAAATGTGGAACATTTTTGGGGAACTAACAATAAGAGGTCATTTCAGAACAAATTTAACATTTGGGATATTCACAAAATAGTTATTTAACTTAATCTGAAGAATAACATGTTAATATAATATCCAAAGGGGGATCAGATTTCACACTTCAAAAAGGGTACAACCAAACAAATGAGAGTTCTCATCCTCTGCTAAAAGCCAAACGTCAGTGACTCATCAAGCGGCGTATGCTTTGACACAGTACAATCACCAACTCTCCAGTTCAAGCATAAAAATTAAAACTTTATGAAGCATGAAGTCATTTTGTTGGCAGTTTTTCCGTTGACTCAGGAAATATTTGTGAATGTTGTGAATCTGCCATTTTAGGTTTGGGATTTTGACAATTTCTTTTTCCTCTTTTTGCAAGGGGGTCAGAGGGAGGAAGAGAACATGAATGGGAAATGGGAGACTTGTGAATTATTACTTACGTGCGTTTTTCAGAATGACATATTTGATCTTCCCAACTTTGTGTTCCTAATGTTTTAATGTAGATATGCTTAAGACAACACAAGAATGATACAATCTTGCAGTAAGATTGTTATAAACAAATGTTTGAGGGTTTGTACTGCTCTCATTAAGCAGATTTTCTGTAATGCACGAAATGCAGTTGCACAGGCTCAATTACTGCCGTAAATCACTCTCTGATTTGTTGATGGCAGGGTTGGGGAGAGAAGATAAATCTCTTTCAAAGTGCAAAGCAACATACAATTTGACCATTAAGTTCACAAATTATGTGAGTCAACATTTTTTAAAAAAAGATTCTATCTATGGTGCTTTTCCAAGCATTGTTAGTATAAATTTTAACTGTGTAATTGGTAAGAATCTATGTGTGTGCATATATACTTAAGCATTTTTTGATTGCTAATAAAGTTACACACACAGAGTAACTGAGTTTTACGGGTAAATTCTGTAGATGTAAATGATGATTATCCTGAATACCCCTCCTTTGGATGCTCAACAGCTTCTGGCTTCAGAGGGCAGAAAAATAAGTAGACTATTTTTTCAGTTGATAAGAGAAGGTTTTCTTCAAATCAATAAGATTTCACGCAGATTTCAAATCGACGAGATCTGAAGTTTACAGCAATGATCAAAATACAATAATGGGAAAAAACAACCAACCACATAAAAAAACCCAAAGTACTGTGAGGGAAGAGGAAATAATAGTGTTTGGACTTATTCTCCTAATTCCTGTAGATACATGCATCCATTCTATTAGAACATCTAAATGGCACCTTAAACCAGACAATGTGGGTCAGACCAAGCACGTGTTGGAGACATAAAAGGCTGAAGGAGAAACCAGTGCAGTATCTCAGATTTCTTTACACTTTCTCTTGGTAGAAATTTGAGGTGAAAGAGAAATCTTGCACACTGAATTGCTCTGAAACATGCTAAGGAAGTCTACCATTTTTACCATTGTTAATTATTTATTAGACTGCCTCTAGTAGTCTAGTCACGTTCCAAACTTTAGAGTCCTGTTAAGATCAAACTTCCAAATGCTTCACTTTAGTCTGCGATGAGGACCGTATCGTTATATAGCTTTAACAGATGTTGCTGTGACAATTAATTGAGACTAGCATCATGAAACAGAAAAATTCACCAAAGATTACCTGGCAAAGCTGTATCACCTGCATTCTTAACATCAAGTGAGCTCTATTCCCCTATTTAATGGAATATCACGTGTTCACCTTCCTTGGGAGTACAGATATGGAGTGTTATTCAGACTAAATCTATCTTTTTTATAGCTTATCAGAGCTTTAAGAGAGCTGATCTCCAATCAAACTGACCAGCATCCCTGCAGATAATAAATTCTGAATGTCAGGACTGCAATAATGCAAAGTGTGATTCATACATGTCAACAAATAAAGTAGTATTTTATTTTCTATCCAGGGGTAGGAAATTGAAAATAGGCCATCAGCTGATTACTACAGCCTGTGCTTTTCTCTGGAAAACTTGTTATGACATGCAACTGCCAAGAAATTAAACTGAATTCCAGGCTTTCAGAGATACCAGGGAGAATACTTTTTTTCTGCAGGTCATATAGCTTTCACAGTTGCTATATTTGTCTTGCACCATAGGTTACAATGGGTACCACCTACATACAACATGTGAGTACACTCTCCTTACTTTTTTAGGTAGAATTTACAAATTATCCTGTAACAAGCAGCTGAAGCAGGAATGAAGGTAACTGGAATGACTGAAGCAGCCTTCTTAGACCCACCTTGATCAACGTGTCAAACAGGTCCTTGTACTATTCTGCAAGAAGCTCAAAAAATGTTCAATGGTTCTCTTCTAGCATTCACAAACTGAGAAATGAGTTTGATTTCACTGCGCAGTTTAATCACAGAAACTTCCAAGAGGTTGATTCCATTTTTTTGTGAAGATGATTCTGTCAAGCCAAACATCTAATCTGCTCTAGCTCTATTCTGACCAATCTCATGTATCAGCAAGGTGAAGGCTCCTGGGAAAGAAGCAACACCTCTTTTTTTTATATTTAATCTTACTTTTGTCTTAGTGGGATATATCATTCAGTAAATAAACCAAAAATGTACTGTATTTAACTGTGAAAAGTACTGTCCAGATTTCTTTTCAAGTCCTGGTCTTGAAGTTCTGTCCTGGACAAGTTCATGGACTCTTTGTTCAACAAGGCACGCATCCGAATGGTTAAATCAGTATTACTTTCACAGCCCAATGCTTCATGAGCTTATGTTTCATTAGAGATTGTACATGTGCCGAATTCTTGTCTAATGACCATGTAATAGGGCACGTTCAATTATTGTCCTTGGGTTTTAGAAAGAAACAGGAAGTTTGGCTATAAACAATGCAGTCATAGAATAAATTTCACCACAGCAAGTTCATCTGAAAAAAATGCATTCTTTACAACAGTCAGGAATGGCATTACGAGAACCAACATCCTGCTGCACTCAGTTTTGGTGGGTTTTTTTCATTTGGTTTTTTTTTGCATTAATGCTTAGGCAATATAAGAAAAAAACCCCCCAACTTTTAGTTAATACTGGATGTCTTGTGATGAGCATTACTTGAAAGATGTGGATAGTGAATCAAAAGCAGCTGCTAGAAACCACAGGATAAATAACAAGTTTGCTAAATTTAGTATATGTTATGAAATACATATAGTGGAGGAAGAATAAGCCATTGTGAATTTTTATCAGCTGGGAAAGAATTACTATAGAATATTTCACTCTTTACTTATAAAATAAGGAAATAAAATAAAGGAAAGATGACAGACATTAAATAATAACAAAACTTTCAACAGGAAGATGTCAGTTGATCTAGACTAAAATTTACATCTCAGATACATCTAATTTTTTTTGTTACATTTCTGCTTTTAACTCCTCTTAATAACCTAAAAAAGTATCCAGCTAAACTGTAGCAACAGAACAGAACAACTATTATTCTCTGGCTTACAATTGCAACTAGAAGAAGTACAACATTATTATTACCATGTCATATATTTTAATTATTCTACAAATAGGGTAACATTTCAGCTTCAGTATTAAATATACAGAGTACACCTGGATTTTTAAAAGCATTTTCTTAAAAGAATAATTAATATTGTTACAGTTGTTTACTGAAAGAGCAAAAAATTACTTTAATTAACTGTCTATTTAATCTTAACTAATTTTAATATACTTAATTCCAAAGTTTCACTTGTTTTTTTAATTTTCATAGGGGAAAGAAAATATTTGAAAACAAAACAATGATAGTCTGCAATTACAGACTGGATTAGGTTTTCCCTAGGTTCTAGCTTTTAAAGATTCCAAGTATTATATCATAGCAGAGATTCTGTGAAGTACTTTACATCAAATGTCTATTTTTGAAAGACTGAGGTTGCCCAAAAATAATTAAATGCATGTTTAAAAACAAAGCCTGCCAAGCAGCTGACATCCAAAATCTGACCTACCTAAAAACTGGAATATTATTGTATCAGTTTTAAAATCTTGCCATTTACACTCACAAAAATCTTGCCAATAAATGCTCTTACAGAAATATGTATGTACATTACAGCATACTTATACACATTTGTCCTGTGCTGGCCTGACAGAGGTGGCCAGCAGAGGGAGCAGAAGTTAATAAACGTTTTTCCTAGAACAAAGATGAGAATCATTTATGCTATGTCAAACACGGAAGTAAATTAAAGGAACACCATCTTAGTTGTCCCATTAAATAAAACACATGGTAGAGATAAAGAAATTCTATGAAATATTTTTGGTTGGGTTTTTTTTTTTCAAAGAAGATAAAAAACAACACAAACAAGTACATCGAGCTTACCTTTGTGCAAAAATACATGCATTTCTGTATGACAGAAAAATACATCCTTACCAGGAACAGGCAAATATTTTCTAAAGTTGTGCTCTATAAGATTAACCTATTGCTTCTAGATAATTTTTTTCTGCATTTTTGTTACTTATTGTAAAGGTTTTACCTGCAGGTTAATCTCTGCTTCATAGAAAGTTAAGCAGGAACAGTAGTGTCTCTCTGAGTCTATATCAGTCAAAACCACCACAAAGAAAGTTGGCTGTTTTCTCTCTTTTGAAAGCTGCCATCCTCCAGGTTGGCAAAACTAAAGAAACAAAAACAAAGAGACATATGGTTAAGCAATAATATCCTTTGTTTGAAGAAATTCAGAAAATATTTTATAACATTATAACAGAACATTATCTGAAACAAGACACACATTTTATTTTAAGGATTGCAAAATTTGGAGAAAATGGGAAAAACCCAATAGGTTTTGGAGTTGGTCAGATGGATATAAATCTAGCTCTAAAGACATAAAGAGAGATATAATAACCTCTATGAACTGAAAATGTGTTCTTTTGAATTCAGTATTCAAGACCATCTTTGCAGGATTTAACAGACAACAACAGGAATAAATTGATGCGTTACACGGGTTTCACTTGGATAACAGGTTATAATTTGAAGCAAAAATTGTTGTGTCTTGAAATGTCTCTACATTTTTAATTTCTCCACTTATTTCTCCATTAATTTATCTAATCAAACACAGATACTCCACCTACACCTCCCTGCAAAGTTATTCAATGTTTACTCCTACAAAGGACTATTTATAGAGTAACATTTTCCCTCCATTTACTAACTACCTCTCTAAACTTTATTGTGAACATTTGGAATTTTATAAGAGGTCACACCATAATAGCAAGGTAAGTTTTGTGACCCCTGAGAAAAACACGTTCAAGTTTTGTGACTTCATAAGTCTCAGGGACAAAGAAAATGGTTTGCTTTTTGAACTCAAAAAGGCTGCAATTCTCCAAATACTTCATGTGTCCTTAGAATACTAATTATTTCCAAGCTCTTGCAGCAATGAGCAGAGTAAATATGTGCAATACTTAAAACATGCATCAAATAAGTCTAAATCCTTTCAGTATTTGTTCCTTCAAGGTGACAGGGGCCATGTAGCAGAAGTCAACAGAACCGAAGACAGCAATTCTGATCTCAGAACAGAGATGCAACAAGCAGCATGAACAAAAGAGAATTACAGCTCAAAAGCAAAGGGAAAAGTGTATTTTCTTTTTTCTTATTTAAATGACTGGAGTATAACATCTGTTAATAGCTTGTTCCCAGTAATGGAAGAATGTGATGAAATTCAGAAATCAGTTTGCTGAAGATTCCTGAGATGATGTTCACGGAATTTTGTATTCACTCGCATTTTTTTACTTGAGGCTGAATTCATAAACATTAAAAAAAAAAAAAAAAAAAATTTAAAAAATCGACAAGTATATTATTATTAGCAAAATTATAAACTTAGAATTTACATGGGGCAAAGGTAACAGCCCCTGTATGGATTAGGCATAATAACATTTTAAAAAGCCAAACCAAAACAAAAAAAAAAAAATCAGGACCCAAAAAACCATTTCTAGAATTGTTAAACAATGCAGATACCAAAGGAAACAGAGAGATTGCTCAAATCCCATGTTTCCAGCAACTGCTTCTTTCCCCTAGAGAGCTGCTAAGAACTGAAAGAGCATGAAGAGTAATTTGTAAAAAAACTTTTACTACAGATCATCTTTAGAACCTCTACAATAAAACCTGTGTAGTCTTACGTGAACAGCAGTTAAAACTCTGCCTGTGATATACAGTTTATTTTATGGTTCTGGGAAAATCTTCAGAACCAAAGTTTTCTCATGTTACATTCTTCATATTCTAGATAGTCAGATTAACACTTCCGAGTCTGTGTCCTTAGAAACGCTAAGCACCCCTTCCTGAATCTGAGAATAACTCTTCTGAACATCAAAAAGTACTCTGAGAAAAGACATCATAGTCATTCCAAGCTAAGCATCCAGTATTAGTCCATGATTTTGATAATACTGGCCTAATCTCCCTTTGTTTTTCATTCTATGTCAGTTAAAAATAAGAAGATACCACTATTAATCTTGCAGAACTGCTATAAAGATAGTGTAATATGGTTGATATATACAGACATTATAACCAAAGCATCATGAAAGAAGTTTGACAATAAAATCATTAGAATTCTGTATGTATTGCAGATCTTAGGTGGTGTCTGGTAAATGAAGCCTCGAATCTGTAGCTCAAATGAGATAAGTGTCCAAACCCCTGAAAAACTATTTGTTCAACAAGTATAAGCCAAAATGCAAAGAACGCAATAAGATTCTGGTAATAAATAAAATCTTTCTATGGCATACTGTTAAAACTGAATCATCCATACAAGGTAGTCTAAATTAAGGTTGCTTATGCAGTCCTAGCTCTGGCACTTCTTAAGCTCTGAACGCTTGAGTTGACAATCTCAACAAGCTTTCAGATCTGCCAAGTCTACCAGTTCTGACAGGAGACCCTTGCTGGTGCTCTCGCCATTTAGCTTTACGGGTAATTTCCCATCTCACACCTGGAAGTAGCAACCTATCAGATTTCTGAGTGTTTGGAATTCCTGGACAAGTAACTTTTATGCACACACAACAAACAACACTGTACTAAAGGCACAGAAGAGCTGGTATTCTATATCCAAATAATCCACAGACAATGTATTCTGCACCCAAACGACAAATATGTGAGCTTGGGGTATGCAGCTTATGCATTGCTGGTTTTCACATGACACACAGGATCTACCAATTTTGAATTTTGAGGGATTGTTAGGTTCATTTGGAATATGGCTTTTGTATTTATTTTAAAATAAAACATACTTTAAAATAATTATTTTTACTGTAATAAGCCATTATTGCCAAGTCTACTGCATAAAATTTATACCAACATCTGCCCTGTAAAATGAGAAATACAACGGGAAAAACAGCAGCTGAATTTATAACTACCAGAAGTGTCTGTTACTCTGGGCAGGCTGTTTTCAACAGCTATCTCTCAATCTTTATCCATACCTAAGCCCTACTCATGTCAGCGAGAATTCTTCTCAATTCCAAAACGATCTTGTGTAAAACATATACTTACTAGATTTAACTATTTTACTAGAAAACAACAATTAGTGATTGTTAAGGAAAACAGTTGAAGCACAGTACACTCACTGGCTACACAGAGAATCTGTGTTTTCAAATAAACTGGAAGGAATTTATAAATACAGAGATCAAGGATAAAGACAACATGCTCCTCCAAGAAATTAAACAATGAATGATTCTCAGTTTCCTTAAAATAAGGTAATAAATATTAGCGTAATACTTGAAATGCAAGCAACATTGAGGAAAACTTTCCAAATTAGTATAAATACAAGCTACTATCCAGTACGATTACCAGCACAGTCTGGCTACTAAGAACAGGAAAATGTTTCCTTACCAAACCAGATGCTATACCAAAACAGATGAAAGCACCACTGTGAACATAATTCAAAGGTCATGTGCTTCTTCAGTAAACAAGCAAAAAAGCTTAAAAATGAACACGCTCCCATATTGTTTCACTTATTTGCCAGAATTCTTAGAACCAGAGCCATAGCTTCTATCAAAGACACTGGAAGTAAGAAAGAATCAGATTGTCCATCTCACTGTTTATAGAAACAAGTCTCTAGCCATGGTGAATGCTTCAGGTCAACTCCACATTACAGTTGACTGCCTTCTAAAATCTGGTGCAAATATCCAGAAGTTGTGCTGAAGAATATGTGAGAGATCTCATATTCAAGGTGCTGAAATGACATTTCAAGCATTGTTTGAAATTGCAGGTGCCCACCAAAGCAAGGACTTTTCTCTTAATTATTCTGACAAATGCTTTTACACTAAACAAGGAACAAGACAGATATAAAAATGATGCATAGTGTTATAAAACAGCAGCGTAGCTGGGTTTGTTACCTTTAAAAATGTTGTATGTCCTCACTACAAACCTTCTCTCTAAAGTCGAGATGTGATTAATAATGTTTGAATTATTTATAAATTTGTTCCTTCTTTCCCACCTAGAGGCATAGCCATACTTCCACTCTTTGCCCTGTCCTTCTCTATTGAAATAAATCATATACCTTACATATACTGTATACAGCATTGGTGTCTAGAATTACAGAATCATAGAATATCCTGAACTGTAAGGGACCAATGAGGATTGAGTCCAACTACTATGGCACTACTAAAGTAGAAAGGGGAAAAAGCTTGTTCAGAAAGTTTACAACATGATATATATTCTCCATAAGTCATCTGTTGAAAGCATTTTTTTGAAGAGTTTATACAGAACTGAAGACAAGGTCTGTGGTATACCATTACAGAATGCTGTACTTAAATTATTATATTTAAAATACATTATCACACTATATATTTTCTTCAAAATGTATTTGTGCACTTGTTCCTTGTTAAATAAAATCCAAAGCTATCTGGATGCACATAAGATAGTAAAAAACTATCGACAAGACTTGAATTAAAAGATCCCAAAATGACTTTAGAATGTAAACATTCAACACAGATATCCACCTTACTTTCCAGTTTAACTCTTTCCCCAGACATCTGATTCTTCCTTGGATCATTCTGGGGATAAAGTTTTGGTTTAAGTCTGCTTCTGTAGGCTTTTACTTTTCAAATAACAGTGCTTTGTTTTTAACATGTATTATCATCATCTTTTCAACAAAACTCCCTGAAAATAAAAGACCATGTTCTGGACATCATGTGAAGGAAGTTTGTTCCATCTGGGCTTGCAAGACCTAGCACCAGCTGCTGAGTATTTCACCATTTCACCATTCACTTATGTATGGAATTTTGGCAAAGGGAATTTTCTTTTTCAGATGCATACCTCTACTTAAAACAAAACAAAACAATTACAATGCTCACTGGCATAATAAAAAAGCAATGTTATGAAGCTGTAAATCTAAGGAAATGCTTGGAGCTTTGGGGATCTCTCTGAATGTAAACAGAATACAAGATATACACTGAATTTTATTGCATCTTCCTGCCTTTCAACATCTTGTATCTAAGAAACCGCATATTTATCTTTAGCCTAGTCTAAAAATAAAACTAGTGCACTTGAAGTATACTCCAAATTGTTTCCAGGTAAAAGCCCATTTCAAGCGTTGTGGCATTTTCTGATGATCAACTTAAATTAAGATCAAATTAAAGAATTAAACTCACTAATAAAGAAAAAAGTAGCTTTTAATCATGAAAGAAATATAAAGGCCTTTTCTCTCTAGACTGCACTGAAATACAGAGTTCCCCAAGATGAACCTTTATATCTCGTGGCACCCGTGAACTGCCAGAACCTGCTGCCAAGATCTCCCACAACGGTCTGTGCAAACCAGCTGCCCACCATCTCCTGCCCAGTCCAAGCAGAGGCCGACCAGGTGCTGAAGCCAGAAAAGAGTTTAAAAAGCCAACATTCATTTATTTCATCAACTTTTACCTTTCTAATTTATGAGGCCAGAGACAAGAGGAAAGGCAAAAGGAGTGCAAATACACAGCGTCCACTTGAAATGAAGGAACTGCTTTCTCCCCTTAGCAAATTGAAAGAACACATTTAAATAGCTGCACACTGCTGTTACTGGACACTACCTGCCCCTTAGCCTCTCACACCTGAAACTGGCTGAAATACTCCCAGGAAATCACACTAGCAGGGGGGTTGTTTGTGACTACAAGTGACATTTCTGTCCAGCAGAACAATCTTGCCTCTCCTTGCCTGGCACAGTTCCCCATGTACTGTGGACATTTCCACCTCAGTAGTCAGGTCCTCAGTCAAACGTAAAAACCATGTCAAAAAAGACAGCGAGAAACACTTCCCCTCAGAGAAAAGATCCTCAACCACATTCCTGGGCATCCTAAGGCTGACAGTTGCTGAAAGATCTCTCAATGTCACTAATCCTGCACAAGTGACAGACGAGGCATCTCTAATTTGAGCTACAGATTAAAGAGATCCTCAACAACCAGATGCTCACATTGTCACAGAGACCCTGCAGTAAAAGAAGTCCAACAAAAGAAGAAAAGTTACAATATTTTAACTTTAAAATAAAAACTTTTAAAATAAATAATTCATTTATCCTCCAATGTCACAGAGACTGAGACATCTTCAAGGAAATTCATCAAGAACTAGAGTAACCTCCCACACACAGTGGTAAATATATAAGCCTGGGTGTATATATACACAGGCACATGAATAAAAACAAACAAACAAACAACACAACACAACAGTTTCAAGTTCATTGCTTTGCTTTTTTTAAAACCTTGTAACATTGCGTAATTTTAAACACCTTTCCACAATAAAATGCTATACTGAATACCCCAACTTGCAAAAAACAATTCTACAAGGACTGTATTCCTAGTTTGTCTTCTGAAAAAAATATTTGAACTGCTTTTTAGAAAGAAAATGACACCTATTGGCAAACCACTTTCTTTTTCTGCTTTCAGAACATTAGTATCTCCATCCCAGTGGCTTATTAAAAAAAAATAAAAATCTATCAAATAATCTTCTAACTGTTTCTGAAAAAAAGCAACTAAAACTTCAGATGTGGTGATTTACAAATAACTATTATGTAGTGCCTTCATTTCAGAAATAGTACAGGATTAATGATGACATTCTGAATGAGATTTTCTTCTCAAAATGAGCTTCCAACATCTCTATTCTAATCGCATTTAGTAAGAAAATTACATTAGCAGGTTTACACAAATAATTACTAGTTTGGACTTTTTATTAATTTATTTAAAACATAACCCTTCCTATTGTTGTTAGCCAAGTGTCCATCAAGATAATCTTATGGCAATTTAGAAATTCTGAGACCCTTGGACCAAGAATCTTTTTTTTACCACCAACCCCAACAAAACCCAAGACACCCACTGTGCTCTGGGCTACTGCAAGTTAAGAGTGAGGCAGCTGTAGACAGTGACCAGAACTTCTCAGATGTACATCAATATGTCAAACCAAATAGAAATACATTAGGTGTCTGAAGCAGATACTTTATGTTGGAGAATTTCTATTTTTTTAATACATATTTTAAACTTCATCAAAAAGTTAAAAAGTCATAAATGGGACTTGTAACTGAAATTCAGGAACACGTTGCCAACTTTCAAAATTTTTTTCAACAGGAAATGCTTGTTAATCAGCAATAATTGCTGCCAATGACACTGTTGGTCAAAAGAATAGTGAGAAGTGTAGATACTAAATATGTAATGTGCAAGCAGAAAAGACAATTTCAATGCATCAGTAAATTCTAGTGATGCGTGACCTTAGTAAATTATCCTTCAATCTGAAGAATACAGGTCTATGGCAAATAAATTATATTTGTGTATGAGACAAAAAAGATAGCATGAGTCGAAATAACTGGTATTTAGAATACTCCTGAAGCAATAATTAAAGAAAGACACTAAAAAAGACTATCATTATCAATTCTTTGTAAATCATTAATTCTTTGTATTAAAAGCTTGTGTTTTAATTTTCAGCACAAAATGGATGAAGAAGCATCTTTGTCCCTCTTAAACTACCACTCAGGAGTGGTTTCCAAAATGCATTTTGACATTAAGACAATAGTTAATTTGTTTTGCAGAGTTTTTTTTCTATTTTTACTGACCACTGTCTATACACCTGACAAGAGGTATACAAGCCTAGAAAAACAGTTTCCATTTAGAAACATAAATGAGCATTTTATACATATTTATCACTCGAGCATGAAATATTAACCTTGCCTAATACTTTCTTTTTTTCTCGCCTCTCTCTCCCGTCTTCTTTCTTTCTTTTTTGATAGTAGTAGCATTGTGTTACAACAGCAGCCATAAAGTTTTTCAATTCTTTAATGACTTCCCTACCCCTTTTCTAGATACCACCATAAACTATCTTTCAAAAGACATACAGCATATACAAGTACAATTATTGCATTGGTTGAATGTCAAAAAAACTACAGCAGGGTAATTCACGTACATCAGTCAACAATTAAGACTGGCACACAGTGAGATACTTATATGATCATAAATTTTAATTTGACATCTTAATGCTTAAATGTTCCTCCAGGTGAATTGGTCAACATTATATAAAATACTACTGTAATATACAAAGTCCTCGTTATCTTAATTTTTTAGCTTACACCTGCATGATCAGATACTAAACCATACTGTAAACTCCACATCCAGCCTTGCTACCAGGTTTGAAGATACATTCTGTTGCTTTTCAGCAATTGTAAAAAAAAAAGTGCAAGCAGCCTTGCATTACGATGTTTGCATTCATGATCTTCTTAGAATATAGCTGCCATAGAAGGGTTTGAAGACCCTTTGAAACACTTAGAAAAAAGTGCATGAGGGGGGGTGGGGAGCGGGTTGTAAATATGTGGTAATGCGGTATATACTGCAAAGAACATTGATCTGGACTAACAGAGGCCTAGCAACTAAACAGCCTGTGACTGCTGCAGCAAGATAGACTGAAGAGATTCAAGAGGGAGGCCAACACTCTCAAAATGAAAAAATACAGAACAGGAGGTCTTAAAATACACAAATTAACATAAAGTCAGAATTTGCTCTTAAAATAGAGAGAAGAAATTAGACTAGAACATATGCTTATTAAAAAAAAAAAAAAACACCAAAAGGTAACGTATATCTTATACCCCCTGAATAATACAGGCCCGGTTCAAACAAAACAATAACCAATTTCTTTTTGAAATATATCCCTTCATAATGCAACTCTCAAACTCCCTTTGAGTTTCAGAAAGAGCCCAGAGGAACGGCAGAACAGGTGACAGGAACCCACCTCAGCAGAAGCAGCAGGCCACAAGTTTGTGAATGTAATCCCAGGAAGGGATACATGCTTCTGGATCTGGCTCTCTGGAACGTGGTTCCAAAGCTCTCATGATTTATATAAACTCTCCATGTCTTGGGGTAGGTCATACTCAAAATGCACAGGATTCAGCTAACTTCTGCATCTTGCCTTGCCTGATACCTCCTTTCCACAGAATGAAACAAATGGGTTGCCTGAGACCAGATCTAAGTTTTCTGGTGTAAGACCAGCAAAAGACTGGTGCCATGTATCCTAGCAAATTATCATTACCTCTTTTAACCACTTTGGACACCAGACTTCAAGTTAAAATGCATTAATCTACTTTACCTTGTCCTACTCTTTTATTTTCACATCCAAATACTCTTATAATCCAGTGTGCCTCCAAGATCTGGAATATGGACAACACCCTCCAAGCAGCTTTCTGCCAGGTTAGCCCAGAGAGAGCACATCCCTCCCAGCATCACTACACATGCCTAGTAAGGGAAAATCAAGGGAAAGGAGGAGGGGATGGCTGGCATGGGGAAGGGGCTTTTGGAAAAGGCTGGGAAAGTTTAACTGGGTTGGCAAAACCTAGCCCAGCATGATCCCCTCTAGCCGTGTGAATAGTGGAAGGCCTGAAAGCCAAGCATGGCCAGGACCTCATCCTACAGGCTGCCACCTGCCCAATCATGGCAGCAACTGCTCCCACCAACCCCTGCACGACACCTCACCATGCCTGCTCCTCACTGCCCTCAAGCTCATCCAAAATGCAGGGGGCAGAGATAACTACAACAGCTCACTGCACCAAAAGCTTGATTCAGCTAATAGAACTTAAAAAGAAGCAAAGGAAATCATAGAGCGGTATATTTCTGGTCTGTTCATTTTGGGAATTTAATGCTATTTCTTGTATGCCTCGTGTTACTATTTCCCACAAGCAACTTCCCCTTTTGCAGGCGTGAGTTTCCACAAAGTAACAGAAAATACATAAATGTAGGAAAACAAAGCGTGGCTAAAAATGACAGAAACAAGCATCACCTCATGTGAGTGAAAGCCTAGACGCAGACCTGAAATAAATAAAATAAGATTTACTGGATTGTGAGATGAATGTGTCCTATTAATGAAGTTCTGACATTGCTGGCGCTGCTACTGGATTTTACATTTCCACAGCATTAATTAAGAAAACTATGAAATGCATTTCCTGTCAGCACTCTCACCAAGTACACAGTAAAATAAGTAGCATGAAAATACAGCTGAAAAGTTTGGTGCTTTCCATTGAGCTTCATTTTCCTGTGCAGAAAAATGGTGTCAACAATATGAGAGCTGCTTGTCCTCTCTTCCCACAAAACTGAGGCCTGGATTATAACCCAGTGGGCATTACTATGGGACTACGTTACAGGATGTCTTCAATGGGTGTGGTAAAAGAGTTTGTCTGGCAAAAGCTCCAGTATAAACAAAAAAGGCTTTGTGCCACTGTTGATGCTTTCACACGCACGGCTGGCATGCCAGTAAATGACTATTTTGATTAATATTCTGTATTTCCTCCAGGTGGGTTTGCAGAAATCAGCAGTTTCTGAAATAAGATGATAATAACGCATTCCAAAATCTGTCAAAATGAAACTTGAGAGATATAAGAAAATTTGTACTTGGAAGCTCCTATTTTATCATGGCAACTGCTTTTCCTCCCTTTTGGCATTTCTCCAATGTACTCCATTTTTGGAAGACATTTTAAACTTGAGTTTTACATAATCACCAGAAGACAGCAATTTATATGTTCTTCATTCTCCACCATATGATAAATAAAACAGAGTAAAATAAAACATTAATGTTTTTTATGGGGAGCATGCTTCTGTCATGTTACTGGAATAAATAAAAATAATTCAGAAGGAAAAATGTGGGAACCTCTCATGGAATTCAACATTTTCAAACAGACTGGCTCAAGTAACTTGCATGCAAGACAAAACAACAGAGGAGCTCTTCACCACTGAAGTTAACATTCCACAAGTTTTCCAAAAGGGGAAATCCCAAAGCCAACTGGAGACTCCAGACATTATTCCTATAACTTAAAAGGGTAAAAAGAACATGCATAGGGAAAGTTCTGTACAAGTCAACTCAGGCAAATTAACAGAAGGTAATTTGAAGCTGTATGAGAGACAGAGACAAAATCAAAGATAGAAATAGAAAGTTGATGGGCATGATTTTTGTAGAAAACAAATCCTTAAACCAACTTTAGGACGGTAGGGTAATAGAAATTCAATGCAGCTATTAAATACAACCACAACTCACGTGGCATACTTGGGCTTTCTTTTTTTTTTTCTTATGAAAGATATTTGATTCAATGCTTTGTGACAATTATATTTTAAAAGTACATTGGATGACATTAGTATAGCATATATTCCATAATTTAAAAGAGTAGCTTGCTGACAGATTGGAAAAGATAACCATTGGCAGATACACACATCACAGAAGCCACTTCTAGTGAAGAAGCATTATCTAATTATTCACCTTCCCCCCAGCTCAAAAGCCTCATCCCTTCCCAGGTGTCATTACTGGGCAGTCACAGAATTGCTAAGAAAATCTTAGAATATGGTTTAGAGAGCACAGAAGATAGCTTTCCAAATTAGAAAAAAAACACACCCTGGGGCTGGAAAACAAGCATCACATAATGAGTTTAAAACAGCTCAGCTTTTTTAGTTTATTACAGAGAGAGTTGAGAAGGACTTTATAGAGTAGTTATATGTAAGATAAGGTGTTTGCTAGTAAGAGGATTTCACGTAAGAGTGTTCCAGATCCAGTCTATTATAAGATCCAGAAATCATCATCATAATAATTCAAACTTCAAAATAAGATGTCACTCTCTAGTCAGTGAAGTGGATGGAAAACTGGATCAGGATCTCAGCATTCGGCTCCCCTCAGCTGGAGTTGGAGTTCTTCAAGCAAAACTGAATGGCTTTTGGAAGAAATTATTCAGTCCATGTGCGTTGGCACAAGTCAGACTGGTGTGGGACCTGAAAAATCTGTATATGAAACCTCTGGTTCTTTCCTTTCAGGACCTGAACATGTTCATAACTCTTGAAGTTCTACTTTATCATATGATTATAATTATACCTCATACTTCAGAACTTCAACTATTTAAGAATAGAGATTTAAAACAGAATTTCCACCTGGAAATGGAGATCAGGGGTTTTGCAAGAGAGCAAGCAGCAGCAATTCAGCAATTCATGGGGCTGGCAGATACAGTAGAGAAGTCTCGCTGGCCCATCTTGTTTATGTGACTACATGCAGTATGGCAAACCAAGAACTGAGAAGGAATTTTCTACTAAATCAAGCTGAGAAGGACTCAGGGATTGCTTTTGCTTGTGGGTTTATTTTTTTTTCCTGTGGTATGTTGGTGTATCATCAGTGCAATCAGTTCCCTTAAGCTCAGGGGACGCTCTGCTCTCATCCCAATCTCATGAACACTATCATTTTGCACAGAGCTGAAACTAGCTGGTCTAACTAGAATTGCTGGACACCACATCACAAATTAGTGGGGCCAATTAACAGACTCTAGTCAGACTAAATAAACTGATGTATTACATATGGTCTTCTCTATGAAGCCAGAAAGAGGAGGAGGAAAAAAAAGTTTTAAAGAATAAAAATTTATTATTTATGAGCAACATATCCAACATGTTATATCATTTTATATCGTAAAATTTGGTTCTTGGAAAGTACTGAGTAGGACTGGACATGAAGGAACAAACATTTTTTCAAGTGGGTTTTAGGAATTAGATAATATTATCTTGGCTTGATAATTTAATACAAAATAATTGGTCAGACTCAATACTTGTAAAATACTTTACTGCTTTAAAATGTTGTTACTACTAATTAAGTAAAACAATGCAATGTTAAGAGAACTCAAAAGCATAAGCTTTTAAGATTCCTCTTCAGAAAAAAACATATTTTCCCCAAAAAGGTTAACAAGTGCAGGAAAAAATATCCCCTAAAAGTGCACTTGCACATTCTGCCTACATACAAGCATCCTCTGCAGTGACAGCATGCCCAGAAATGGGCTTCTCTTAGTTCTTTACTGGTGGCATAATTCCAGTCTCTTACATCCAAAGGCACCCGGGCTGCTCTTACAGTTCTTTCAAACTGAACACGATTGAACATCATCAATTAGAGATCATCTCATAAAATACAGGGAGTAGAAACAGAAGCCACATCTTTTTCATGTAAACTGCACAAGAGATGGGGAAAATATATTGTTGTTATATCTTCATTAAAGTATTATCAAATATTTGTTACAAAACAGAAGAATCTATTGAATAGTAGAAATTAATACATGGAAAATGAAATTGTAAAGATCACGTTCGCATTGGAAAAATTAAATAACTAATATGTTTCTTTCCCAAAATTAATCAAATGTTAGTGGTACTGCTATCTACAAAAATAGAAACACCAGTCAACCGTGGGGGGTTCCCTTCTACTGTCCCATAAGCATACAGAGGAAATAGAAATATTTCAAGACATCTGTAATGTCTTACATATTTTGAATAAAATAAAGAGCCAAAACACTTAACAGTACTGAATTTTATTCCAAATTATACCCAAGAGGAAGCCATCTGCAGGAAAAATAAAAAGTAAAACAAACAAAAAAACCCAGCACACTTTTGACTTGGACATCACTTGTGCAATACAGCTCTCCAAAAGGACAGCATGTTCTTTTAGAAAAATGACTACTTATTCTTTCATGATACAGGCAACATAAAAATCACCTGAAAACTTGCAGGCTTTAACTACTAGGAGTAAATTTTACAGTGTTCCAGTGAAACACTGAACTAGTTTTGGTTCTTTTATTTTTCCCCTCATCTAACATAAAATATTATTATATTGGCAAAAGCCATCTCTAGAAGACTGTGAAACTGATTGAAGTTGCCCACAGCCAAGCGAATCACTGCTGCTCTGGTCAAGTTTGAAAGAAGACTGAAACCTAAAATCTTAAAAAGAGTAGTTCAGCAATGACACTTGCAAGGCCATGAAAGTTTGATGCCACTGCTTTAGACAACAGAAAACGTCAGGTAACATTTCAATAGAGAAATAATAACATATAGCTTAGCTAGACACTCTCAGTAAAACTGTAATTCAATGTATCAGAACGACATTTATAAAATTCTAGTGCAAGACACAGTCTATGTTGGTAAGATGATGACTATGACCTAAGTGCCGAAGGCGACAACGTCTCAGACATGATGGTCTTGTCTGAACAGCAAGGACTGCAAAGCTGCCTACAAATGTATGAGCGTATTCATCATTTTGTCTCAGGAGTAATGATACAAGATGAGCAGAAATACCCTACTGCATGCAGCATTTCCTGATGCATCAATGTTTCCTACATTCCTAAGTCTCCAAAATATGAAACAGATCATACTAAAGAAAAACAATATGAAAAATATTTGCTGTAAACTCCAAACAAATTAAGTGAAAATTTGAAAATAAATATGCAGTACTGGACAAACATTAGAAGAATAATATATGAGCTCTGACAATGTGTGTATGGGTTACATTAAAAAATAAAAAGAACAGAAAAACATGCAAAAAAAAAAATCCTTTTCAACAGTTGCATACCAGGAAACATGTGTTGACCCACGACATTTGAACAGCTAATGATACTGTCCTACACTCAACCTACAACACCAGAAAAGAAAAGCGATTTTTCAGAGTATTTGGGGATTCAAGGACCCATTAGAACATTACATAAGTTTTCTGCTATTTACATATCTACTAGTCAACACTACGCAATTTAAGAAACAACTTGTTTTTCTTACAAAAAAGCATAACAGGCAGGAGATACTACCTCATGGATTTGGACAACACAGATAAACTCAGAGCACATTTCCAAAAGATTTTTCAATTATACAGAGAATCATACCAAAATAGAAACAACAGACTATTTTTCAAGAAATAGCATCTCCCACTCCCCCAGAATTTTCAGAATAATAACTATGTCCTTAAAAATGTAAGTCTCAGCAACTTGTATACACTGGTTGTGTAGAGACTAAGTCATAAACAGAGGCATACACATTTCTGCAAGTAGTCAGAAAGTTACTGTACTTTATTTCATAAACTATATTTCACCCACAACAAAAAAGAACGATCCATATAAAGCCAGAACCATGTTCTAACTTCTTTTTAATTGAGCTCAATCTTGAATACATCAATGTAAAGCTTAAAGTCAAATGTTCTAATGAATTTCATCTTTTGCAAAATTTTGCCTAGGGCTAGGAAATAAATGCATTTAAAAAGAGCCAGCTCCTCTTAATATTATTGTGAAAAAACTCATGCTGGCACTGCTGGTTTGAAAAACTGAATCTTATATTTTCAGAGATAGTCCACACTGAAATAATAAAAAGCTATAATATGAGTATACAGAAAATGTCAACTAGATGACTCTAGTTATAGCTCTACAATAACTTACTCTTTTTTTTTTTTTAATATTTAACCTGGATCCAAACAACTTATATCCAAGAATTCTCCTAGATGCACATATAAAGTTCTCATCAAGTTCAGCAAAGGGAAATGCGAAGTCCTGCACAAAACTATCGTACATTTACTTAATTATTGCTGTGCAGTGATTTTTAAAGACCTGGGGTTAACCTTCTGCCCCCCTGGCAACTATGGAAAGGAACTGATTACAGCAAACACAGACAGGCTGACATACAAGCCTACCGAAATTGTTTGTAGCCTTCTCCAAGCAATTATCCTCACTTTAATGAAACATCAAAATTTTAAACTCTCTTTTCATAGCTTAACATCTCTTAGCTAAAACCCAAAAGTTTTTATTTCTATTACCATGGAACAACTAACACATTTCAAAAACATTCCTCCACTTGTATGGTTTTTTTAGAAAAATTGAAATAAACAAGTGAATGCAAGAGAAAAGTGAGTTAAGCAGATGAGCAGCAGATACGGGAAAGAAACACATACCACAATAGTAGGTCAAAATTAAGCAGAGGAAATGGAAAGAACAGCTCTGCCAGGATCTAGACAATGTTATCTGAAACTATAGGTTATAAGAGACCTCACGGACTGGTGTTCTGCGTTTGTAAACCACAGCTAAACAGTATCTTCAAGTCACAGAGGCTGCTGTCAAATGTCCGCAAGTAACAGCAGAGCTGTCAAACAGCCCCCTCTGCACTGCCAGTAACAGAACTGACGTCCTCTTGCCCTCAATTCACCAACAGATTCAGATGTTTTATGGTTCAAAACCAGTGAGATAACCACCACACTAGGAAACGAGTGGAAGGTCAACAAAAAGACGTAATCGTTAAGCCAAGAGAAATTAGCAATATACAAAGATATATCAGCACTTCAGAGTAAGAACTAGATATATAAACATGTTTACAGACTGAGTGGCAAACCAAAATTTGAATCATTATCCACAAAGATTATTTCAGTTGGTCTTCCCACCAGCATCCAGGAATATATAATTTTCTGCCATATCTGACCACCTACTCTTCCTGTCACCCAGTGACTTGCATCTTTTTGTCCCATTTTTTCACTTACCTCCCACTCTAATCTTCCTTTATCTTGTACTGTTTCCTTTACAACATCTAATAAATATCTTTATTTTACATTCCATTACTATGTATATGATTTGCAATACCACATCCCTTAATCACTACACTGAACAACTTAAAAATCCTGCTGAGCAACTGCTTTTTCTTTACTACAACTACATCAGCTCCTCGTTGGAACCCTTTCTTGGGTTATCCCTTACACAGCAAAGTGAAGATTTTAAAAACTAGACCAAGACTTTAGCTTCCACTCACAAACTTCACAAACTCTTACAGGTTCTTCATGTTTGGGTTTTTTTTCCCCCAAGGATACATTTTTTACCACTTTTCTTATGTAACCACACACTTAAGAATAACTTTTTTTCTCTCTCTCTCTTTTTTTTTTTTTTTTTTAAACACAGGTATTAATTATCTTCAACACTACCCAAAGATTAACATACACTGGAAAGACTTCAAGTGTGACTTAATATCTTCTCATCTCTGTGCTGTCCTTCTGTGAAATAGTCTGGTTAAATTAAGACTTCTAGACACGATTTTCCTTAATTTTTGAAGCAGTATTTACATTTAGTCCTCAGTTTATTCAATCAGCATATACTTCAATCAACTGACACCAACAGCAGTGCAAGAAATCTTAAAATCAAATCTGTTAGTACTGAGGTAGAAGATGTGATGCTATTTTCAAATTCTTTTCTCATTAATCATCTAATCATCTAATGAGAAGCCTTTGAATCCATGCTTACCATAGATGGTTGCAGCCCAAAATTTAATTTGGGACCATGCAAACACCTTTCACCTTAATCTACGCTTCAGTGTAACAAAGGCCTGCTATTTCTTTTTGTAGCCATTGGTAATGCTGAACAACTCTCTCTTCTAGCTTTTGTAATCCAAATCAGCTTGACTTTCAACAGTGCTGACTTTGAATGTACATATTTTGGTGATGGCCCACTCATGATGAGTAGCACATCCTTTTTGAAACTTTTTTTCCTCCATTCAGGAAATTTCAAAACTATTTTAAAGCTGGACACAATGCTCTTTATAACAGGAAAGCTACTGGAGAAAAGCAGAAATTAAAAAATGTGGCTAACACTCCTACATTTGCATGGAAGGATCTTTAGTGCTCATAGTATGAGCAGACCTTGAGTTTATGTCTCACCAAAAGCTGCCCATTCAAAAATTTTCCCAAAACCACAAAGAAACAGCAATACTGTAGCCATGACTCAATTCTGAAAGAATTGTCTGCTTTTTCCTGTACCACTGTGAATTTTATTTGATATTTCTTTGTATATATTGAGTATCCTACCCTGAAGAATCTCAGAGATGAACAATTCCTAGATAGAATTCAGATCTTGTAAAAATGAAACTGGTAGGCTGTGAAAGAAAACCTCAGACCTTGCCTCAGAAACAAAGTAATCCATGATTTTTTTTCCTAAACATGAAATCACAGCAATAAAGAACAAATCACGTTACGTATTTTAGCTCTTTAGTTGTAGATTACAAGAAAAAGATTTTCCTACGTACAACATTAATAACAAAATTATGCAAAATTTAAACTGATGGTACTGAGCTGCCTAACACTGGCTGCTTCTACAAATCCATCTTCATAAAACTGGCACAGCAATATGTTACTTGTGGGCCTTTTGCCTGAAGCACTGACCCCACCCTCTAACCGTAATAATAGTGATTACAATTTCTGGAATTATATGACGGGATCTCAACAATTCGGGCGTTTTTCCACTTCTGGGGTGACTGTGCATTTACTAAGGTGCAGTTGTGCTTAGCTAAATGTGTTAAGACTTTTATTATTTTAAGAAAGCTTGTTTAATACTCTTGGATGAAATAACTCGGATCTTCCCCAACGTATTTAATTTCAGCTGTTGAAGACTTTTCCTTAATTCTCTCATTTACTTGGTCGTAAAAAACATCACAAAATAATAAAGAAATCTCCCAACACTGAGAACGTGGCATTTTCTATCGGGTATATTCATAGCTACCAGTGTAATGTCAGTAGATTGTACCTTAAAAACATATGCAAGAAAAAACATAGGTCTTCTTTCTCCAAAACTCAATGCATATATTTCTGCATGATTCAATGTAAATCCCCAGGTACAATGATGTTTAGCCAATAAATGGAGTTACAATTAAAACTAGGGTTATTCCTCCTATCTTGGTAATCTTCAGGTCCACTTGCTCCTCTAAACTATCATTCTACTGTCCTTTTTCTCCTTTTGTCTCCAGCTGCTCCACAACAGCTACAAAGGCAGCTTACAGAGCAAGTAAGCCGTGCTTGCAGGATAAAGCAAAAAGTACAGCATGGAATGGAACAAAGATCAAGAACAGTGTCTTGCTTATAATTCAGTAAAAGAGCAAATTGCACAAGTAACTACTTTGAGTTTTTTTATTTAAGTTAGCAATGAAAAAAAAAAAGTTGGGAATCTTTACACTGACTGATACTAATTAAGGGATTGGAGCCCCTCCCTTACGAGGAAAGGCTCAAGGAGCTGGGACTCTTTAGCCTGGACAAACAAAGGCTGAGGGGAGCGTTTTATAAGCTGTTTATAAGTATCTAAAGGGTGGGTTAGAGGATGTTGGAGCCAGACTCTTTTCAGTGGTTTCCAGATTGGACAAGGGGCAACGGCTCAAGGCTCAAGCTGGAACATGGGAAGTTCCATTCAAATATGAGGAAAAATTTCTTCACGGTGAGGGTGACAGAGCCCTGGAACAGGCTGCCCAGGGAGGTCGTGGAGTCCCCTTCTCTGGAGATCTTCAAGACCCGCTTGGATGCAGTCCTGAGTGATGTGCTCTGGGCAATCCTGTATTAGCAGGGGAGTCGGACTAGATGACTTCTTGAGGTCCCTTCCAACTGTGACAATTCCATGATCTTACAAGTTTCTAAAGGTGTGTTCTCCATGAAGCAAGAACTCTATAGCTATAAAGCATCAAAATATGTAGTTTCATCTATGAGTTATACATGCCTTAAAAATTAAGTATCCACCTAGGAACAACAGCTTAAAGATGAACATTTTGCAGCACAAGTCATTAGAAGGGCAAGAAATGCTACAAACACAAAGCCTGGATCATAACTTTGTTTCTATAAAACCCATTACTTGCTCACAGCTGTATAATTACCAGATACATTTTGTGAGTGAAATGCAGATTGGATGATTCCTGTGATTTGATGCTACTATTCCTAGGATTAAAAAGTTATAAATCTTCAACTAACATTAAATATCTTTAAATATCATATCTTTAAATATCATATATTAAATATCATATCTTCGAGATGAATTTAAAAGTTGCAGCATATTTTCACTTTATATTTTCACTAATCAACTTACAAAGCGTCAACCTATTGCACTACTTAAATGCAATAAGAATTGTTTTACATTGCTTTAATGCCTTGCACTTTTCTAAAACCATTACAGAATCATAAAATGCTTTATTTTCTCCTTTTTTCCCCCCACTTCAAAACTATTTTTCAAAACATGTCTAAGTAGATACAAGATGATGCTCAACTACATACTTCATATCTTTCAGCATATCAGAAAGCTGTCCAAATCTAGAGAATTATTTCAAACCCAGTATTTCCACACTGAATTGGAAACTGTCCCAAACTCAAAAAAGTAGGGTGTAAACTGATGTTACTACTTCCCAGTAGTAGAAAGCTGGGAGTGGGAAATTACTCATCTCCCTGAACAACCGACTACAGCCACTTGTCTGTCACGAGCTCAGGAGAAACGTTTTAGCAACATGAGAAATTCAGATGGAATATAAAAATGACTTCACAATTCCTTGTTGCACAGCAAACCCATTTTACTAGCAAATTTATCACCTGGAAGTGAGCAAAAGGAACTTCAGAAAGCAAAGGAGCAAGAAAAAACTGTGCGTATCATGTTAAAAGAAGTGAGATGAGCTGGATAGAGAACACCGACAGTGTAACGCATACTGAGCTTCCCATACATCAGTGATGTCCCTACTGACAGCTGATGTGGATTTTAGACAACTCCACTGTGACAGAACCACGCTGATGCACACCACAGCCCACTGAAGGATACATTCACGGACAACCTGCAGAGCAAAACTAAAACTGCCTACAGCTAAGACTCTGAAAGGAAGACTGCCATGAAAGCAAACAGGCACACGGCCACTCCGTCTTACATTACAATGCACAATCTGCCTTAAAAACAAAAAAAAAAAAACCAAATCAGACAAAAACAAAAGACAAAAAGAATCCAAACCCATTTCATAACAATCCTTGCTCTAAAAGTATTTGTGAGCTAACTGTAACAAAGGAAGATAAATGCATAATTCTGTATTTGACGTTGATGAAATGTAAAGGTATTTTCTCAATTCCAGTGCTAATCATGTTAATGGTCCAAAGAAGATTCATTGCTTCTAAGAGCGGGAGATAACAATTGCAATATGCAGGCAATTATAAGCAGAAAAGAAAATCAAGGGAAGTGTTTGTCTGGTAAAACAATATATCTGTTTGATCAGTCACACAGCTCACCAATTGCAATCTGAGAAATATATATGCTATATATTCCCATCCATCTGCCACTAAGTTTCTGTGTGATGTTGAAAAGCCACTTATCACATGTATTCCCTAATTGCTACAACTGGGCACCACAGTCAGAGGGCCAGACTTTCAGAAGCACTGAGCAGACATACTATTGAAAATGTTTTTATTTGGTAGGAAACTCTGCAATCTTACCAGTCTGGAAAAAAACAGGTCATATATGTTTGAGATATGGCAACCAAAGTTGCTGCAGACTTAAAACTATCAAATCTTAATAAAACATGATGTTCTGATATAAGCCTTGAATTCAGCAGCTCTAAGGAACTGCCCCTGTGGCAGGGAACACCCATTTACAACAAAAAAAGTGACTTTAGACCCTTCCACAATGGCCTTCAACACATCAGAGGCTGCAGTAGAGGCAGATGATCTAGATTTATCTAGGATCTAGAGAGATCATACTTGTCCTTGATCGTCTCTACAGTATTCACTACTTCAGTCTAAGTACTGAATTAAAATTTATTTTAATCGATAAAGAGTTAGGAGATTCTAATACTTATCTTAGAAAAAAAAAATCACAAAGAAAAACCACACAAATTCTCCCCTTCTAAAGAGAGAACTGCAGGTCAAAGTAACATCAACCATTTCTAAATAAGGTTACAGCATCATAAAACAGAATCACCTAGGTTGGAAGAGACATTTTAAGATCATCTAGTCCAACCAATGAAAAAAACCAACCAAACAAAAAAACCCCGCAACCCACAAATGAACAAACAAAAAAAACCCCAAAAACACAAACCACACAAACCCCACACCACACCCAAAACACCACCAATCCAACACTAATCCATATCCCCAAGCACCATGTCAACTTGTCTCTTGAAGACCTCCAGGGATAGTGCCTCAAGCACCTCCCTGGGCAGCCCATTCCACTGCCTGATCAGTCAGGCCTCAAACCCCTCTTTGTGTGGTAACATAACGCAAATAGATTCACTACCTCTACTGGAACAAAAACTTTACATAACCACAGATTTGTAAAGAAAAAATACAGAAACATGACCAAAATAAAGTGGTACTGATGCCTGATTATGTATCTAGGGAGAATGAAAAAAAAAATTCTGAAAGATTTTTCTAAAGTTGATTTCATCAACTGTGACAGCTCAATGGTGATAATAGTTTAAGGAGACCAGACCAACACCAGAGAGAGAATTTGTACCACATGGATTCAGTCATCAATCCAGAATATCATCATACTATCAGTATCTTCCTTTTTGAGCCAATTAAGGGCCTAAACAAGTTTGGAGATCTTATTTTCCAATACAGTGTGGAAACTAAAATTAAATTAGAAAGAGAGTCCACTGAGCAACTGTTTGGGGTAGTTCTGTCTCTGGATTAACATATTGCAACAAAAATCTCAGGAGGATCTTCCTGTTTTGACAAGGCTAACCAAAGATGACAGCTTTTTAGAGAAATGCCTCCTACAATGACTTTGCATAATGTGCATGGAGGACTTGGGATAAAGCTCCAGAAATCTTCCAGTAATTAAACCTCCTCAAATCTTCCTTCATAAAACATTTGGAACTGGCAACAAAAATTTTTCTTGAACTTGGTCTTTAGATTCCTGGTCCACAGATGTTTTGCAACAAGCTGTTGACAATATTCAAGTTCCTGATGAAACCAAAGATGCTGAAGTTTGAAAAAAACAAAATGTTGTCAGGGCTCTTCAGAACATTAATTTCCAATCTAAAGTTTTATCCTCTTCTTCAGCCAGTATAAACAACAGGTCTTCAAACAACCAATTCAAATCTCAAACATGACCACATGATCATTTTAGGTGGCTGCTATTTGCATCACAATTATCAAAATGAGTAATTAAGCATTTTAGTAATATCTGCATCCCACTCCTACATATCCTGAACTTACCATTATTTTTTTCATAGTCAAGTAAAGACACTTACTATATTTTTCTCATCCCGAAGGCTCAGTTTTGTTCTTATTATGAAGTAATGTAGACAAATTGGTCTGCCTGTGTGACATAGCACAGAGGTTCAAACACAATTTTAGACTACTGTATGAGGAGACAGATGCATAGACAGGACAAGTTCTATAAAAGTATTAGTTTCTAAACAACAGTTATGTAAAACATGAGGCACAGCAAAAACTAAGCTAGGCACTAGTTTGAACAAATTTTAATCAAACAGAAATTTTTCAAACAGAGAAGATCAAGTAAAGTTTAGTGGGAGATTCCCGTTTCTGAGCTTCTTGGAATACAGTACATTTATAAGAAACATAAATGAATAAAGATGGAGAGAGATGCCAGAAATGAGTCAATAACGTAATGCCAAAATTGTGGCAAACTCTCAAGTTTTGCAACGTTGGACATTCAAAATTCCAGAGCAATTTACACAGAGAAGCTACATAATTTGCAATTTATGAGTTTAAATACAAAAGAGGGGGTTCATAAAGTTTGAGAGGAAAGATATTTTTAGCTGGCAATCACTTTTAACAGACTAACCATTTTTTCTTTATCTTGCTCATGAGACCACTTTTGGATACAAATACATTTGTTAACCATTATTACAAAGAAAATAAGGCAACAGTAAGATAGCGTGTTTGTACTCTTTTAAAACAAATCATGCATATTATTACACCCATTTTTTTATGATTTTCAAATTCCACTCTCATTAATAAGCAGCTTACTTTGATAAATAAGTTGATTCCAATCAACTTGGCAACATATTTTAGATGAGAACTTTTTGTCATGAGGAGCTTCAATGAATTCATGTGCATTTCTGCAAAAAGTGAGCACATTACGAACTCCCAAGACACAACATGAAGTATAAAACAATTTTTAAAATTAGAGTGTAGACAAAGAAATGCCAAAATTAGAACATGAACAAATACCTATGAGGAAACTGATTTGTCCACTGCTTGAAAACACAATACTTCAAATTCCATTCAAAATCCTGAAAACCCATAAATGCTTACTCTAATCTTCACAATGAATTTGGAGTTTCTCCATGAAGAAAATCAGCGAACCAGATGTGAATTCAATTGAGTACGTTCCTTTCTAAGCCCAGTAACAAAGCAAGGGGGGGAAAAAACCCCACAAAAACAAACCTCCTTCAACTGTACTCAGAGACTCAAGTTTTCTATCTTTCACTCTGTTAGGTTACAAACTCGTGACAGAAATTGTTATAGATCAATAACCCTAAACAACATACCTTGCTATTAGGGAAGAACTTTTACGCTGTCTTCAGGGTGGAACTTAGTAATTTCAGCTCGAGAGTTACCCAATTCTAGAAAGCTCGCCCGAGTCTGAGCATTGAAAAGTGAATATTGTGGGAATAGTCTCACAGGGATTGAGCTCACAAACCCAGTGAGACTCCAGCTGACAATACAGAAACCAGTGAGATAATTTCTGCATTGCATTCACCACTGTCCCAGATCCTGAAACACTGTGCACAGACTCCCTGGCAAAAACCAGCCCCAGGCCAGTATCACTTCCCCTCCATACAGATGCAAAAGGGTGGTACTATTTCCAAAAGCAGGGTAGCACAGAAGCTAGAAAGTAACACCTTCATGGAACTGCATCAAGGCCATAGCTAATTTGCAACTCAAAAGCATGGACAGCTCTGTTTAGGGAGCTGGCTCTTTCACGTCAGAGTGTCTGCGCAGCACAGAAAATTATTTTAATCCCCTTTTGCCTTCCCCCAACCTCTCACCCCTACCGTGGCCCAAATGACAAGGCAAGAGAGCAAGAACTGCCAATGTGCTTTCTTTCCTAGGAAGCAAAGCACAGGTCTTGCCATAGTAAGACATTTGTATGCAGAGATATGTATCTTTTTTATATGTCTTAAGTAGCATTATTAAGTTTCATGGAATATAAAATTGGTTTTAACATTGGAATTTTTAACTATAAGAACCTGTCCAAACATCCTTTTTTCCTCCTCTATTTTTTTCTTTTACCTCTTGCAAAAATTGTATCATATGTCAAGCAAATAATGTGGAAGGCTCCATCCTTTTGCACTTGTCCTAAATTACTTTTCTTCTGGCAGATGCAACAACTTTGTTCCTGAAGAAACCACTCTTTACCACTAGTCACTGAAGGCTCCACAGAGCCGTAGCTGTGGGTTAAACTTCTAAGAAACAAAACACAGACAGAAGAACACAAAGAGATGAATTTCAAATTCTCTGAAGGCTAGCTCCCTTTATGGTAAGCAGGGATTCTCTCTTCTGTTGAGAATAAAAAGAAGGTGTAAGCAGGACAAAACCTCTGACGATGCAAATCTGGCCCTTTTACCACATTTGTTTTATGGAATGCAGAAAAAAACCAGCATGCCTTCTTTTTCAGGACCACAGCACAGTTCAAATCTACAATTTCACTACAGACAACAGCTCCATTACTCAAATTACAATTTTGGAAAGCCATTTATCTTTGGTGGTGCAAGTAGCTTAGTGTAGCGTTAAAGCTGATAAAAGGATTCGTGGTGGCCCAGCAAGCACACAAGTAAGTCTTCAAGCTCACACAACAGGAGAAAGAGCAAGAATCTGAAGTCAATGCTTGCACAAACTGCAAGTGACTCCAGGAACAAATGCTCTCCCTGTCACAACCCCAATCTCTGCTGGACAATAGAGGAAAGCAGAGCAGCCTGAAAGAAGAATCATTCCAACACAGTCCAGCTTCCCCAAATTGTCTAGCTTTGCCACCTCCCATCTTCTCAAGCGATTCTAGACATACCACTGCAAAGTCCTCTAGGTAGAAGCCTGAAAATAACAGCCTTTCCCAAGAATATTCTTCTCTTTTAAAATTGAGAAAATGCCTACAGAAAAATAAAAAACATGCATAGTTTAAAGTCTGCCAGAGTGGCTAAAGCCACATATACCTTCCCCAATAGTGTCTTCAGTGCTCTACAAGGGGGAGCCCACAGATGAGTCCTGGAAAACTAGCAATGATGGGAAAGTTTCCTGTTAAGATTGAACAGACAACAGAGAGATTATCCAGTTTGCTCTGGAATTTCTCCCAAGCTGGAAGAATATGCATTCTAACAACTGGACTTGCACTCAGCAGGAGCTGAGGTTGCACACCTACCCTGTCGGTATTGATGAAGACAGTTGTTTTTATTGAACCCAGTACCAGTAAATATATATACAAGCATTGAAAAGAGACAGCAGTCTTTCCACATAAAGAGAGCTATTTCTTCCCAAGCAGTTATCTTGAGCAGCTAAATTTGAAACATTATTCATCTCAATAAACCTCAAGATGGAGTATGCTTGCTAAGATTATAAAGATTGTTTGGATAAGCGTAGCGAAAATTCACTTTGGATGATTCTCAATGGGCTGCTGGAGGTTTAGCAGACTTTATTAAAACATAAAACTATCATGATGCATATTTGTACTGACTAAGCACATCATAGTCTTGCTATAATCTTTACTACATTCTGCAATATTCAAGTTCAGCAAATATAAATGAAAAATAGACTTCCTTTTTTTAGTACTAAGGGAAAGGCATTATAAATACAAAAATTATACTACCGCTATAAATTCTGCATATCAGACAGCTATTTTTAGTCAGTCAAACCCAGCAGAAACAAAAACCCTTCAGTTTAATGGAAACCATTCATAGCTACATTGAAATCTCTACTCATTAGCATTAACAGAGTCTTCAGCACATAAAAATCTTCTGTGCTTCTGCCAGTGATGAAGCATGCAATGCCAGGCATGTTGGCCAGTGGTCCTCAGGCTCCTGAAGTGAAAGAATAAACTCAAACCCACCAGAGGGAAAGGAGAACTTGTGTCTCTACAGCTAAGTACACCAGAAAGCACATATACCTAACAGATGACAGTTTATAAAAGTTGAGTATAAAGCTCAGAGAAGCCAAAGAGTTTACACCTTCAGCTGTTTGTTCTTTCTCTGGAAGCTGCTGAACAGGGAAGCATGGCTGTTTTGAAAAAGAACAGCAAGTCAGTAGGACACTTATATTGGTTTCCAAACCCCAAAAGAGAAAAACTGAGATGAATATCTCTAAAAACTTTAAATATATCATGGAATTGGTAACTGAACTACATGTAAGAGTGTAACAAATTTTGGACGTGAGTGGTAGTTTCATTTAGTTCAATAAACTTATACAGATGGAGATGACCAGTAGAGAAGTTTTTCCATTCTTGCTGAATTTCCAGAGGTACCTGTCAGTCTGTTCCTCCAGCCTGTCCAGGCTCACCTCAATGACATCTGCTCTCGAGTGTATCAAATCGCATCCCTCAGTTTGACATCACCTGCAAATCTGATTTTGTCTGCCTCCTCAAGACATTATTTTTTTTTCCACATCTTTTGATTATGTATACAACTTACATATCTCTCCAGTCAGCAGGGGTCTTCCCTGACAAGTTTCAGCTTAAAAAAATATAGACACATAGTACATTTCACTACATTATATTTTTTACTAGGCTTTACCACACAATGTTAGATTTTTAAAAGCATAGTTCTAATGTTTTTCTATATATCTTTAGTTTCTTCTCTTTCAGAAGGACAAATAATTGAGTTATACTTATAAAACAAATAAATTGAAAACAAAAGTTTAAATTAACCACCATACATTCCTGTGACTAAAAAGCCCAGTGCATAAGCAGTTGCATAAACTGTGCAGAGACAAATGGGCAATGTGATACTACAGACCACATTCCAAGCCTTGAAGTTTGTCTGTTTGTTTTATAAAGAGCTTCATTATATAAGATAAGGAACAGTTAATCCTCCAAGCAATATATATGCTAAAAATTATGCTACTGGCATGAATACATTAATATGACAGCCTCAGTACAAATAACTAGTCCGTACAAGATTAAACGCTTACAGTATTTTAACAGAGATGTTGCTTTTTAATTAGCAGAGCACCTATGTAGTTGTCACTCTAGCCTGAAATTGATACATATAGAAAGGACAAATAGGGTTTTTTTATGTAACTATAATGCTTTAAATAAAACACTCAAGTATTAGCATTAATAAGGAGTCTGGATTAAAGAGGCAGACATAAGTGAAATTACACGAGTGTAATCTCGTACCCTAAATTTGTCAACTGAATTGAAGCTAGTATGTGATACTCTCATTTGAACATGATTCAAAAAGCAATGTTCTTGATGACAGAACTGAAATTCATGCATTCACAACAGCATAAAGTCTGGTTAGGCAGAGAAAAATAATTAGTCTTCTAATAAAGGCTGAAAAGTTTTACTACGTAGTCAAATACAATGTATACTAGAATTTAAGAAGGTGCCCAAATGTTACCAGTCAGTGTTCTCACGACAGACAAATATGCATCTCTAGCCTGCATTTTTGCCAAAGAAAATGAGGCCTGAAAATATGTAACTTCAGACAACCTCAGATTTCCTCTAACTAAAAACAGGTGGCAATTCACAAAGGCTGATCATTTCTGCATGGCTTAAAACACACATAAGCATATATAGATTGAATTCAGCTTTATAAGCAGTAGAGTTTCTTTATCACACAAACAGCTCCTTGTACACTCTTAGCCAAATACATATAACTGATACCAAAATTCAAGAGATTGTCTGACTGAACTGCCCCTCTACCTACAGTTTATCATTGCTGTTGTACTGCCCAACAGAGATGCTAATTGTTAAATACTTCACACGTATCTGCACATACATGTTACTGTTTTGGCACATACATTATATATACACCCTTTAGTTCACCTCCTGTTGCCAAGCCTAATGAGGCTTGGAAAAGTCTTGTGGATTTTTAAGGGTTTTCTGGCTGTTGATGGTAGACTTTTCTGTTTGGTTCCATTTTTGACTTGCAGCCTCTGGGACAATATCATGCTGCTATAAACTATTCTCTCCCTACATAAAAACTTCCCTTATTACACCTATTACCAAAATCAAAGAGGATTCATATTTTAGAGACATCTAGCTTTAGGCACAAGAAGAGGACCCAATGTCCTCTTCAGGAAACTAGTGACAACCTAAGCAGGGGAAGCTGTCTAAGGAGGAGCTTAAGAAGCTGCTCAGAGGAATTGCTTCCTGGAGACACAAAATGTCAAATACCTCAACAGGTGTAGAGAATGAAAAGCTGAGATAAATGATCAGGGCATTCAGGGAGCTCAGAGAAAGTCCACAGCTCTTCAAAAGGGAAGGTGATATACTAGCTAAGCACCCTGTGTAAACAACTGGGATCACTAAGCCTTAACTGCAAATCTCTGCACTTGCTACTAGGTTTGTGCTTTTTATTGAGGATAAGCAGGCTTTGCATTTCAGAAAAACATGTTCTAGACATGTCAGTAAACTACGTGATAATCCAGGCTGCGGAATGCAGGAAAGAGATTTTGAGAAGTAACCTGACTTCAGGGATATCAAATATAGCTGTACAACCCTGAATAGAGGGATTCATCAAGCCTAAGAACTGGAATAATCTTATTCATTAAATATTACCCTCCCTGGGGCAAACCACATCTTGGGTTTCTCAGAATGACGTGAGGATAACGGAACTGGAAGAACAATCTGACGACCAGGACAGCAGAACTATGACAGATACTGCCACCTAACGACCTAGTTTCTTTCATGGCCAGAGTGTCTTGTAAAACAGTATCCTCCAACTGCCACTTAACTTCAGCTACCAAATACAGACCCCAAGTATTTGTGTAACTATCAGAATCATCTGACAATTGACAGAAGTTTCCTTGATGTGAAACTTGCTCTTTTTTTGACTTCAGAACAGAAAGGGCTACAACACTTTGGTCTGTATTTCAGGATGATCTTCTCATTCCATCCAGTTTTATGTGAAATGGTTTCTTTGTCCACTATCCCAAACTGCTACATTAGGTACTGGAAACATTAAAGCAGTCACTCTGCTCCTTTCATACCTACTCATTTTATTACAAAATTATTTGAACAGTGAAAACCATCCTTAATGGTAAGTGTGCAAGAGCTACACTCCCAGCAATTCCCAGAACCAAAGACCGTGAGTTCTGACAACTTCTTTGGAAGAGACACATAGAAGAAATGTTAGCATAACAAATATTAAAATTAATTAGCAAAGTGAAACACACTAGATGAAAAAACAAACCACATTCAGAAATTAAAGTTGGCAAACATTATATTAGCCTTGGGTCAAAATCAAGTGGTAGCACTGGCTTTTCCAAGCTTTTATTTTGCTAGTCACACCTTCAAGGATAAGAACGTCACCAACACCAATACACATACAAAATATGAAAAATTTTCATTTATGATACAAATTTTTAGAAATCCAAAAAGTAAATCCTGTATCAAGTAGATATATATGAAGAACATTTATTTTTAATAATGAGAAAAAGACAGTCATTAGTGTTTATCTAATTTATTATACAGTCACACCGATTCCAAAGCAATGCCTGCAGACACCATTGTAAAGCCAGTTTCTCCTCCAATTGTACAATTTCTAGTAAACAAACCAATGCTTATTCCATCTGTGTCATAAAAACATGTACATCGATCAGCATAAACAGACATTAATCTCAGAACTACATGCTTTATCTACAAACATTAGCATTATTTAACAAAGCAAGACAGTATCATGTGCGTGTTTGGAATGGTTTGGTTTTTTGGCAATGGTGCCAAGTGAGGACCCTGAATTAGAAAGGTATGAGGTAGCCATGGTAGTTAGCATACTTTTTTAATAATGACCATTCTCAAAGTTGAGAAGAAATTCAGTTAGACCAGAAAGTCTTCTCAAAACAGTTCTTCTGATACTCAGAAATGAGACTGGCACATTTGCTACATTTTGCTGTTTCCTAAAATTCACTGTGAAGCCCAAATTTATTTCTGTGCACCTGCCACCCTTGTTCAGTATAACAGAGGAACTATTATAGACATGATTTAAATCGGAAGCACCACATCCATCAATTAACACTGTAATTCACAATGTGACATCTGCTTCACTTGTTCCAAGCAGGAAGAGGAGCATTTATTAATCACATGAGATTATATATATATTAATCACACAGATATAATTCTTCTAATAAACTCTAGCTTATAAATCAAAAGGCCACCATCAGTCTCTAAGGCACAAAGAAGAGTATTGAAGAAGAAAGTGAGGAGGTAGGCTGACAGTGTACGTACACAACGCCCAACTCCAGCCCCAGTACCAGCCAAACAGGTACTACATTGCAAATACATAATCCTACAGGCTGTTACAAAAGTACAGCAAATTTAGGTTAATTGTCAGTACTACAGACAATCATCACCAAATAATTAGGATGACAAATAGTTCCCAATTATACTGGTTATTTTTGAAGTGGCAAAACTTGGTAGTTTGTACAGTTCCGTATGAAAAAAAATTATCATCTGTTGAAATAATGTACTCATTTCAGAGCTCTTAGAGAATAGTGGGGATTTTTTTCTTGGTTCTGATTTTTGTTTGTTTTTAAATTATATTTAAAAAAAAAAAAGCCATTCACCTATATATGGAATTTCTACCCAAGATTCAATTTATCCAACTTAAAGATTTTGAAATAAATTACTTCCGCAGAACTAAAAGGTTGTGTTCACTAACCTGCATATTCTTCAACTACAGTGAATGCTTCCTATATAGAAATGGAAATATAAGAATGTGTGGGTGAAAAGAAGGAACTTCTTATCCTCCTACAGACATCACAGGATGTTACAATTACTTTGTCTTGTTCAAAAAGTATTTTTCTGAGCATTTTACATTGCTTTGAAGTTCTGCCTTCAGGCTTGCCAATCTATCTCTTTGTTATACAAGAGATAACAATATACCAGGTTCCAGAAGATAAGATATACGCAGCATATTTTCAAACTTTTCAAATCATATTTTTCTGTAAAACATTCAAGAAACAAAAGGTGATTTGATGAAAAAGGTGCACAATCTGTAATCTGAAACAAGTTGGCTACTTCTCATTCTTATTTCAAGTCTGAGTAGAAGTTCTGTGCCACCTTACAGAGAAAAAGCCCACCTAGTGTGTTGCAATGGAATAACAAATCCCAATAAATACTTCCTACCACCTATAGTGCAAGTGACTACTTGCACAAGCAGAGAAGTTATAATCTTTTCAAATTTTGTTCTTTTGAGCCATTACTAGTCTACATTCATCATCTACCAAGAAATTATTTTAAAATCTAACTGAATTCTTGACCTCCATAATAACCCCCTGGGAATGGCTGTCAGAATGTAGCTGTGCACTTTGCAGTGCTATAGCTAATGGGGATGTGGGGGGATGTGTGGGGCGTGGGGGGGTGGCTACATTCACAAGTTGTCTGTTCTACTGACTGCCCCTGCTCAACGTGAGCAGAAAGCAGTCTTTATACTTCACTGAAACCTCAAACAACTACTCCTCAAGGCAAAATGGTCCAAATGTTCAGATTCCCAAGCACATACCTCCACAAGCTTTTCATCTACTTTGTCATTCTAGTAATCATTCCCAAATTTCTTGTTTCTGTAGTTCCAAGCAACGTGATGCTTTTGGTTTATGTGTTTTATTTTCATAATGGTATTCACCACACATCTTAGCTTTCACTCTTTTTGACCACTGTTGCTTACTGAGCCAGAGATCTTCAATTCTGCTGTCCAAAATGTTGCTCAGATGTCTTCTAAATTTGTAAAATTCAGTACACAGTAAAGCTTTTGCACAGTTCAAATTAATTCCTTCAATATACATGCCTCTACATTCATCAGCATTGAATTTCATCTACCATCTTGCTATTCATCCAACTAATTGGCTTCCCCCAAATTCCCCTAAAGATTTTCTCTGATCCTCACTAAAGAATTCCAATATCTGCTTTATCTAATCCCATTCTTGATATTTATTGCATATAGACAATCTCATCTCTAACAGTGAACACTTCTCTGTGAAGAATACTTAAACTAACCTTCTGTCTTCTTTCAGCTCTTGATCACTACTGAATTCCTGACTGCCCCTTGCCTTGTAACTTCCTCGACCTGTTTTGAAGGGGTTTGGCAAAGGACTTGGAATCTTCAAAATCTTCAAATAAACGATGTCAGTGACTTCAGCTGTTTGGTTTATGCACTCAGACAATATTAACGGATTAGCAAGGCATAGTTTTTCCTTTGTGGAACCTAAAGAATTTTCTTCTGTATTTTGTTCAGCTACAGTTTTGTTTTTTTTAATTTGAGTATTTTAATTAGCAGTCTAATTACAAAATGGAAAAAACTCCTTAGATTGCAACTGAAGGTACTCGCCAAATTCTTTAACACTGCAGTCCCCTCGTCCTTTTTATTTTATTTCACACAACTATTAAAAACTTAATATCCCTTGTGTTTGTCAGTCGAGGTGAAGAGAACGTCAGTTCCTGGAAAAGGAAGAGCATGTCAGCAGGATGCATCCTTCTTTCTGCGTATGTTGTTTCTGGGGTTTCCCTAAATAACTTCAGAACCGACAAAAAAAAAAAAAAAAAAAAAAAGAAAACCAACCAGAAAAAGCGTGCATAGGATGAGGTGACAGGCATGGAAGGATTTACTGGCATGGAATGCAGGAGAGAGGAATGAATCCCTTATCCGACGTGTCACACACTGCAGGTCATGAGATAAAGGGATCAGCTGCACAGACTGGGCAGGCTCTCCATCTGCAGTACAGCTGGACCCAGTTCCAAATGTGCACTCAAACATGAACAGACTCAGAAGGCAGTTTTCTTTTGTGGAACCATTAACTTTTTCTTCATTGGTATCTTGTTCATCTCACTTTTAAAACAATAAAAAAAATCTGTTTATTTAGTTGTTCTGTAAGTTCTACCATCCTTTCACTGCACACAGTTGAAAGATTTGATGCTACTTTTGGTTTTATTAATACAAAAGGAATGCACTAGATGGTATCTAAATAAAAAAAACCAAAATGCCCATTTCACTCTCCATACAGAGTTCTAATCACCTGTGCAATTAAGGCCCAACATGTACAGTACTTATTAAATCACTCAGTGCATTCTTATGCTGTAATGATGAATTTCCTGGAAGGGTTTGTGTTCTTAATTACCCAAGATGTGTAAGCAGAAAGTGTACTACTAGAAGTATGTAAGCAGCAGCAGGTATGGAGAGCTATAAATTTTTCTGTCATGAAAACACTGCTACTCACTTATGGAAGACATCAGCACTTAATTTACCATCAGCAAAGTACAGTTATGAAGTGCAACGAATGCTAACTCAAATCCAACATTGGTAAAACAGTGGGGAAAAAGGAAAAACAAACCAACAAACCAAAAAAAAAACCACAAACAAAACAAGCCCCCAAACCTTCAAGGTGCAAAGAAAAATAACAGGTACCTTCATTTACATTAAAGGTCTTAAAAGTAGTGGAGAAATTGAAATTAATTTTAAAAACTTGACTACAGTGTGAGCAAATCTGGAAACTATAAACAGCATATAGTGCAGTAACATTAAATTAACATGTAAAATACTGAATTTTACAACAGCATATAAACAAATACATTCTTTTGATTATAATCACACCAACCTCTTACACTAAGATGTTAAACTGTAGTTTCAGAAATGCTGGATTCTCTTGTTCTAAGATGAGCTTACTAAGTAGTAACATGATGCTTCTGGTCAAAAGTTTTTTCTGGAATATGTTGTAAATGAAAGGAATCTTGGCAGGTCAGTATCGCACTAGAACGTGCAAATCTGCATGTCATTGCCTCTTGCTTATTCACTGAAACAACAGATTTCATTACAAAACAAGTAAGAGAAACAAACATAGCCTCCTGCAGTTCCTGCTTTATGAGCTGTGTTCACCTTTCCTTTCCTTTACCACAACACCCATTGCCAAGACCACGTCTCACCACAGGACAGGAAAACAAAAGAATTAAAGAATTGCTAAGCTGAGTTCAGTTACCCTTAGTCACCAACTGATGATACTCTTATTTAGGCATTTTTTAAAGCAGTGTTCGAGTACTTCCCGGAAGCTCGTGCTGCATTCCACATTACAGCTGGGACTTCATTACAACAATGAGAAGAGTTTAAAAAGTCAAGCAGTCTCTGTCAGATAAATACCTCCATGCATAACTCTCTGGTGAAGCCCCAGTCAGGTTTGCCCTGCAAACTGCACATGAAATAAAACACAGAAACAGGACAGAATTCAAAAAAATATTTACATGAACTCTAGATTACCCATAAAGTTGCCTTTATCTATATCACACTCTTGTTTGGGAGTTTGAGGTGGGCGCACGTTTAAGTTTCATTCTCATTTCCCTCATGAAACCTATTCATCGAAACTACTGGAAGGCAGATTGCACTGGAAAACAGTCTCAAGCCTAAAGCTCTCTGAGCACTCCCTTTCCGTGTTAAAAGAAATATTCCCAAAACTAGTAAACGGAGTATAAATATTTAGATATTTTCACTTTCCTTTCAATAACACTTTTTCAGGGTGGCACATTAAAAACCCGCCTATTTTCAACAGGAGGAGAATATCAGTTTATTTACATCGCAGCTATAATATGCAAAACCACATTTTCACAATTCGCATCTTTAAAGTCTCTAGATATCTTTCAAAGCAATTCCTGCAAAGCTTTTAATAGGCATTTTGTAAACACAAAATATATTCATATCAAAGACTAAAAGAGCGAGCATTTAATATTTTTATAGAGAAAAATATCCACTTCCCCAACATGATTATTTTAATTTTAAAACTCTTGCAATAGATAGAGTCACTTAAATTTTGAACATTCATTTGATAACACAAAAAATGCCCCCTAGGCTTGTTAAGGAGCTTTACAATTTTTTTGAAAAGAAGAAGAAACTAAACTTTTGCTCATTGGCCACCATTAGACATCTGTGATAGAAGAAGTAAGAAAATAAGTAAGTTGACAGGCTGACAATGAAACAAATTCCTTCTTAGGGATTTCTTTTCCTGAAAATTAAATTATTATGTGATAAAGAAGATGAATTTTTTTCTCCAGACTTCACAGCTGCTGTTTCACATATTCTAACTGCCATCACTCCAAGCAATCCATGGGTGGTGAAGAGAAAGACCACTCTGTATACAACAGCTTCCTTCAACTCCCATGGAAGACATATACTCCTTTGCGAACAAAATGTGAAAACATATTCAAGACCAACTGTTTATTAAGTTTGCCATTTTTACCTTCATTGCATTGTCAGCAGACAACCATGCTCCCCTACAAAATTCCTAACAAACATGCCATCTGCCAACTAATAAAAATTATTTATAATAAGAAGAGTTCCCTTGAGTTAATGAAGCATATATTCTGTTTCCAGACAGGGACAATAGGAGGTGTATAGGGAAGAATCTCCAGGCCTCTAATAACTTTCAACCAAGAGATGTGGTGAACTAGAAGGGGTATCTTCTTCTGCCTTCTACAGGTTTCTAGGAACACTGCAAATCACTGTAAAACAGATGCTGTTGACTAATACTATAAATCAAGGCACAGCAATTACTAAAACCAACATATTGCATATCTGGTTCTACACGTGATAAAGAAATAGAAACCCAGTGTCTGGATGCAGTAGTGAAAACAACACTACAATAAAATGCAAACAGCTCATCAAGAACTTAAATATTCAGAAAGAAAAAATCATTTTTTAAATAGTTGCTTCCTTTTCCTTCATCTTTTTCAAATGCAAATTTGTGAAGAAGCCACCAGTTACATCAAAGTTTGGAGATGTAACGGCAATTAATAGGTTTATCCCCTACATTAGACCCCAGCATGTTGACAATTTCCGTACATAATTCCAACAAGATCCTTTAAAAAGTATTTCTGAAACATGCACTTGACTTTTGTTAACAGGTCACAGAAGCAATTGCAGGAGTTTTTAGTTCTGTGCAACTGAAAGAAGCCTGCTGTTACTGATGGCCAGGCTGAAGAACAGCAGCCAGAACTATTCCACAGGCTGAGCACCCTCAGTAGGTTGGGCAGGGAGGAGGAGGAGAGACAGAAAACAATTCTGCACTGTTACTGAGAAGAAACCAACTACAAAGTTAATCATATGATGTGTGTGACCTATCTAGTCACTCAGCGAGCTACGTGCTGGGATTCATCTCTGCCCATCTTGCTCAGTAGTAGGCCCATTTTGCAATGCAGTGGTTGCACTTTTTTTTCCTTAACATTAAAAAAAAAAAATCAAACTGCAATGACAAGCATACAGTGTACTTTTAAATTATTGTTTTCAGATTCTTATTTTCACATCATGGAGGCAAAAAAAAAAAAAAATCAATAAAAGCAAATAAAAAACTAGATGAAGTCAAGTGCTACTGTCTGGGAAAGGGTTGTCTGAAAGACAAACTTTTCCTGTAAGACAATTGACCGGATGAAACCAAAGAGAAACACAACATATTAATTCCTGAAATATATGAAAAAAAGCTTTAAAAAAAACCAAACAAACAATCAACTGTTTATAATTGCCAACTGAATGTTTTACCTGTAATAATTTGCAGTTCTTTGAGCTTAAAGCACCTGATGATCAGTTTCCCAGCCTGTCCCAAGCAGTGACCAATGATTCCTGCCTTCCCCAGCAAACTCCCATTTATATACTGAGCATGACATCTATGGTATGGAATACTCCTTTGGCCAGCTTGTCCTGTCTGTGCTCCCTCATGCACACAAGAAACTCCTGACAACCTAACTAAAACTAGATGAATCACAAGTTACATTTCCAATATGTAGTTTTTTCCCCAACAAACCACTAAAATTCCAAGGTTAAACATACTACCATGAAATATGTCACCAAGTATTATGCAGAAGCAACACGATATCCAAGAAAAGAAACTTTTGTAAAATTAAATACATTTACATCTCTATCAAGAATTATGTCATTATTTTCTTTTATTCAGAATACCATCCACTGTTTCCCTATACATCCACAATTGAAAAATATAAGGAAATACCAACTGAAATGTTTTCAAAAGCTTTAATACGGAGAATCAGTCTGTATAACTACAAAGTCCCTCAAGTTCTCTGAAAAATCCATGTCAGCCTTTGCTCTCTGCAGAATTAACAGCTGCTATTTTCCTATTTCTGCTCCTCTGTACTTTACAGTAAAGGTAAAAATTGGAAATATGCATCAGCAACACATGACAGGAAAATGTTTAGCCAAAAATTACAAGAGCACTGCCAATAAGCTAAGAATTAAGGCTAATATCAAAAGAAATCCAAGATATTTGAATACAAATAAATTCACCCTATTACAACCTCAAATTACTTTAAACTCAAATCAGACAGTGACTTTAAAACATCTTTCCTTCACATACCTATTATTTAAATAAACTTTCAAAAAACCTCAAAGGCTTTTTCCCCAAGACACGTGGAAATGTAAAAATGCATTGTACCTTGCAAGAATGGGAAGAAATTGGAGTGGGATACATGCTATTGGTTTTACTCCATATTAACACCTCAACAGGGATTCTCTTCTTTT
The DNA here is from genome assembly GCA_004320125.1 of Scolopax mira. NCBI lineage: Eukaryota > Metazoa > Chordata > Aves > Charadriiformes > Scolopacidae > Scolopax > Scolopax mira. The sequence goes on along the minus strand of BJBW01000288.1, from coordinate 40,278 downwards.
TCTATCAACAGTCTGTAATTCAATAAAGCCACCCATTATAAGGTGGGATGCAGCGTAATGCAGTCTGAGATGCTGCTGGTCATCTTTGCTGGCAGGGCACACTGCCAGCTCACGTTTAGCTTGCTGTCTAGCAAAATCTCTAGGTTCTTTTCGGTAGAGATGCTCCCCACCCAGTCAGTCTCCAGCCTGAAACACTACAAGTGACTCTTCCCTCTCAAGTACAAGGTTTTGCATTTTTCCTTGATTAATTTCATAGTGCTTCCATTGGCTCATTCCTCTGGTCTATAAAGGTTACTCTGGACAGCAGCCCTGTCCCTGAGTGCATTGACTCAAGTCCCCAGCTTGGAGTCATCTGCTAAATTTATGAGGCAGTATTCCATCATCTTCTCCAGGCAGCTGATAGGACAGGTCCCAGGACAGACCACCACAGTATGGTGATTTTTACTGGCCTCCACATCGCATATGATCCACTGACCACCACCCTCTGACCCCAGTCACACAGCCATCTGGTTGCCCGTGCACCACGACCGTAAATTGTTGAGCTACTCTTCTTTCACTGCAAGTAAATTGACTTCTAGACCTTATGGATACACATCTTTTACCATAATATCAACATAAAGATTACTCATAAATCATTTCTTATAACTTGCAAGTTTATAATAGGCTTTCTTATGAACAATAAACGCTTCTAGGACAACACAGGAAATTTTTTTTTTCTGAGCATTTTCTCAACAAATGCATCCAAAGAATTTTATATTAAGACCCCAAATTTCCAGGTTAAATATAAAGTAAAGAAAAATTGAGGAATTGAGGTATTTGCACACATATTATTCAGAAATGGAATACAGTAAAATTAGTACTGTTGCAATATGCTCAACTGATCATCTAGGAGATCAGGCAGTTATGTATTCTATTTAAACTTATGGACTGAAGTAGAAAGTTTCTAGACAATTTTACAATCTAATACTCTACCTGATCTGTAGGACCAATCACTTGTAGGGATTCAGCAAATAGCTGAAAAAAAATAATCCTGTGGTGAACGCATTTTTATCATTATTACTTTTTTTTTTTTTAAACAGATTATCTATTTAAAATTTTCCCTCAGGGACAGGAGGATTTGAGAGCTCTCTTCACTGATGAATATAGTGTATATCAGATCATGCTACCTCATCTTCTCAAGCAGACAGCTGACAGCAAAACAAGTATGACAACAGCCACTTGTGATTTCTTCATGTAACTGATGTTAACCAACTTCTACAGGTTACTCTAACAGAGGGGTTCTTAATTCACTTCACTTCAACAAAGACAGTTTGAAGCATCAAGGGTTATATACTTAAAATGAGACAGTGAAAATATTCTTAGATGGTAAATACCTGACTAAATATATTCTGATAATAACAGCATCAAAAGGCACAACACAATAAAATATTATATTCATGCATGCTTACACTACATGCTAAGCACCAATGTGCAAACAGAACACATGACTCAGTCCCATAAAGTCTGGTATCTATTTTGCAAAAGCTAATTATTGTATCAAGATTAATGGTGTAAATTTGTTCTTCAGAATACATAAGGAGTAGATTATCAAGTGTTAAAAGTTACCAGAAAAAAAGCGAAGTGTTCATATTTATGCATAATTTGTATGTCTCATTTAAAATAATTGTTTCCAGAGACAGTAGGGCTTTGTTTTTGTAATATAAAAATAGTATTCCTAGTAAAGGAAATTGTTAAAAAAATCCTAGAAGGAAATACTGCCAACTAAAAGGAAAAAAAAAATTAAGAAAAATATTGTCTGGTCATTTCCAATGTATCCACATGAAAGTATTGACAAAGACTTGTGGAAACGTTTAACAACCTTTAACAAGCTTCTCCCTCTACCCCAAACAAAGTATTACATAAATTTTCATCTTAAACATAATTTAAGAACAAGAATAATTTGACTGAAAATAAGACACAAAAATATAAGAAGTTAGCTACACTATTACTTACAAGTGAAAACATTACGGTATTTGTTGAATACAACATACTGAGATGGCCAGTATATGCAAAACAAAAATCATAAACATCACTCCATGCATTTATGCTGTTTCAATTTAAAGTATGCAAGTACTTATTTACATGCCTTTTAAAAGCCACAGTAAAAATGCAATAAAACTCACATAGTCACCCTCTCTTTCACCTAGAAATTCTAAAAAATAAGGGATACGTGAAAAAAAAATATTTTTTTTAACGTATATTCATACATATATTCATTGAGTCACGCTGATAATTACAATCTTCTAATTACCTTCCCATGATTAGGTTCATGACCTTAAGCATTTTAAATTTTCTCAAGATGAGGTTTATTAATAATGTTTTCTGTAATAGAAAACACTGCATGTGAATTGCAGTCTTGTGCAAAATTTATGGGAGGAGGCAGTGAAATTAGAACCTGAAATCTTAAAAAAGAAACAGAAACCCCATTAAAAAAAAAAAAAACAAACCACACCCACCCACATCAGTACTTCAGTACCACAAAACTGCTACAGCTTTTAAGTCAAAATCTCTGTTTTGAGATTAAAACATATAATAAAGTCTACAAGTGTAAAGATGAAGTGTTAAAGTATCTGGGAATCATCTGGTTCCTCAGTGGAGACTGACATGAATTGTTTGCTCCCTTCAATACTGACTCTTACAGAGGGAAAGGGACTTGATTATGAAAATTTACCACGTACAGCCCTCAACACTGCAGTCAATTGCAAGGACATATAAGCACACATATATTTCTTCTCCTTGAATGCACTGGTTGGTTTTAGATACACCTCTTGCAGGGGTTTTACCTCGACCCTTGCCTAAGACATGATATAGAATCCTCAAGGGCCACACAAGGGCCACATCCAATATTGTGACTCTACTAAACAATGTGTGCACAAAATTAAAAACATGCTGTTTGGATCTTTTTCTTTATTTACTTATTTTTAAAGCTAAGGCAGAAAGAAAATCCTGCTGGCTAAAAGACATGTTAGAACCTGTCAACCAATAACTATAAGTTCTCTTACCATATTCTACATATCAATACTTAATGCTGAGATAAGTAATGGAGATTAAAGTATTTCATAATTTAAACTAACTCCACATTTTCAGATTTGGTCTGTTCTTACTAGAAATTACTTAGTGCTAAGATGTAGTATGCAGAAACCATACGGTCGCAGTATTTCCTACCAATATCTGATAATATCACAAGAAATTTCTCCCTAAAAATAAATCCAAAGCCTATCAACACGTAAGCTTTCTAATGTCTTTTGCCAGTTTATTTAAGAGCCTGACAGTATGGCTGGCCTGCAGTTCAAAGAGCTGATGAAAGAGTTACACATAGACTAGGCTGTAACCACTTCAGATGGCACAGCTCCATCCCAAAGAGGATGTATGAACAAGTTCTAAGATAAGCATTCACGTTTTACACTATCAGGTACAGTCTTACCACTTTGGTTTCCTTGAATAGCAAAACTATTTTAAATATCAAAAAATATTTCTTTTTTGTTGAAGAGGTCTTTGCTAAAATACCTGAAATACGTATCTGAGCAAGAAAAACTTATCCATTTTTCATCACCTTATGTATTTTCAGGGGAGATATATTATTTCCAAGTAAACCTGAAGAAAAGGTAAACACAGTACAAATATATCATATGCAGTGTGAACATACAAATTAATTTCAACGAGGAAAGATAATCACAAACAAGAGGTTTGGTTTGGGAATTTTAAAACCATTCCTACTGAGGAAAATTCAAGCAGTGACAATCCAGAACTCCATTCCAAATGAACACGAGCAGGCTGGACACAGGCTTTCATGAAAGCACTCTCTTGGCAATTTGGTCAGAAACTTCAGAGTCAAACCCCTGCTTCGGAAAACTCATTAAATCTCATTCTGGTCAACTTTTAAACATCATTCTTCTTATTACATGTTCCTACATCAAATATTAATTGAAAGGTTAAGAAAAAAGCAACAGCAAGTATGTAAGAGCTGAAATATCAGCATCAAGAGTAACCATTTTGTCTTCCCTCCTCCTCCTGTCACATCCCAGGCTGCGAGAAGGAGGTGGCCCACAGAGTTCCTGCCCTGGAACCATGCAGCTCCTTCTGTGTCGGGAAAGCCACAGGCCAGTCAGACCATGCTGGGCCAACAAGACCACACAAAAATTCCCACTTCAAGCCTCTGTTGGTTTCGCAGTACAGAGAAATCCCACATCAGGAGAGCGTTATTCTAAGACAGGATCTATGCACTAGTGGCCTTGAACCTCTTTCAACAGAATACACCTTCACAGTAGAATGAACCCAGCTTGGAAGGAAACACAAGCTCTAAAGGGGAGGAAGGGAACTGATACCAGCAAAAACCTGTTGCAATTTTTGTTTGTTGGATGTCAATGTGACAAACCTCACACAGACTTGACCATTCCTAAAGAAGTGGTGATGACTCACAAAAGTCTGCTGAGGTCAGAGTGGGTTTTAAGAGATGCACGTGGAATCCTATTCTTAGGGAATATGATACTGTGCAGGAGAACTTGTTTTTCTAGTATCATATAGTAGGCATAAAATTATTTTATTTAAACAACAGTACAATTAACCAACAGGAAACAAAAAGTCTTGTCCAAGTTGAAGAAAGTAAAAGTGAGCAGTAACTCCAGCAAGTCAAATGTAATACCGACAATAAAACTAATTAAGAAATTTGCTAAGGAATAAAAATTACTACTAAAATACGTTTCAAAATGCATCAGAAGTCAAAAGCTCATAAAAAATGACGAGGTCAACAGATAAAACACAGACAAAGGTAAAATGATCACTTAAGAGCTTCAAAAAATATCAGTAAGAATTTTCTATATTCTTGTTCTCTAGAGAGGTGGCTGGGGAAGTTCCCAGAAGAAAACTGTTCTTTGGAGGGGAAGATATAGATTTCAGAAAAGGAAAATGAAAGTATCAAACCACCAGAACCAGGCAGTGTTATTTCAATAGTTCCGTGATGTTACAGAGCTATAAATTGTGGGCTTCATTTTCTACCCCTGGAGACATTCACGGGTTACTGGAAAATGAGCAAATGCTTCATTTCTTTTCTTTTCTTCAAGACCATTGAAGTTATCCAGAATTTTTGCTATACATATAACAAACTCATGTAAATGTCAAAGTACAGAACTAGTAACCTTGCAGATAAATAAATTATACTGAAGAAGAATCAGAAAGGCTTCTTTACAGCAAGATCACCTATCTATATCAGTTTTCAACAAAAACAAATGGACATATTGAATACAACAATATAGTTCTATTTTCATAACCAAAAGTCTTTTAGCAAGAACATTGACCCAAAAAAAATTGTCATGGTAGAAGATAACAATTCTTTTCTGGACTAATAACCAATTTTTAAAAGTAGGAATAAATCATTAGTTTTCCCCAATGATTAGAAGATTAGACACAATATTCACAAAGATCTCTGCTGAGATTTGTGCATGTGTAGTAAGGGCTGATTGACGTCAGGTTTTGTTTTGTTTTCTGACAGTTTCTGAACATAGCCAAAAATCTTCAACAGTGAATTGCTCAAGTCTATGGAAGATAAGGTGTTTAGAACAGATAATGCTACAGTCTTTTGCAACAGTACATTAAAGGGTCCCACAATACCAAGTAATTGGGTAACAAAGCATCACTTGATTCCTAACTGAGAAGTGGAAACTATAGCAAATGAGAAAAAAAAATAATGCTAAAATGCATATGCAATAACGGATGCATTGTTACCACTCTGAAAAGAGAATCTGAAATGTGTTTCAATTTAACACGCCGTACCCACCAGGAAAAAAATTTCAAAGGCTTAGAATTGTTAGGAAAGGAATTGGCAGGCACATACGTAGCGTAAGACTTGGCATTTTGGTCTCTGCAGTTCAAAAAGATAAATTTGAACTAAAAGTCACAGAGAAAAACAACAGTATCCAGAGGCTTGGAAGAGCTTCTGTACAAGAAAACATTGTATCAGAGAAGTTTCTCCAGCCTGAAAAAATACGCTCTAGGACAGGAAGAGAAAAAGCATCTACATACTCACGAATAGAATCAATAATATAAATACAGAGTAATACATTATTTCTCATTAAAATTAACTAGTGAGCATTATATAAAATTATTGTGTATAGGTATAAAACATATGGAAGTCTTTCCCAAAACAATGAAACTGCAGAATGCATTGCCATGGACTATTACGAAGGAGAAAAGAGTAATGGGCTTAAAAACTTTCAGACAAAGAAACGGGGGAGAAGCTCCCAAGGATCCACCATCCTTGTTACCCCAAATGTATCCTACCATTGTGGAAGCCCCTTAAATCTGGAGGAGCATATGCCAGTGTATTTATCAAAATCAGCAAGTGTGTCATTTCCTGATATTTTACACTCCTTTGCAGACTATTCAGGGTCTTCCTGGACCATAAGACTGATCATCTGTTATTCTGGTCTTGGGTATCAATATTTCCATTGCTTTTCAATGTAACTATCACAAGGGCATCAGAAAACCAAGACACAGTTTTCAGTGTCTTTGCGTGACTATGGAAAGTAGCTAAACTATCAACAGAAAAACATTTCTAGTTGTAGCAGAATTAATAGATCTAAGCCCATTTATCTGTTCCACTGATAAATTTAATGTTTATAACATAGCCTTCCAAAATTCACATGGTTCCCATAGGAGTAGAGCAGATACTTCAGGGAAGTCAAAGATAACATATACAGACTCACAAGAACACAACTTTGCAGAAATTTACAGTCAGCTTTTTTGCAACTAGGTTGAAATTTAAACAACTTATCCTAAAGGTGTCTCAGCAGAAAGCATACATCTTATCTGCACTCTCTCTCTTATTGGGGTCTAAAATACATATGTTCACTTTGCAAATCTTGTTCATGCATTTCTAGATTGAAGCTTAAATTGTTTTCTCCTCTCACTCTCCATCAGTGCCAGCGCAGAGAACAACTTCACCCTCCCAAATAAGAAAACCTGAAGAAGGGGGTAACTCTTAATAACAAAAAACAACCAAAAAACACCAGATGACTCAATCCAGACCTCTCCATTCTCACATAAAAAACTAAAATTGAAGAAGTACGTTCTTTTCTGCCACAGTTAAAATTGATAATCTGAAGAGACAAGAGTCATTAAGTTTCCTTCTTTGGAACGCACTTCAGAAACCACTACTAAATTCAGTCCCTAGTTTAATTAATATTTCCACTGTAGTATTGCTTTTGCAACCCACAAGTAAGGTATATCCATAATAGGTAAAATAATGTACATAATACACTGTTATCTAACTCATCACAATAAATTAATACTTTAAAAGGAAAGTCTATAAGCACTATCATATTTAAGCAATAAGACATAAGAGGGTGTGCATATGCTGTAATAACGACACACCTTAATAATACAAGAAGTATGTCATTGTTATCCCATACTACACACCCTAAAATGCTTCAGTATAGATCACATCTATGTGTTTAACAAATGAAATTAGGATACTTAGAATAGATGCCTATTTAGTGTCTGATAATATCAATGTTTCATCCAAAAAAAAAACCCACAGAAAATATGCCACAGAATATTCCTGCTCAGGTAACTATTTCTAACAATTTTTTTTTTTTTAATCATCATCAAATTACAAACACAGACTCCTAAAAAATACTCATTCCAATGGATGCACTCATCATTCCTACAAGAAACAAGAGAGCCAGTAAAAAGGATCTCTTTTTCTAGAATTCTGAAGTGTTCTCGCAAGCTTATCAGTGAGTTTTGCAAGATAAGGTACAGCTAAAAACCTTTAAATAGGCTCTTAGGTTTTTGTTGTTTTTTTTTTTTTTTAAACTGTTTCTGTCTTTCCATTTACACAACCTAAGAAATGGTTTTATTAAACCAACCCACTTCAATTATCTCTATTACTTCACAGTCTGAACTCGGGAACTGAGGAGCTAAGTGGTTTTAGCCAAACTCACCCACAAAAGCACTGTACTACTTGCAGTCTAAGCCAAAGTAAACACAAAAATGCGACATTCAATTACATTTTTCTTAATTATATCATTATTCACCTTGGAAGTAAACTGAACCATAATTGAACATTTGACTGAACACTACTACTTAGCCTTTGCCACACAAAACACAAACAAAATTATGTTTCTGGCAGCCAGAATAAACAAAATCTAATGCTGATATGCCTTCATCTTAAACCCAACTGAAATGTATTTAAATATTTATCACATATGACTCCAAAGAATTTATTACTGCAATAAGCTTTCTCAGGCATACTCAACATAACTCAACTACTTACTTTCTTCAGCTGAGGCATATATTACAAAAAACTAACATCAACAATCTTTCAAGCTTGATCAAACTTGACAAAATGATTTTTATTTAATGGATTTCCATTCATTTAATATCTCTTTGGTTATATAATTGGAAACAGTTATGTGAATTAATTAATGTGAATTTTTCTCAATTGTATTACCCAACAGCAAAGAAAATTGTAGATATTAATTTATTATAACATTACCAAGCAGTTTTCCAACTACACAGTTAGAAATGCCGCTAATCTTTTAGATGAAAGACATTCAGATAAAAGGATGGGGCTTTGTCATTTTGTAAGTAACAATATTGATTAAAGGGGAACAAGAAACAAATCTTGAATTTTAAAATAGAAAACTTTGAAGATGTGCTTATATAAATAACGCAGCCATAACCAAAACCAGCAACAAGTGATTTTTCCAAGCAATCTTTGTTATTGGTGCAAAAGTGATAACTTGCTGTAGGTGCTCAAAAGCTTCTCATACAGATATTGCTGCTAAGAAGCCACATTGGTCATAAGAGCAAATTATCTAAATTGGGGGTCAGGGGAGAACGTATTCCACACCCACTTTTTGAGAGGTCTTGCCAATTCCTCTGTTATTTGGGAAAAGGAGATCAGATTCAATATAGAAGACATGAAACAGATAGGAAAATAGTCTAACAACAAATCTTAAAAATTGCAAATGCCAACAAGTCTCTACAAGTATATTACTGGGCCAGAATGAAGGAAAATCATTGTGAAATAAGCTTTTCTGGTATGCGGTTATAGCAAATAATCATGAGGTGATGCCGAGAACTAGACAAATCTGGTATTCGAAGAATGTTAAAAACATTGAGGTCACAAATGCACACTGTAACTTTAGTACGCACTTCTTATCCCACTATTTTGATATTAAATCTAATTCATTCTTCATTCTAAGCTTATAAACCATGATTTAATGAACATCTCTCTTTTCCACATGCTGTAACGCATGTGGAAAAGGAAACAATACAGTTAAAAATGAAGTGAGGTTGATTTTGTGTATGCCATTTACAGAAAAGTAACATTGCTTGATTTTAAAATGCTACATTATAACATGGATTTTTCAGTAAATTTCCAAAGCAGATATTCTCTCTTGGGCCGAAGTTTTGTACTTACTTATATTTTTCAGAATAAAGGAACATTTCCTGCACATCTAGCTCACAGGTAAACCTAGCACCGAAGTCACAATTGCACTGGACATTTTTAATACTAAAAGCATATTTGCCTGATTATAGTCCAGGGTAATATAATGCCTCAATCTGCACAAAGTAATTACATAATCTGACCTTGTCCCACTAGTTTGTTTGAGAGACCGACTAGAATGGATTTGGGTTTAACTGCCTTTACTTAGCTAAACGGATAAAACTAAGTTCTGAAGACACGGCGGATGGGAGGGGGCAGAAAGTTAAAGCCAGTTCTTATATTAAATTCCCCACAATTCATTGCAGAATGACAACCGGAATATTAGCAGCTCAGCAAAACAAGAGATTGTTTTATTTGGGGTGTGTGTGTGTGTGTGTGTTATTACATGCTATTTATTACATTTAACTTGGTTTAGTCCCAATTTTATGTACATACTGGTTGCTTTAGCTTAAATAACTTGGCAAAGATTCCAGACAGAATATGTGTAATTGTTAACAAAAAAAGCAGACAGGTATTTTTTACTTAAGGATAACTGAAAACCTGTTCAGTATCTGTGTGTGATCTGTTTTTCCTATCTCCTATTGTTGACATAAATAAAACATGATATCTCACAAAGATTAAGGAACCAGGCAGTGCAAGGAAAAGAAGAGCAAGTAGTCTGAGGACACCTATATGCCAAAACCTGGACAGAAAAGTTTCTTCAAAGCCATCAGTAGGACCTCAATTAGAGACATAAATCCAGAAAGGTGGGAAAGGAAAAAAAAAAACACATCTCTTCAGGACCATAGCACAATGATCAAGTTTATGCTTTTAATATTAAAGGGGTGTTGGGTGAGGGGGGTGTTGGTGTTTAAGGTTTTCTTTGTTTCTTCTTTTTCTTGAAGTCACGCAAAATGGAGATAGGTACTGCAGTATCATATTTTTATGTTAGGGAAACATGCAGAGCTTAGGTCAAAGTCTACCTATTTTTTTAACCCCCAAGGGAAAACACAGTAGCTACAAGAAACAAACAAGTAAGATAGATACAGAAACAACCTGTAAATTATGCAGAACTCTGGTAACAGTAAGAGTAGTCTCAAAACAAGGACAGCTGGGACATTGTACAAAAGGTGATAGGCAATGTCTTGTTCTATGTTCTCAGTTTGCATTAAAACCTGCAAGATTTGTGATATTCGGTTAGGGAGGCTCTTTAGCATAAGTTCCAAAAGCCATTCAAAAGAAGATCTGAGTATCAATGTTTTTCCTCTTTGCCCAGGTCCACTCTGCAGCTCAGATTTAATGAGCTGAGGCTGGTAAAGAAATAAAAACCATAAAGGGATCATCATACAAGTAGCATTAACTGCAAATAAAGCCTGAACTGCCTTATCTCCAAATCTGTGAAAGTTGGGGCTTCAGAGATCCATACTACAGGCCAGTTCAAACAGATTATTAGGCCATTGCTGATAGAGAAATAAAACTCCTTTACAGTTTATCCTGGTGGCCATTACAGCTAAATGAAAACACCTGCTCAAGTGATCCCATCACAGCAAACCCTTGAAAAACATAAAGGCATTGCAACCAAACACACCTGAAGGAGTTCTCTCTTCACAACAGCAAATAAGACTGTAACACCTCATGGATCAGATTGCAGCATCACCACTCTCATCGTAGAAATTTGCTGCTTCAAAAGGTTTTGGCCTGCATCGGTTTATTTCTGACAGTCACAGAGCAATGAAGACAAATCCAGGTAAACTGCTGACAAAAGCATTGGTTCCACAATACTGGTGCCATACTCAGAATTCTCTACAAGAAGCCATGCTAAGCATGGCAGATCCCCACTCAGGAGAATTTCAACACAAAACCAAAAATTCTTCATTTTGACTCGGCCTGAAATAAGCACTTGGAAAATAGATGTGAATATATTCATGTTTTTCTTCTTCCTCTTAACACAAATTGTATTTTGCACATAAATGTAGATTATTTCTTTACTCTTTTACTGTACTATAATTGACATAAAATTCCATAAAATTACTATTTATTGACTTTTACTTAAAGCAAGGACATTTCTTTAATTAAATTTAAATTAATTTTACATTTAATTAAAATTCTCATAATTAATTTACAAATCGTTACTAAAATCAGCGTATCAGAACCATATCATAAATTACTATAAAATAATACAGGAGGAAGAGTGCCATCTAAATAGCCTAGTTCCCTTTTATATCTTCTACCTTGCAAGTTCATTCATAAACTTTTCCTTTCCATCTACAAATACTAGGTTTTGTATAAAAGAAAACAATATGCTACATGTTATTAGGAAATAGCCAAAAGAGCCTAAATGAAAGACATGAAAGTGGTTTTGCTAATTCCGTGCAATTAGTCAAAAGATGGCATCAACGTGCTGTACTGAAACAGTATTAAGTAGTCTCTGCTTTATAAAAACAAATAATCCAACCCCAACCTCAGGATTTATAAATTCAACTCCTTTTGACACTTAAGTTAGTAATGGTGCTTGAGGCCAACATGCTGCCTTTGAAAAAAAAATTGGAAATAAGCCTCTAAGTCCTTTCCCTAGGACTCTGCAGGGAGCACTCTCACTCAGACACTGAACCACTGAAACCAGCCACTTTCTCCCCAAGCCTGCAAGAGTGTTTATACCAGGTGTATGTCTAAACAACCCAGGTGCTCTGGCCTCTATGGAGTCCAGAAAGGAAAACCAGGAATTATGCAAATTTACAAATTGGAAACACACCTTTTTTACTTTATATTGTTTGTTTTGTGTTTGTTTGTTTTTTTTGAATTAACAAAACTAGGATACAACTTTTATAACATATTAGGAATAAGTACTTCTACCACATACATGCATCACAAAAGTTCTCAAGTTTAAGAAGTCAAGCTTTAAAACCACTGAGATGATTTAAGCCAGCGGAAGAAACCTGCAAACATGACAAAATTTACATAAAGAGTACAAATCAAAAAGTTGGTCAAATTAGGGGACTGGGGGAATATCATGATTTCCAAGTCCTACCTATTAGAAATTCTTAGCCTGAAAAGTATCAGCTTTAACAAAACACAAACCATTAACAAATTTGTGCAGAAAAACGTAAAATAGCCTTTATTTTCCATTAGTCTGTTTTCTTGAGCTATTAGAAAACATTCCTAACTGATTTATAGTCATAGGAATCAACTTCACCGATAAATTATTTCTGGATTCCCAGAACCCATCCAATGACCCAGTTCAAATTTCACAATCTTGTATTCAGCCCAATAGACTGCATTTGATTAGATGCACATTATCTGCCTTTCTGCTCCTTCACACAACCCTAAAAAGGATAGCTTTGTGACAACTGGATATATAGTTATAAACTCAATAGACAACAGTCTTGCTTCCTGGCTCTCTCCGAAACCACACAAATCCTCAGCTCCCCACACAAACACACAGGAAAACCAACCCAACCAAAGAAAATCCCCCAGAAACTTCAGTCAAAAAATTGTCTAAATTACAGCACTTCAAGCATAAAACAAGTTCCAATTTCTTACAGAAGGCTGAAAACAGTTATCTGTAATAACGAGCTGAAACAAAACATGGGAATTTGAAACAACTAATTGGTAAATAGTTCTGAGGTCTTTCACTTTGGTGCCTTACTGGACTGTTACATTTGTCCAAGTTGCATTTTCTCTCTTCCTCTCTGATAATTACAGGAACCTGATGCGACAGTGACAAAAAGAACTTTAAGAAAATGCTTCCTGTAGTTACAAGTAAGGACAAACACCTGCAAAATCATGCCTAAAGACCAGATCTCGTCTCTCATGGTAATCTGCACAGATTTCTTCACTCATCACCACTTCAGTGTCTCAGTTTGGTGTCTTCCCAATGAGTTTCTACCACTTCTCTCTACATAGGAGCAAACAAGCAGGCAGATAGGCAAAACCTTAGATTTTCAGATTTACAAATCTAAAAAGAACCACAGGAGAATATCCAAGCTGTTCCCCTTTTCATGGCACGCTATTAGCCTCACACAAGTCATTCTTCATACGTATCTGGCATTAAAAACAAATAATACTGCTCAATAATTTCATTCTAAGTAGAGTGAGCTCCATCTGTTTAAGCACTTCCTACTGTTCACACAAAATCTTTGCTATAGTATCTATCCCTTATTATTCACCTTGTTCTCAAAGGACAAGGAGGACAGTTTACTCTCTTCCTTCCATTTATCCAAAGTCTTCTCGTGTCTAACCTCTGGCCATCTCAGAATAGCATTTACCTTTTAAAAAAAGATTAACTTCCTTGATTCATGCTTAGCTCAATAACCACCACTCTGGTTTGCCAAGACAAAGGATGGGGAAATGCCAACACCTGTACAACTATATTGTAATTTAGACAAGGACAGCCACCTGTGTATGACACAAGAAACAATTAGAAAATAGTAGTTTTCTATAATAACAGACTTGAATGTTACAGTGCACATCAATACATATCTATTTACTTCTGCGTATTTGGGACATTAAAACAGTGCTATAAACTCAGAAGGTAGAGCACATACAGTACTTTTAACTGACTTACAAGTGTAAACAGGTTTGTGCCTTTCTGGACAAATTTCTCTTTGGCTGCTTGCATTCGAAACTTGTACTATTTCTCTTCATATAGAATTATTCTGAAATTATTTTAAATGATAAATACTCCAAAGCAGAACAGGTTACTTACAGAACCTTTCAGATGTTAAGACCATATTCAGCTATTCAAAAACACACAATCCTTTAAGGTAATCTATTCTGTTCATCCAAGTTAACTTTTAAACATAAAAAACCATTTTTTAATAAAGACAAAGCACACCCATAAAAATTTTATTATTTTAATTTCAAGGAAAATAAAGCTGAAAAGAACTAAAAATTTAAAATTTTCCCACATTTTTTCCTCTAAAAAAATTAAATGTAATAGGATTTCTACTCTTCATTTTCAGTTTCCAAGCACATAGCCCATTTTCAAATCATGCGTTTGAGATATATGTTGCTTTCCCTTTTTAGACTAGACTTTTTCTTAGTTCCTCTAAATAAACATGAAAAATATTTATGTGTTCACACTGCATACAGACAGATAATAGAATAAACTGATAGGGGAAAAAACCTTTAGTGAAACGTACCAGCAACAAAACCATTTATCCCGAAGGTATTTTACACTCTAGTTTTGTACCCTGTGAAACTGGAGAGAACAAAGAATGCTTCATAATCTGCAGATTTTCAGATCTCAGAGAAGTACACAGGGAGAGAAAAATGCCACAACTGTGTGAGAATCTCAGATCAGCTGGACACAGGGAGACAGAAGTGTTGAGGGAAGGAACTACAGATTATTCTCAAATACCTGCAGGAGTGGTAACTCAAAGAGTAGGAATGAAGATACTGATATGGTTCCATCATCATCACAATATTTAAATGAAGCATAATCACATTTCCACCACTACATTCAGTGAATACCTTCATTATCTCTGTCACTACAGAAGGAGCTGGTTTTTTGGGGGGGGTTACTTGTTTGCTTTTTGGTGGTTTGTTTTTTTAAACAAGCAACATCAAAAAATATATAATAATTAACATTTCAGGACCTTCTGGTAAAGCAGGGTCTCCAGATGACTTCTCACAGATGAGACTGTTCGTTATAAGCTGAAAATACTATGATGCTCACAGTTTTGTAAATGCTGTAAAACCACATGACTCAATGGCAGGTCTCAGAATCTCTCCTGCCTGACTGCTAAGCAAAAACCCCAACTTACATGACTTAAAGAAATGTCTGTGTTGCAGCCTTTCCTCCAATTTTTAAAGAAGATGAGAAAAACTTATGGAGAGGTAATACATAGACTGGATGACACAAGAAGCTTAGGTGGAAAAGACCATCTTATGCTACCAAGGATTACTTGTGGAGATGACAAATACCAAGAATGAAGAAAACCATCCCAAATCATTCTATGATTCCAAAAACATGTGTAGTTCTTAAGAAAGCTTATAAAAATAGCTTTTTCCTCCAGAAGACTTGAAAATAATTTAAAATATCTCTGGGGGTGGAGGGGGCGGCAGACATCTTAAAACACTTTAAGAAAGGTTAGACTTCAATCCACTCTATTTTTAATAATCTCCATGGACAATTACAGAGTTGAAAATCCAAACAGGTGACACTTCAAAATTTTACCATTTTTACTAATAATGTTGACTGCATTATAAAGTGTTCCATTTATCTTTTGTTTGAAAACAAAATAAAAAAATAGATTAAACATATTAATTACACCCTTTCACAGTATTTAGTGAAGTAAGACCAAGTTATGCTACCAAGAAATCCTTAGCTTTTGATATAAAAATTATTTTACCCCACTAGACTACAAAATCCAAGAATTATTATCCATCCAGTAAAGCAGTGGGATTCTAAAACCAGAATATAACTATTTTACAGCACAGCGGAGACATTACTGTAAAATAAACCACATTTATGGTACTCTAAGATTTCCACTGGATGCTAATATAGACAAGTTAAAGGAATACAAACTGAGTCCATAGTATAACTCCCATAAAGTTAGCTATACTTTTGCTATCATCTGTTTTCTACTAACTGCCGAAAGCACCTGTGCTCCAATATAATGAAAATGAAAGAACACAATGCATTTAAGTGCTTCACTGAGGCCTGTCATGCAGATGTTGATTAAATAATTAAATATGCAATGATTTTTTCGACATAAAAGAAGTTTAAGGGGACCTCACAAAACCAAAATCTATGCAGTTGACCAAGTGCACTGAGGGTTAAAGGGATGCTGTAGACAACATTTATTCGGATCCTTAAATGCATTACTGTTGCAGAAAAATTGGCTTACAGATCAGCTAGCTAAGACTGAAGCTTTTAAAGATTAACCTCCTTAAAACTTTAATCACTTCAGAGTTTAACTGGCTAATCTGCAACCCAGTTTGTCTCTTATGTCTTATTTAAAATAAGTAGTGAAATGTTCAAGTATCAGATTTTTTTCTAGAAAATATGCTATACACCAAAGGGGTAAAACAAAAATAATACTAAATAATTAGCACTGCATTTTTAGAACTATTACTTTTCCCAGCACGTGTAATGATTTTCAGAGATTCTGTATTGGGAATCTCTAAAAGTTTAAGAGCTCGCTACTTTAAAATCTGACTTGCTTTAAAAATCTCTTTAACCAACTGACAGAAATTCTATTCTTCAATGTAATATTGAATATTACAATATTTTTCAATTCTTCTCTCTGACCCAATTGTGAAGGTCCAACAGTGGTGTATATTCACTTAAGATCTCAGAGGTATAGCTGTCTGTCATAAGTTATATATATCGGCACACAGTGGAAAACTGTACAGGACTACACAGTTGAGTTTTGTCAAAAGACTAAGGTTGGTGAAAATACAGATGTACTTTGAAAATATATAAATACCACTCTTTACTGTTATTTGATTTTTTTTTCATATATCAGTTTAACTGGAATGTAAAAGTTAAATTTCATAAAAGAACTACTTCACATCTATTTAAAAGTTCATATCTGAAGTTGCTCAAAGGTGCAGAAATGCTAAGATCTACAGCAAAGGTAAGGCTCTACACAAAGGAGGAATATGTTCATTCCGACAGCACCAACTCCTCCTCCTCTGCTGGGAGGAAGCAGGCATCCTACCGCCCCTCAAAGGGGCACGTACAGCCTAGCTTCAGAAACATTTCTCTTACTATCATAACATATGTAGCTATCTTCAAAGGATTGCATTAAGTTTTTACAGTTTACAATTAAATTTTATAATTAAATATTTGGATAGGTGATTAACTTGTCCAGAAATGTATGTTCATTTCTATACTTGCACATACTTGAAAGTTACTAATTCATGACACTACTCCCACTAACACCATTACACGTTATAGTAGAAAATTTTCTTCCCTGCTACTCACAGTCTGCACTAATACATTATATCTAGTTTAAACATAAGACAACGCATCTGTTTCTAGATATGACTTTCATTGGCCTAATTAACATTAGCCTCCCAATGCTGAGTAATGCAGATGACACTTACTTTAGCTAATTTAGCTCTGGGACAAAAATGAGTTTACAGTGTAATATTACATACCAAAGCTTCCTCCTTTGATGTATAACTAGTTATGTCTAGAAAGGTATGCAGCAGAATTAAAACCAGATTATAAGAAAAATATGCAGAAATGTAAAAACTAACATTCAACAACATACTCTCTCAAGGATTCTTTCTACAAGTAAGAACATGAAGTTTGATTATCTTAATTTTAAACTGCTCTGTATGTCTCATCTGATTTTAAAGGGTTATTTTTAAACTTAAGCTGTATCTGTTTAAAGCTGAAATAACTTGTCTGAGACAGACTGTGGAGGATACCCAAGCATGTTTATTTAAAGTATCACGACGGACAACTATCAGATCAGTACGTTTCATGATTTTCACATTCTTTTGAAAACCAATGATTTAGATGTTTTTCTGAGGCAAATACTTTATTAAGAATAAGTATAAATATCTATTTACTCCTCCAAGTCATCTTACTGAGGAATCTCACTTTGACTTGTATTTGTCAATAAACTGCATACAGACTGCTGTTTGCCAGTAAACTGAATACGCTCTGATTCTAAGCTAAAATTACAAAAATATGTTTCTTTTGTTCCTCTTGAATAACCCACAAAAGTTTCCAGCAAATGGAAAAAGAGCATCTTACTGCTTTTGAAGTATCAGTCAATATATATATAATATTAACAAATATCATACCTTACTCTCAGTTACATCGCACAATTCAACAAATAGTATTAAAAAGTTCTAGGGCCCTTACTAGCTACTGTAATGATCAATAATCCACTACAAAAACTTCAGATATGTTTCATGGCAATTTGCAGAAACTTATCAAAGTTTCTGTGGTCAGTTATAAACAGAACAAAGTTAAAAGCTGTGAAGCCATTAGAGAAACGGCAAATGCAAAGCATGTAAGATTAAGAAAAATCTCTTTAGGTAATTTGATGAGATGCAGACAAGTAGAAGCTCTAAGAAGACACAATAACTGCGACCTACTGACAGTATCTTTCCCTCAACAGAGACTCATGGCTTTGCTCACTTACCACCGACAACCAGAAGACACACAATTTATTTAACAAGACAAACTAAAACACTTGACTTCAATAAAATTTCATAAAGGATATTTCTGTTTAATTTCAGACAATGTGTTTATCCATTAACTTATGTGTTTGTTAAACATGACCAGAATATAGCTAGCATGCTACACACATAACAATAGAAACAGTTTAAGTAACTTTTAATCCTTTAATACAGAATATATAGACACCAAATACAACACTCTTCAGCAAAATTCAAGCTGCACTTGCCCAATTCTCTACATATTTGTGTCAAATTAACAAAACTATAAGTATAGTCAAGGCTAAAAGTTGAAATAGGGACATCATCTTTCCTAGATAATTCCTAGATGTTCTCAAAATGATCCCTTTCACTCAGCCAAGGGCAGGTCCATTAGGCACAGTTTTACCCATTTTAGCTCATTTTTCAAAACTGAGCACAACAAAATGAAAAATATTATCTGCAGTTTTTTTATTATTTAACTTTAAAATTACCTGCAAAACTCCACTACCTACATTGTCTTAATTTATATCTCAGAAATTTGGTCACATGAATTAAAGCCCAGAGATGTGGGGGTCATGCAGGCTTGGAGAAAGAGAAGAGCCGTCCACAAAATCTCAGAGGATTTTGTCTACTAATTTTTGGCTGGACCTTCAACTAAGGCATCTCTAAAAGCTGTGGAGACCACAAAGGATCCAAAAAAATCATTTTCCCTCTTAACATACTAAAGCTTGGGGGCTGGGAGTGGGCATAGGTCTTTGCCACTATTTTCCCCCAACCGTGTCTCATAAAATGCCATTAACAACATGAATAGGAAACAACTATCAGACCAAATCACCCATTAGATGCCAAGACAAATTATCTGGTTCTACCTATATTATTTGGCAAAAAAAAACAACTTAAAAAAAAATCCAAATGTCCAAATGCACGGGCAAATAATTCCCTTTACAACAAAGTGGGGGGTGGATTGGGAGGGAAGAGTGGTGAGATTTTCACCAATAATCAGCCAAAGATCTCCACAATTCATGGCAGAAGGACTAACTTTTGATAGAAGACAAGACTCAAAAATCAAATCTCTTTTCAATCCTACCACTGAGCATGAAAAGCTTTGGCCTTTTTGTTCCTTCATGAAAACACAGTGAAGACAGCTTAACATGTTTTTCAAATTGCCATTGCTTATCTTCCATTTCAGAGAAGCCATATAATTTCATAAAGATCCTTCACTCAAAAGAGAAGAACACTTAAGAGGATTTTAACTCAAATTACTCATAGAACTAAATGATATTCATAAATATGTCTACCTTCGTTCTCATATACATTTATGTCAACCATTCTATTCTTTCTCTCTCTCACCGCCCCCCACACCAGGTTTGCCTATTAGTCTCTTAATAATACTAAAGCATCTCTTAAGGTGACAAACAAGAAAACATAACATCTTTTCTTATTTCATTTCTATGACCCATGATTAATGTTGATTCATGTTACACTCACCCAAAATTTTGAAAAAAAATCCTGCCAGAAATCTGTGTTTCGTAAATAATTTACTTTAGTACTTGATCTTTGCAACATCTCTAACTCCACAATCTTAATTAAATAAAATTTTATTACCACATTTGGGAAACAAACCAAAATTTCGCTAATTTTGCCAACTGGCTGAATAGATGTTCATAACTTTTAAGTCATCAGATTTCATTTTACTTGGAAAGTTTAAAGTCTTCGTGGCTTTGCCTAATAAGCCATTTGAGAACTGACACGGAAATAATATTTTGTTCGGTCAAGAAAAAAAAAAAGTCTTCTTTTAGAAAGGTGTTTCTTATAGTGCTAACATCCTACCACTGAATGGGAAATAACATTTGGGTACAGATATATCACTTAAGAAGCTTCATTTCTTTAACATAAACTCTGATCATTTATTTCAAAATGTCACTGGAAGTCAGACATTACTTTCTTTGAAATAGGTAAGGAAGATTTGTATGACAAAACATCTCAGTACAACTCAAACTCTTGCAGTTGTTTAAGGCAAGATGAAACCACGTAGTTCAACCCCAACAGAGTGATTAAAAAAAGAAAGCATCCCTAAGCCTTGACATCAAAAGTTTATTTCTCCTCTCATGAACTACAATGGCGTGCAACATATTAAAAAGCCACTTATCTGAACTCGGTCAACAGTCCTCAAGCACATGCTGGCCAGGCATGCATTAGGCAGAGGATTACCAGCCAGAGCAAACAGCAATTGCTATACAGAGTGGTATAATGTTGTAACAGTAGTAGAAACACTTGAGAGAAAGCAGGAGCTTCCACTGTTTCAGCACAGCACTACATTGCCAAATGTAGTATTATGCAAGCGTACCACAAACACTGTAACTATCCATCACGTGTATCAGAAACAATGCTTACACCAGTAATTAATGTATGACATCCCCCCAAAACATAAGGCTGATGCTTGACTATGAAGAAATTAAAACCACACTGTTGAATAAAACGAGGAACCAGTCGCGTACACCAGCACACAGTGAATAACATAAACCCCTGCAAATCAGAGAGCAAGCAGTAAGCACCAAGATACCTTCCCTCTCTTCTCTGGAGAAGAAAACACATGGCCAATGGCAAGTTATGACTAAGCAAGTGAGCTGAGCATTGGCTGCAAGGTATCACATGGGTAAAAGCTTGCTGTATCTGTGTAATAAATTCAGTGAAGAGTGCGTGTCTCTGTTCTCTGCAGCTGATTGTGTCCCACAGTACAAAGACTTCTATTGCAACATTTCCTAGAGGCCATCTCCTTCTCTAGCTCATCCTGCCCCAGAAGTTCCTCAGCTCACATCAGTAAGAGTTTCACTCCAACTTCTCAGAAATCTAATTTGCATAGTATGACCACAGTATTTCATTTCTCTGTGGGACTTTTAGAGTGCCTGATCCAGATGAGTAAGATATACCTGTTCATTGCACCTCACATCGTGACACCGAGGAAGAGAACAAAGTGGTACTTGATGAATCCTTGGAGAGGGCATTTAAAATTGACCACTATTGCCTTGTTCAGTGTCCCATTTTTGTAAGCATCCAATATGCCATATGTGAAGGACAGAATACAGAGTAAAGACAAGCTACTTTTTTTAAATCAAGGCAGTTTATTGGCATATTATTTTTAATTCTTTTTCTAATCTATAATATGCTTTCGTATAAATACACATTTGTATTTATTTGAACATGACAGTGAAAATCATCTACCCTCTGAAGGATGATTCTCAAAATGTAGTCAATGATAAAATTACTGACACAAATAAACATTAAATACATGATTTCTAAATTTGCAGCAGACTTTCTCTGTATTCTAGGAATATCTACTTAGTGGTACAGACCAGAATGAATTATCTTCAGTTAACCAAAATTATTATTCTATTATTCAAAACTATTATCTACTCCCTCTACTCATGTAATTTCTATCCATTCCCTGCTGGGTTAGACAACACAGATTATCACATGAAGGAAGCTGTATCTCCCAATTGTGTGTGAAAGAAATCCTAAAAATTACAAAATGTAATGCAAACTTACCAACTCTATTCCCTGTGGAAAAGGAGTGTCTTCCCAGTCCTTCTGAGGAAATCTTTGTATTATTTTTCCCAAGCCTTCTGTTGGCCCTGCTGAAAGATAAAATCCAATTACTTAGAGGCAAACTGGTAAAATTTAAATCACCATAGATTTCAGACTATTTTCTGAATACACCAAATATTAGAAAATGTTTTGCCACAAGAGGCAGACCAGGCTCCTCAAATGTGTCTTTCAAGTCATATAATAAATATTATTCTCTAGTAGTAACACAAGGAGTCACTATATGAAATGAAGCTGCATCCAGCCTATGGCCATCACGCATTTGTTCAAAGTGACAGATGGCTACTGGTAATTTCATTCTCTCTCTACAAACAGTGGTAAATTAAAAACTAATATAATGGATAATGTGATATTTAAAAAAGAAATTAAACATTTGTCAACAGGCAGTCTTCACAGGAGAAGTCTATAGATTAAAAATCCACACAATTTATCCAGGACACTCTAGTTCCTTGCCAGTATTTCTAGCTGGTTTCCCTGGATGAGTCAGCAGTGATTTTCAACACAGAAAGGTGTAGAGAAAAACTGTTAATTTCTGATAACTTCTCTGATGCAATTTCCTTCCCCCCCCCCTTCTTATTTTAAAGCCACAGTGCTATAGATAGTAAGCCCTTTTACATATTTAAAGCACGGTACAATAGTGGGAAAAATTATGTAAAAGCAAGCTAGGATAAAGGTTTAACTTAAAATAAAAGCAGATATTTCAGAAACAAGTTTTCATGAAACTATACATAAAACTTCCTAAATAGCAAAGTTGAAATTCGCAACCATTTAAAGTATCTTTTAGGAGTTTTAATGATCTATGCTGACCCATCCCATCCAACTGTATCACCCTTTCTCCAAAGTCATATTACAAAGCTTTGAGATTAAGTATTTTTATTTTTAAACGTTTTCCTGTGACATTCTCAAAGCTATACTGCAATATTATGAAACAGTACAAATTCTGCATTACTAGTAGCAGTCCATATGTGTTGCTTCCTCTGCAGACAACCAAGAAGCAGCAATGAATACATTATTTTCCTGGCTTTACCATAAAAAACAACTTTGAGTCTGACACAACTCAAGTCTGCTAGCATAAAGCAATTCATAAATCAATGTTATGGTGGAAAAAAATATGCTTCCTTTAAGCTTCCTGCTAATTTACAGTTTCAGTTTCTGTCTTGAAACTCCCAATAAATTTTACATTTGGGTAGAATCAATCCAAGAATTTACTAAGAAGTATTAGGGTGGTTTTTTCTTCTCTTTTTTTTTTTTTACTTTTTAACACTTAACGTTCTACAATTTTCTCTTGAAAATAATTTAGGAACAGATGTTCTTGGTACAATGTGCACATAAACACACAGAGTAACGTCAAACAACAATCTGCTCCCAAGACAGGATATGCTGATTAGAATTCCCTGCAATCAGACGGGGTTAGCTATGAGATGTATGTAGCAGTAAGAGATGGAATCAGCAAGTTAAAAGCCAAAAGGAGAAATCATAGAATGATTCAGGTTGGAAGGGACAAAGATCATGGAATTCCACCTCACCCCCTTGCCATAGGCAGGGACACCTCCCACCAGAGCACATTGCTCAAAGCTCCATCCAGCCTGGTCTTGAACACCTCCAAGGATGGGGCATCCACAGCTTCTCTGGGCAACCAGTGACAGTGCCTCACCACCCTCACTGTAGAGAATTTCTTTCTAGAATCTAATCTAAGTCTTCCTAATTTAAGTCTCCCCTCTTCCAGTTTAAAGCCATTACTTCTCGTCCTATTGCTCCACTCCACGATAAAGAGACCCTCCCTATCTCTCCCAAAGGACCCCTTCAGGTAACTGGAAGGCCACTATAAGGTCTATCCGGAGCCTTCTCTTCTCCAGAATGGAAGCCCCCAACTCTTTCAGCCTGTTTTCATAGGAGATGTGCTCCAGCCCTCTGATCATCTTTGTGGACAATTTAGGGAGAAGCTGCAGAGGTGCTGAGAAAGCAGTTTGGATATGCCAGAAACCAAGGAACAAAGACATGGCTACAGCTGCAGTTTTTGTATGGAAAGGGAGCTCCGTATCTATTAAATTGCCAAAAGGGTCATCAGTCACTAATTTCAATTGTTTAAGACCAAGTGTTGCCACACATATACTTTCTGACACAGCATCTTCTACTGAATTATCCGTTCTCTTCCCACACTGTTTCATCTCAACATCCTTCCAAAATTAGGAAGCATAGATGGAAAGGCTTTACCATTCCCTCGCTAAACAGCTCTTAAGAAGAGCAGTCACACACCTTCCCTCCCAAGGCAAGCAAAGATCCTCCAGCATTCCTCCTTTCTTCTACAGACATCCAGTCCCTGTTTCCTTCTTTCATGTAAAAAAAGAACAGAATAGCTACATTTTCAACTAGATATGGCAATAACTGATAAATATTTTGTTGTGAGCATGCAATAAACAGCCTTTAGCCTTCACCACTGTCCTCTTACTCTTCACATTTAGTACCCCATTCAGATAACTCCTCTTTCCTCCCGTCCCTTTATGGAATAATCTACTGCAAGTCACTTTATTTCCTCTACTACTCTCTTCACCCTGAGAGGGTTGTTTCTTCACTGACTCAGTATCAGAACATTTTTCCCTTGTTAAGCTGAAGTCTCAAGTTACCATTTTATCTGCACTTCCTAAGTCATATCTTTATCAAATCTCTTCTTCCTCCAGTTGTCCTAACAGTGGCAGGTGCAGCAAGGAAGAGACAGCAAACAAATTCAGCCAAGACAGCAGTGAGCACAAGCACCCTCCAAGTGAAGCAGAACTTGTGGTTGAGAGGCCAACAAGAAGAAAGGGCAGAACGACCGAGGTCAGAGATACCAAGAGTTCCTGGAAAGGAAGTATCAAAGAATTACATCAGCAAAAAGCGTTCAGTCCCTGCTATGTACAACTGCCCCAAGTTTCTCTGTGGAAACATGGGCAACAGGCCTTTCACCCTGAATCCACACCAGTTCTCAAAAGACCGAGACCTCTGATACTACCAACTGTACCTATAAATAATGAAATCCAGAAAAGCAGCTCAAAATTTCTTCTCCTTCATGTTTTGAAGCTACCAATTCCTTCTAGTTCTCTTTTTATTAGACTAGTAGAAAGATACTCCCTTCATAACAGTATAGAAACTTCTTTTAATACAGAATTAAAAGATGTAATACTCACTCCTTTATACCAAGATGTAATCAGTCTTTTTAGGTTACTTTCCTTGGAAGGCCACTAATGCCTGCCACCAGAGTTAAAAGACCTTACTGCATGTAATTCCATTTTGCTTTCAAGATGGATTATAAACCTCAGTAGGAATCTACCTGAAAGAAATGCACCTCTGAACATTTTTATGAAAGCCAAACTGAATTTCTTATGCTACCTGAACTAGGCGCTTCAGTTCATCTCTGGGATCAAAGGGAAATAATTTCAAAGCAAGTAATAATTAAACGAAAGTTAAGCTACCTTGAAATCATTATATATAGAATAAAAAAATTTTCAAGTACTATTTAGAAGAAAAAATTTTGCACTTTTCTGCACATGCATTATTCTTCTCTTAAAATCTCAAGTAAAGCCAAGGTGAATCCTTAACTAGATTTTTAGCATGGATCCTTAAATCCTTCAACTTTCAAATTGTTTTACTCCTCTCCACTACCTAACATAGATTTTCTGTACAACACTCCTACATGCTTCGAGTTTTTTCCTCTGGACTACTGAAGGCTGGCAGCAGATGCTTTTGAAAGTGCCATCAAATGGATGCTTTATCATGGTCTAATTGAAGCCACAGTTTTCAATCTGATTGCATAACACTTCTTAAGAAGTTACTACAAATACACACAAACTGGTTTAGGTTGCTCTTCAGTGGGAAGTAAGTGCTTTCAAGAGAAAAAAAAACTAGTAGCAGCAATAAGTTCTAGCCACTTAGAGCCTGGTTCAGAACATTCCAAACAGTTTTACAAGGTGACTTAAAAATATAATAGAGCACACTATTGTATTGTATTATATCCTCCTTGTAGTTAAGATTAGATTACCATCCCTATGATAATAATATGTGTTAAATCACTCTAGATACTCAACAGATTCAGAAACTTGCACTTTAGCATTACCTAGTAGATTTAACTATTGATTTATTAGGTCTGAAACATCACCTGTCCTAACCAGCGTAAAACATCCTCAAAGATAATTAGCAGATTCTACACAGTATATATGGACTAGACAAAGGCTTGTTTATTAACAACTGGCTGCTTCATTACTGTCACAGGAAAAACAGTCTTGACTCAGCCGAATTGGTACTTCAATTTAATTTATGCCAGTTAAAACAAAGTTTTGACCACTCATTCAGGTACAAAGACAATAATAAACAATTAAGCATCCGGGAATATGTTTCCTTTCCCTTCTCAGGCTCAACTTCAGTCCAGCACTTTTCCTTCCCAGCCCTGAACCACAGCTTCCCTTGTTGATCCATCCATCCCAAATCATTTGGTGAGGCGACAGGCAGTAGAGGAGGTTGGGGTCATGCATGTAGCAGCTTTATTCTGCTGTTCCTTGCCTGAAATGCACATAAGCAGATGAGCCACTGGTTCCTCAAGCTAGCTCAGGTTTTGGCACACATTGGGGGGTTTACACTGATTTCAAAGCTGGCTGGAAGCAGCTGCAACAGGCACAGGGCAGTTCCTGACCTCCTCTCATGCAACCTGCCCCTGCTCCCAAAACTCACCAATTTATGCCCAGTAAAGTTACTCCTGATTTTTCCATCTTAGAGACCACTGTTGGCAAAACACTCTTGAAAAAAGAAACACTTTCTATCTACCTCCAGTTCAAGTGAAACTGATTCAGCATCTACGTTTTTTTTTAAACTGTTTTTTAAACTGTTATTAAACAGTCAAAAGTTAAGGCCCACAGCAGTTCAGATGAATCTTCAGAAAATCATCAACTTAAATATAAAGAAAGATCAAAGCTGGAAAAAGATTTTACAGAAGGATGCATGAAGGATACATCATAGAAAGGCAATGCTTTAAAGGAAAAAAATTAAACAGTTCTATATCCAAGATATTAGCGTCAGAAAAAATAAGTATTCACATCCATCAGATGTGAATAAAAAAAACCAAACCAAAACAAACAAAAAAGCATTGTTAATCCTTCCACAGAAAAAGTCCTGTGATAGAGATTTACAAATCTACTTATAATGCATAAAATCTAACTACTTCACATGGTTTCTTAAATTGTATGCAACAAATAGGTTGGAAACATCCTTCCATCCCACCAGAACAGGGCAGGATTTAGGGTTTTTTTTAATGAATCTGCATTCCTTCCAAAGCATGGCAATTCTTCAACATCTCAGAGATATATATATATTTCAAATTACAAAGTAAAATTAATTGCAATTTGATAAATTTAGAAAATAAATACAATTATTATTTTCAACTACACAAGTTACTAAACTGCAAGTTGCATTCTTTGTGAAAAGTTCAGGCCCAGGAATATTTGAAAGAATCTCACAGGCAGTGAGGATCTGGCCTGCTCTTGCCACAAGAAGCTTCTTACATTGATTAGAAGTGTATTTCACCCAAATAAAGAAATTTACATTTAATCCTTACACAGAAAGAAAAGGAAAAAGGATAGGTCTGTCTTACAGACTCTACTCCTTTACATGAATGCAAATACAAAGTAATTTGCTTAATGCTGCTAACCAAGATTAAAACCTGTGCAAGAGAAGACTCTGGAGCTGCACTCCTATTTAAGAATAAAAGCAATTCAGTACAGTATGCTCAGCACACTTGTCCAATACTCTGTATAGCATAATTACTGTTGATTCTCTGCTGGCATTTTTAAATCCAACAAGTTAAATAATAGTAAAATTGTGGTCCCTAAATCTCACGGTTTGGGGTGAGGCAGTGTCAATGCTATCTACCTTCAGCTGACTTATTACTAAGTCATTCATCTTTCAGCAGAGTGATTTTGTCTGAAGACATCAGATTATTCAAGAGATGGCTGCAACTCAAAACTGAAATGATTTTACATTCTCAATTGGTTTAGCACAACAGGCAGAAACACACACACACACAAATATCTGATAATGGGATTTCAACAACAGCTATAATTTGTTTCAATATATGCCACTGTTAACTAATGACAACTTTCCAAAAATATCAAGGCTATGTACCAAATGTTAACTCATTGTTACATCAGGTTTCATTCACATCTTTATTTTCCAATGATTTTTCAAACACAGAGATTGTTAGGGTTTTTTAATTCTTTTGATCAAGTATTTGCAAACAAGTTTAATCAATAATGCAAAATTCCATTTTATGTAAAGGAATCTATTCAAAATATTCAACAAAATTTGAAGACCTCTATTAAAGAACAAATTAGATAATCTGAATGGAGGGGAGGGACAACACACATATATGTGATTTTGCCTTTCCAGTAATGCCTATGCCTTCGCTATGCATTTAAATGTATCCACTGGTCTTCCATATTTTGCATAACAGGTACGCTTACTCCAGTCCATCGACATGGACTTAAGCTCACTACATCAACTGTGCTTCAAAAGCGCATACACTGACATTGGGACAAACTGCCATTTTCTATCCTATTATACTGTACAGCTCACTTGTACAGTAAAGAAGGAGTAACCTCTACCCCACTCTGGTCTCTACTGCTTTCACTGGACAAGTAAGAGCCTTTGTGCATTTTTTCTGATAAAAAATTAAAATAAGCTGATTAAGATTTTCCCCATGAATCAGTTTTAGTTCCTGACCACATTCCCTCCCTCTGCATCTATCCTTTCCAAAGTCTTCTTTCAAGCCCCGTTTATTAATTCTTAACACTAAAAGAAAATTTCTTCAACATCCAAATGAAATCCCTATAACTAAAACTAATTAACCAAATGTGACACCACATTAAACACACACACGCCAAACAGCCAGCAAATACCAGTTGTAACCTCCTCAGTGCCTGCCAGTATCTGCTTTACAGACCATCCCAGATCTACAAAGACTCCAGAGGTTTTTTTCTTCATTCCACTCCTTTTAGTCAAAGTGACAGGAAGAACTGGCACTTACTAATATTGACACCTTGGTTTCAAATTGGAAAAATAGCTTATTTCAGTGTTAACAGATTCAAATAGCCACTGCCAGAAAGAAGGATCTTTATATCTTTAATAAAAAGACTTCTGACCATTGGTACCCTTTCAAACAACACATAAGCTGCCCAAAAACCTGGTGGAAACCTCACAGCTAGCACTGCTCACTGAATTCAAATCAATTACACAGAAGTTTCTGAAGGTTTTTGAAACCACTTAAACTCAGATGTACTATACCCATCACTCAGACAACAACCTATTTAATATAGCATATATATGCATGAGCACAGCATGGAATATCATTGCATATTAACAATGTGTTCGACTTAAAACAGTAACTGTTTTTATTATTAATTACATATGCAAAACATGCCTGGCAGAAACACGAATTCAAAACACACATTTCCAACAAAACTACTGACATTTCTATTATTAACTATTCGTATTGTTATTTTCATAAAGTTATTTCTACAAAACAGAACTATCCCTATACTTTAGTTGAACTATTTTGCAATTTTTTTCTTTCATTTTGTAGCAAAATACTTACGTCATATAAAGTAGGGTACAAAAATTGTGAAGATATTGCAGCAATTTTGAAAGTTGCAGTTTTACACCTACAGCAATGAACTACAATTTTATTTTCATGAAGAGTGTCAGGTAGTAATAATCATCATCATCATCCAACAGATCTTTACTTTTAAGAATGCTTAACTTAACCCATCAAGACTCAAAGCTGACCACACAGTAAACCAGGCTTCAAATTTTTAGACATTATTCTTGTCCCTCACAAAACATACACATAGTGAATTTGCCCAAGACCAAAATCGACATTTCAGCCTATAAGAATGCAGAATGAGCAGTCTATACCTTTAACTATTAAGAAAAAAGCCACTTTTCTCGCCAGCTAACCTCTTCAGATCTGCCCTCTTTCTCTTTACCCTTTCCCCATCTTTTTCTTTAAACAATACAAACATGCAACACATTAAAATTCTGGCATAATTTCCTGGTTCCTGAACCCTAGTCCCCTAAGCTCCCTTCTTATATAAATCTTTCCCCATGAAAGGTCACATGCCATCTCTTGCTTGCCCTTGAAATTCCAGAAGCGAGCTGTTAATGCAACTTACATTCCAAATTAATGAGAACTGTGATAAACTCTGTCTTTTCACTTACAAACCCCTGATAAAAATACATTTGAGCTCTACATACTGTCAATCGTACACGAAAAGCTTTGAACGTAAGCACTTTGGTGATCTGTTACAAAAGATACCATTTTCAGATCTGCACAGAAGAAACATGCTACAGGGCACAACAGAGAAAGAACATCAGTAATTATGCCATGCTAAATACCTTAAAACTACCGTTATAGATCCTGCATGTAAAAAAAAAAAAGTTAATACATCATTTTGAGTATTCAGAAGTACAAAGTTAGAAACATACTGTCAGTGTGAAAGATATACAGGTGCAGGTGGGAGTACAGCACTGCTTATCCTTCTTTTCAAAACAGTAGCCACTGCTAAAGAAATCACTAAAGTCTGCTGTGAAGTAAAATCCTTTCCAAAGTTCTTAAACAATTTGAAACAGCACAAGTTTTAGACTACAAAGGATTCTTGTCACTTTTTAGGAGTTTTGGAAAAGCTCTTCATGGAAGCACAAAGACAACTTACATTCCATCTTATGCCTCCATTTGTAAAAGGGATCAGAAATGTACAGAAGATCCCCCCATACCTTCAAAAACATTGCTACAGAAGTCTTGATAACAGGTGACAAAATAATGCCACAAAAGATATCTCCATTTGAAGTCAGAGCTGGAATCAAAGTGAAGAAAAGGCGAAAGGAGAACGAACATTAAATACTGAGAAAGAAAAATACTTCTTTGATAGGCCTAAAACATGGCATGAAAATCTGAGAAAAATCTGCTCAATGCCATTATAGCATATGGCAGGCTGTATCTTAAAATCTGAAGTAGCCTGGACACGGAAATTTACATAAAGAGCTTTTTAATCTGATGTTCTCTAGAGAACACAGACTTTATTGCAGCTTCACAGCCACAAAAGGTTAAACAAAATACTAGGTTTTAGGAAGACGGAGTAAAGACAGGCTCCCCCCAATGACCACAGACACTATTTGTACAACTGGCAAAATTCATAGTCACTTCATCTTAATCAAGTCAGAGAAATGCATGCAACAATCTTGGGAATTTGAACAACAGACGCTCCGGAGGCTTGCCATATTATCAAGGATACAACAAATAAGAGGATAAGATGACCCTCAGGCCCTTTTCTTTGTAAACAGGAAAAATTTGTTGCACTTATCAGAAAAAAAAAAAAAAAAAAGTAGTATATCAATCTCCCCCAAATGTACTGGCACTGCTAGTCAGGACTACCTGAAATACTTGGATGGTCCAAATTCCTGAGTGCTTCACTATTTATTTGATTTTGGTACTTTTCTATGTCGCAGAGCCATTAAAGCATCTTATCCACAGGGGAAGGAAGCACAGAGAAAGTGATCTATCACTTTTATGCTAAAGGATGTGCAAGAAACAGGCTCGATCGATACCACCCAAATCTTAGATGAACACTTTATTCACAGGATTGCCCTTCCCACTACTGCAATAGATACTCCCCTATGCAGGTAAACTGATCTTCATTACTCCTGGGGATCAGAAATCCTTCCTATGCTTCACAAATGAAGGAAGAAAAATATTCTAGTTTGTATTTTACTTAACTTAAAGCAGGGAGGGGAGAAAGGGGGGAGGGCAGGCATATGTTAATACATGCCATATCTCATTCCACTGAACTAACAACAATTTTTCCTGAAAGAAGGCTAGCTAGTGCTACTCATTTAGAAAGTCTCTAGAATAGGTGTGAAAAGTCTGGGGGAAAAAAAATCATCCTTAAGGATCAACTTCATCCACTGAAGTTGTATCAACGCAAAACAAAATGAAGATGGATAAATACCATAAAAAGAAGAAGAGGAAGGAAGACAGAGAAAAAGGAAGCGTGGGCAGAATGAAGAGGAAGAAGAGGGAATAAGTAGGGACGTTATAATCATCGCCATAGGTTAGATGCATATTTACCTCCTGCAATGGTGTCCCTCTAATACTGCTCAGTATCAGGCACAATGGCACTGGCTGCTGGTGCACACAATGATTTGGTCAGCCAGGACTTTGTCAGCTTCTAACTCCTCTGAAGAACCACATACCAAACCTCCTCAAGTCAGCATTATACCTGAAAAATGTTAGCCATGTAAAATGCTGTCTGATTTTGAAAGCCATGCTCAAGACCGAAACCTTCGTGACCAGTGTCAATGACCTCACTGACATTTTTTGTCACTGTCACATACAGACAGTGAGTTCTGTAAAAAAATATTTATTTTCAAGGCTGTTGCATCTACTGTTTTTAACAACCCACGTAAGAACTTCTGCAACAACATGAAGTGTCCTTTAAAAAAGCTTTTCTGTCCTAGGACCTATGAAGGTGTCACTTACTGTTGAAGAACTCTTCGGTACCATCATCCTCCACCTTTCACTAGGATTCTAATACCCCCCAAAGTTCCATCTGGGTAAGTTACTGATGCAATCACTATAGCTTGGCTCTAACAGCTGGATCTCAAGACTCCTCCTTCCAAGCAGAAGCTTGGAACATAATACACTTCTGCAATGCACTGGATTTTGCTGGGTGGGCATTAACATGGCTTTGCAGAAGTCTTAGAGGGAAATAACAGACAAGAGAAAGAAAAACTTTCAAGTTACTCCCTATCCAACGGTTGAAATAATATTCACAAAATTGGAAAAAATCTTGGGAGGCTGGCCGGGAGAAAGCTTCCTGCTCACCAACAATTTCCCTTGTTGTTTGCAAACAAATCACTTTTGCCAGCTCCTGGATAGGAAGGGAAGATCAGACTTCAAAATAAACACTCTATGTTAAACAAATATTCTTTTGAACACAAGACTGAAAAAGACTTCCCAGCTGTCTTGGAAAACTCTTTTTTTTATTTGTTTTCAAGGAAGGTATAAAAAATTAAGATGACAAAAACGTACTTATCTTTTTACTCTGAATCAATGTCTTAGAGCTTCTCAGAGTGCTCACAGAATAAAAAGAAAATTTAGGTGGTTTCTCAGTTCTAACAAAGAATGCACATTGCTTCACTTTAGAAATAGCATAGCCCTTTTTATTGAATCTGATTTCTGTTTTCAGCAAGTTATCCTCCTCCCAAAACCAATCTTTGATTTATATTTAATTGATATACCCTCCACTTTGTAATTTCCTAAACATAACAGTAAAATCATAATTTTACCCTAAAACAATTTCACATTTCCAATATTATTATTTCAACATTTTAATCAACACTCATTTCAGCATACAAAACTAGGTCAAGTAAATACTTCTTCTTTTACCTTTTTTTTTTTTACTTTTTGTTTGGTTGCTTTTTTAACCAAACATGGATTGCATGGTTAAAATAAATATACAAATGTTTACAGTCCAGAGCTGTAAGTAGCTGTTATTGTAATCTCAGTTTGGTGAATATAAAGAAAAGCTATTCATACTCTAAAATCCAGCAAAGAAACAAATGCACAAAAATGACTTCTACATTTACTCTTAAAGAACTCTGTTCATCTGCTGAAATTTTCTTTTCTACATAATTTTGTAGTAGTATAATAGGTAAGGAAGAATATATCTACAACATTTCTTCTGTATCAATATGCATTTGCAGGATTCCTGAATATTAAGATTCAGGTCTAAATGCAATAATTAAAATGTATCCTAAATATGTTGGAGCACTTGTTTTACATTTTATTTCCATTATAAGCATTTTTTAACCTTCCCCCCCCTCCCTGTTAGGAATAAAGTAGAAACGAAGCTAACTGGGATTGGGGCCAGAAATTTATATACTATTTATTCAAATATACAAAATAATATCTTATAGCTTCTAGAAGTGTCTAATCATGCCTTGCAATGGTCAGAGCAAGTCATAATTGTATCTGTGAACAACATCACACAGAAAACAATCCCAAACAGAATTCAGGTTGAATATGGAAATATGCTACTATGCTCTATGGAAAATGTTAAAAGTATAGTTTTGGGGAGTTTTGAAATCAAAGTCATTCACACCCGTATGAACATTGATAAACAACGCGACAAAGCCAATACAGAAAGATTTTCTCTGTCACTTTCTACAGACATATGAAAGAATCATGTGACAAAAAAGACAACGCTGCTCAAAGGAATTTCATTTTTAAGGTATCATAATAAAATATTCATTTAGAAAACCTACATGTATGATTATGAAATTAAATTTTTAATAGGTTCTTTCAGATCCTACAGAATTTAGGCAAGTTGAAGACTAAATCCTATCTAAAAAGGCTGAAGACACTTCCTAATATTGCAGTTCCATTTTTCTAAAAAAACTGCTAAATAACAAATTAGAATAAGGGGAAAATCAAGTAAGGGAAAAAAAAAAAAAAATCAATAAAACAGAACACTTCACTACAAAAAAAACACCATGGAAAATCTGGATGAGGAGAGGAAGCCTTGTGAGACACTAAAGCCTGAATTCCTAAAGGGCTTGATTCCACCTGTTAGAATCTGTCTAATAAGATCTGAGCACTGATAAATTTTCCTTGCATCTCTAACACCTGCTCCACAGCAGTCTGGTTTGCCACAGTATTTTTATTATACTGTAAGCTTTTTTTATCTATGAATACTTGCACAGTTCTTCTACTGACTAGCAACTTCCACAAAACTTGTCAGAAATCTGTACTTTCAACCTCTTCCGAACTGCTGGCTCTTTGTCTTTAACAGGGTATCTTCACCCTTCCCCAACTGGTTTCCTAAGGAAATGAAACCAACATTTCCTAAGGAAATGAAACCAACCTATGCACTCTATAGGCCTATCAGCTTTTCTCCCCTCAGCTTTAGCTAAAATCATACTTTGAACAAAAGTAGGGATACAAAACCTGAAATCTATCAATAAGATAAAGTTACTATTCAACTCAAGGCATCATAACACTTTCTATTTGTATTGTTTATTCTAAGAGTTCAAGAAATGCTTCCAAAAGTCATGCATATACTACCAGAATAACATTACATCTAGTCTATTTGACAGAATAAGATTAGTAGTAGCTGGACACACAAAATGGAATAAGCATACACAAAGTTTGGGGTTGGGTCTTCTTTTGTAGATGATGTGTAAACTCCTGGACAAAGCCATTTTTCAAAGGCAAACAATGAGACTTCCCTTGAAGCATATTGTATCCAATGGTCTGAACAACTGGTTTCATTTGAGGGAGGGAGTCACAGAGCTCAACTTAGTGAAAAAGGAAAGAGCTCTGAAACAAGTTGTCATAAAAACAGCGATTCAACTGAGCATTCCAAAGTGAAAGGCAAAGATTTCATACTTATTGCATGTCTAAGAAAATGGAAACAATGCAAAGCAAATGGATTTCACAAAATGTATATAAAAATCACATGCTTTCCCTTTTAAAAAGATTCATAAACGACCATAAGAGGAACATAAAACTTATTTGAGCTCCAAAAATTACAGTGGTTTGTGTAACATCCTTTAAGACCTCCTGTCAGAACGACTTCAGGCAAATATTCAGATTGCATGAGGAATCTTATCCCTACCGCAGTCTAGCTTTGAAAAAGATAAAACTAGATTACCAGTGTGAATTATCACCTGAAAATTTTGCTGATGAGGAAAACTGTCACTGTACAAGACCAAATGTGTCTTCTCAAACATTGACTTGTTTCAAAGGCACCAGGGAGTCGGATGTATCTAATTAGCAGGGAATGCAATGTTGCAAAAGAGTAAGCAAAACACTTCCCAGAGCTGGTTGATAACTTCAGTTCAGTGTAGGGCTCACAACAGACCGACCCATGGTAAGTGAGCAGAGAGTACTTTTTTGAGAGATAAAAAGAAGATTCTGCACAGATTTTCCATCCCATGAAGAAGAGCAAATACAGCATTAAAATATAATACCAAGTTCACATATTTGAAGTAGGTTTGGTCTGTAACAGAAGATTTATCTTCACTACAAATCAGAGACTTTTCCTCCCTTTTAAACTGAATAGATGCTACCTTTTCCAAAGTCTTCATATACCTTTTAAAGTAAACTGACCTGTGTAAAGAGCACAGCTGTAGCAAGAATCACGCAGTAATAGGCTTACATAGCTTCATGCATTTGACCTCAGGAAAAAAAAAATACTGATATAAATGGCCACAGCATTTCAAGTTATTTTTGTGAATGTTTTTAGAAATATTTTGACAACCAAACATTTTGCAGCTATCTGTAACATACAAAAAGCTAATAAGTAAAGGGTTTTCCTTTAAAAAAAAAAAATAATCAACAAATCATGCAAATCAATGTTTTAAAGCCAAGCTATTTGAGATTACTTAGATCTATAATTTTTTATGTAAATTACCTGAAAGATTACTCATACATCCAAAAATGCTGGTTCCTTCTACAGAATTAAGTTATATTAGCTAATCTCCTTGAAGATCAGCTTGCTAATGAGGTAGACCTGGATAATCTAGTTTTTAACATATTTATTGGTTTGTTGCTAATGTCAAATCTAGCTGAGCAAATAAAATAAGCTTACTACGCTAACAGACAGCTGAAGAGATTCCTCTACCAAGTAGAAAGGTGTTATCTGAGTTACCCATCACAGTAGTTCTCTTTGGTCAGCACCCTGCACAGAACTCACTACACTACTCCATTTCCACATAAAGATCTCAAATGAAAGCTGTATTTCCCCGCTTTCCATAGGAATAATCTTGTGCATCACATAGAAGTTCCTTAAGGGGAGTCCAGGGAAGAAATGCAAGAGCACAGTTTTAAATACAGAAGGTAAAGAAAGTAAAAGCGTAAGGTTCAGATTTAAGAAGCAATGCTTAAGATACTCATAAATGAGGAGGAACTTCGAGTTAACGTTCTTCAGCTTTTATTTTGCCCAGATTAGCCTAACCTTACAGAATTTAATAGATGGGAATCTGTTATTTAAAACAAAACAGCACATGCACACACAGACCCAATAGTAGTTACTGCATTTTTTGTTAGAGGAACAGAATCACATCACGTTCAGATTTAGAAGTTTTTAAACTTTGGTAACTGTCTCAGGAGCTACCACTTTATAAAGCAGCACCATCCATGTCATCTACCACTACAGTTTCTAAAAAATAAAGTTTTGAAGTTTTATTTCAGAATTTATTTCAACAAGCGGCTGTGTTGATTAAGCGGCTTCATTAGTGTGATATAAAATACTTATCCTACATCAATTGCAGATGCAGCTCTGAAACTCACTGCAGGAAACCCAGCAGTGGCCATATAATGTGATGTGAGAACATGTTGTAGCAGGAGGCTACTTATCACAGGTCACTCACAGAGAGAGAAGCTAATAGCCTGTCCCCCCATTTTTCTCTTTTTTTGCCTACTAAATACGCCATTAGCCTGGATCATTATATTTAAAGAGAGACTGTTTAGTTTTCAAAGATTTTACCTACTAATTTCTCTTCAGCTTAACAGCTCTATTGAAAACGCATTTTTCTTGCGCCAGATGTCTGAACACAAACTTAATGCTTCAACTTATAAAATACTTTCCATCATAATACTGTAACACTTTTAACAAACGAGGTTGCTATCTTGGTTACCATGGTAACAGATGACCTGTCAAAACAGGGACATCGCTATTTTATATGCAGAGAAAAATTAATTGCTCAAAACCCACAAGTTACAAAGCTATAGAGAAAACACACAGTTACTTTATGCCCGAGTGAAATGTCTCCACCAAGGGGTTTGAGTTCCTGCATCCCCACGCAGATAATAAAAGTGGCTATTGTAAGAGTTTAAGTAGTTCTATTGCCACAAAAAACCCAATTCTTACCATAACCTGTTCTCAGCTGTAGCCTAATAATAGACATTCTTTAAACTGTAATAAATAATTCTCTTTAGGTTTGTGGCATTATTGTGTAGTCCACATATAGAACATTTTCTTAATATAATAGTGAGATTAATTCAGTGGTATGAAAGACAATAGATGGGGATTCTCCAAAAGCATTTTTGGTTATACAGTAGTTTTGAAGAAAATATCAGCTAAGAACACTCTTTTACACACTTCTGAAGTCCTGCCAAAATGTAAATTAAATGACCTAATATGAATTCGACCTCATAGAAAGCCTCCCAAATCAGTTACTTGAGACAGAAAAATGCAAATTACCAGGACCAAACCAGATTACTACACTTTGCCCACAACAACAGGAAACAACAGATGGAATAGTGTTACAGGAAGTTTACTTACCAAGAACCAGAGTCTGAGCAATGTGGTACTCATGCAGTGCTGAATAACCTTGTCACCCGGGACTGGAGAACATTCTAATGCAGGATAAGAAATGCATTCAACCAGTCTTCCAAAAAAAGGTGTGTACACATGCATGTGAAAGACCACAAAGCTAAGCAAGGCCTTGGATTTTCTCTACCCTTTCACAGAAAGCAAAAATCACAGAAGGTCCAAATACCAAAATGTCCTCACCTATATTAAAAAAAATAGATTATCAGTGACATGCCTTGTCTTTCCTTGGGCTAGAAAGATTTTTAACAATGGAACCAGAAAAATAGAAGTATGGCCAGACACCCTGATGTAATTGGGAATGTACCCAAGAAAGTCTGGCTACAAACTAATTTAGTAGTAGAAGAGATTCTAGTTGCTGTAGGAAAGAAAACACATCTATACCCTGGCATTCAACCTCATCATTAGAATATTATGTCTGTTGCTTGTGGTTTAGAAGCAAGATACCTCAAATCTGCACATCAGAGTTTGAAGCCCTATATGTGTGAACTGCTGACAGGTGGATGCACCTACCCCAAAAACCAGTATCCATATTAAAAGAGAAATTACTCTGCATCATGCCACCTGTCAATGTAGTAACACGCAGTGAGGTTGCCCATCATATCCAAGCTTTCACTTATTTCTAGAGTCCAGAGCCCTACACATTGATGTAAAACTTCTTTTCTGACAAAAAACACGGTCCTTACACAACATGAGAGTGAAAATGAGCTTCTCAGCTCTCATGAAACACATCTGATGTCATTTATCTGCTGGGAGTACAACATGGCAGACAGGGAACAATTCAGGAGGTTCCTGGAATGTGTGGAGGATAACTTCCTCGTGTACCTGATAAGTGAGCCGACCAGGGAAACTGCTCTCCTGGACCTGCTCCTTGCAAACAGGGAAGAACCTGTGAGGGAAGTAAAGGGTAGAGGCCATCTAGGGCACAGTGATCATGAGATGATTGAGTTCTCGATCGTTGGAGAAACAAGGAGAGGGTTACCAAAACTGCCACCTTAGACTTCCCGAGGGCAAACTTCCTGTTCAGAAGACTGCTGGACAAAATCCCTTGGGAGGATGCCCTCAAGGATATAGACATCCAGGAAGGATGGACATGCTTCAAGAAAGAAGTCTTAAAGGCACAGGAGCAGGCTGTCCCCACGTGCCGAAAAACATGTAGGCGAGGAAGGAGACCAGCCTGGCTAAATATGGACCTTATGCTGTATCTCAGAAACAAAAGGACAGTCTTCAACCTTTGGAAGAGGAGGCAGGCCTGTTGTGAAGATTATAAAGAGGTAGCAAAGCTATGCAGGGAGAAAATTAGAAGAGCTAAAGCACAGCTAGAGCTCAACCTAGCTACAGCTGTTAAGGATAATAAAAAATGTTTCTATGAATTCATTAACAACAAAAGGAGGATTTGGGAAAATCTCCCTCCTTTATTGGAAGCAGAGGGAAACATAGTCACAAAGGATGAAGAAAAGGCTGAGGTGCTCAACACGTATTTTATGTCAGTCTTTAGCAGTGGAACTAGCTGTTCCCTGGACACCCAGCCTCATGAACTAGGAGACAGGGAAGGAAAGCAGAATGAGAGCATCACAATTAAAGAGAAAGAGATCAGTGACCTGCTATGGTGCTTGGATGCACACAAGCCTATGGGACCGGATGGGCTACACCCAAGAGTGCTGAAAG
>BJBW01000287.1:210941-392304 GCA_004320125.1 Scolopax mira | reverse complement strand
AAAAAAAAAAAAACAAACCACAAAGCATTCTGTATTTTTTTGGAATTTTTCATTCTATCCTTTGCTTCTGGCACTCATCAGAACTCTGACACCTGCATTTCAATTTTCAGATTTCAATATTGCTTTTGATAAGTTATGCTTTGCATACATCTGGCTTATTTGTAAGCCTTATTTTTCTAAAATTCACTGCTCCACTGGATCTAGTTTTCACTGTCAACGGTCTGAACAAGATGATCACTTAATGTGAAAGGACCCAAGAAGCACAATGAGAGAATGACATGTCACAGTGTCAAATTTCGCAAGATTGTTCTGTATTACTTAAGTTGATGTGACTGAATCACAGTCTGGAAAAATTAATTTTGGAATTGAATGCTAAGTTTTGGAAGACTGTTCTTAATTGAAAAGTTCATTTCTAATAAAAATGTGAGGTGGTAAAAGGTTGGACTAGCAGACTAGATCATTTGAGTCTTTATTAATAATATGAGTTCATTTTAATTCAGTGAAGCACATAATTGGCATCCAGCTTTTCAAGATCAGCAGTCTCTTCTGTGACTGGAATCTGTAATATTTTAAGACTTTTTTTAAAGTTATGGTAGCTGTTTTTATTATTTGCCTTTTTAAATTAGGTTACTGTTAGATAGTTCAGACTAATTATAAGCGTGTTGATTTTATTGAGCCCAATGATATCCACTGGCTAGTGACAAATCTTTATAAGTCTAAACTGAATTCCTTGTAATTACTCTGCACGACGGTACAGAGAGGAACAGGTCCCCCTGAGATTACTCCATCTTGAATAACCAGAAGATGCTAATGGGGTCAATTACTGTTTCAGTTTATCCCACAGGTGCTGCATGTAAATCAGTTTACCAGAAGCTCAGAAAATGCTTTAATAGCATTTATTTCAATTACTTTATCTCTGAAATGTCAGGCATTCTAGGTGTAGCACAATGAAATTCAGAAGGAAATATAAACCGTACACAACTGAAGCAGTCTTAGCTTTTTAGAGCAGAAAGCACTTTTCTGCAAATACGGAAACTTTCTAATGTTTACCACACTGCTATCATTCATTTTATTGGAGTACTTGTCTACAGAAGAGATATGCTTAAAAAAATCCCTGTGTACTTGGCTCCAAATACAACCCAGTCCTCAAGCGTAGCGACAGAAGCAGAACCCTACAAACCTTGCAAAGTCATAAGGACTCTAAAACCAAGATTCTCCTTTCTGGAGCAGCATCTCACCAGAGCAGGAGCTTAGCTGGATCCCTTCCTGTACATATTCTCTCAAGCTGAGTATGATAAAGTGTCAAACAGAATAAGAAGAGGTGACCTGACAGAACTTTGAGATGAAAATTCAGACTGAATTTTCACTGCATAGATAATCATATATTTTAAAGTCATTCGTAAATACAGGGCATCTTAGATTCAGTAGACGTCCTACATGAGCCTAAAGGGAGAAGACAGAAGGAAGTACCAAAAGGATAGACAATATATTAGCACTAAACTCCACGTATTTTAGCCAGTCTCTCAAGTCTTCAAGGTTTGAAGCTATAACCAATCATGCTACATTTAGTTTAGCATGTCTCTTACACGTTCAAAACACTGCATGAGAAATTGATTGCAAAATTTAAACCCCGTATTTTTAGAACATTTAGACAATGGAATTACATTTATTTTATGTATTTAAAGTCCAAAATTTACTCTGGAAAGAACCTGCAGAAATAATACTAGACTGTTTCCTGCCATCCGTTCAAAAATACAATTTTAAAAAGTGCTGACACAGTGTTTTCCTTCTAATGAATTAAAAAGCATCATTAAAGATTTTCTACTAAATTGCTTTCTTTTATTTGATGGCTTCAATCTGATCCCTCTCTTCTCTTGCTGTGCCAGAAGCTATCATGCTACTGCATGGTACTTCAATAGACAACATGTCTGCAGACCAGAACTCTGGAATTGCGATTACATGTTCCACTTAAGAACTGTCTGCTCAGGGCAATTCTTCCCACTGTGACAATCAGAGCTTTGATGCTTGGTCCAGCTTTAGTACCCTGGCTTCCTGTACAGGGCAGCGTGCAGCTGCACTCCAGCAGAAGTCGATATGGGATAGGATGGAGTGTCACCAGTTGCCCCAGTGCCCTGACTGCTAGAAATTCAGCTTTGCTTTCTTCCGCCAGAATCTCAGCCCCATTAGTACTGTGCCCTACTCAGTCATCACTTTGGAACAGCTTCCCTTCAGTCTTCCATTTCCAAACCTTCCAGAATCTCAGCAGACCCCTGGGTGGTTGTTAAACACAAAGTACAATTTATGAAACAATGTCAGCTATGTACCAGCTCCAAGAGCACACAATGGCAAATGGGCCAATTCTGGTGGACCACCAGCTCCTAAGCAGCAAAGTAAAGAAACCTGTTAACAGCATCCCGAGCAGAAGCCACCCGGTCTTCATGGGAAGAGAAGCTTTGTTTGAAGGCAGCTACAGAACCATGCAAACAGGACATATGTAGAAATGTATTACTGTGTTCTGTCTTTCCCATCCC
Source organism: Scolopax mira (assembly GCA_004320125.1). Taxonomy (NCBI): domain Eukaryota; kingdom Metazoa; phylum Chordata; class Aves; order Charadriiformes; family Scolopacidae; genus Scolopax; species Scolopax mira. The sequence goes on along the minus strand of BJBW01000287.1, from coordinate 389,773 downwards.
TGCTCACTAAGGACAGCAACACACAGACTCAAATCATTGCAGTGCACTACAATTAAATTGGGATCAAACTAGGCCTCTCTGTCACTCCAAGCTCAAACATGCTACAGGTGAGGTGAATACCTACACAGAATACACAAAGGTCAAGCAGACAAGCATACTTGAAAACCATGCAAATGTATTTCATTCATAAAAATGAGTTACATTATGTCAAATAAGAGACACAGCAATACACATCTGGAAACGTAAAGAAAACCGGAAACAAAGCTACGAATTGTTTCAAAGGGGAAGAAAGGGTTTGGGAGGTGTGGTGAGGAAATTTCAAATGCTACACCAAGATAAAGTGTCTACCCTTAGTGAGTTATGTGGTCTACTCACCATTACTAGCCCCATTATTATTTCTCTCACATTTATGTCATTTTAAATACTGAAATCTATAATCAAGGTTATACTTTACTAATAAATAAGCAATTAGCAGTCAGACACTAATATTAAGCTGACATTTCGTAGGGATTTTTAAGATCTTCTGGATTCAAAGTTCAGCTTGTATATCCATTAACTGTGTGCACTATTTTTTAAGTAGCACAATCTTTTCCAGCTTATTTGGTGATGTAATACTACAATTTAAAAAGACTAAATATATCAGTTGCAGAGGACTGTCTCCATCTCATGACAGGGCACAGGAACTCTACAACTCTGATTTACTATAACTTTGTTGCTGGGATGGAGATCTGAACTCATTCAGTTCAAAAAATCTCTATTTTTTAATCTGTAAAGGAAATAGCAGCCCCCAATTTAAGTGTTATCTCATCCAGCTTCCTGATCTTTGTACATAGTGCTTCCCAGGTCTGAAACTTAGCTCTAGAGAAGATGGAAGTTCTACTTGTAAAAGGATGGCCAGTTGTTGGCAAGAATAATTCCCCTTTACTCCTTATACCCTGGTGTAGCCTGTGATACTAAAGCTGGATGATATTTTCAGAAAAAACAGCACTAACTAGGTGTTAGGTTGATGGCTGGAAAGATGATCTGAAAGGTCCCTTCCAGCCTGGCCACTACTATGATCTGTTTTGCCTTAGTCACCCCTAAAACATGTATTTGTATCACATTGAAGCTCAGCAGCTGCTAGACTGCTTACCAACAATGTTGAGCTTAACCACTCAAAGTTCTTACAAAAAGCACACATTTTTCAAATGATTTTTCATAATAAAACCAGATTAGGCACTGTCTTGATGGTACTAGCCAAGTGTGAATTCATATCAGGAAGAATGTCTGTATGAATGGTAGCAAGTTGCGATTACTTCTCCTCCGTCTTAATTCAAACAAAAGCGTAAAATATCCAAAGACATTTTTGTGAGAATAAGTTCATACATCTAGGTTTTCTGTCTCAAGACACAACCACCTTCCTCACACGTACATGGGGATAGCAAAGTTCCAGCAATAGGATCGAACAGGTTCATCATTTGCTAAGAGAACACTTCAACAACAAAAAAAAGAAGCAGCATTATATTAAGTCTACTACAGTAGTTGTATGGGTGAGAGAAAAAAGTCAGAAGCATTATTATAGATATTTTAATCATGATATTAAATTGCATGTTTATCAAATGTAAAAAAACCCCAAACAACATTGTAAAAAAACCCAACCACCTAAACACCACTTTAAAAGGAAAAAATCCAGTTCATAATCGCAAAGTCCCCAGTTTCCTGTTATGGAATTGTAGGCATTTCTGAGGTCACATGACATCAATCTTACAGGTAGTCACATGATCAACCAATAATTTTTAATGTGATAACTCTAGCCTATAATTAAGGGTCTACTCAAGCAAAGGTTAATCATATCTTTACTAGCATGCCTTCCTTTTCCTGTGTGATCAAACGCTACTGAAATAAACAGCAAGTATGAACCACGTTGTGCAGTAGCCAAAACATGAGAGTAATGCAAGGACACAGAAATGAGGGCGATATCTCATCGCAGTTGACAGCCATTAGATCACACCATTTTCCCACAGGGACTGGCTCCAATATTTCTGCCATGGCACTGAGTTTTTTGATGGAGATATTATCATCTACATTTTCAACATTGCATGGGATTTAGCCACAGGAGTTATGCAGCTAAATCTTGTTCGTGCAGTGTCTGGAAGATTTAAATGGAAATGATTAATTATTATCTTTTAGCCCTATCTTTTGCATAAAGAATTTAGAGTTCAGGAGCAGTCCTTCATGAAATTACCCCTTAACATTTGTCCCTCAGTGCTTTGTAATAAAAAGTTCTTTGCAATGATTTTTCATAGATGAAAGTTTTGGGACTTTTTCTTTTATTCTCCTTATCTGAACATTCTTCGTCTAATCCTTTTGATTTATTTTTTAACCTCATGGGTTGAAGAGATCATCATCTCCACCAAATTCTTTAGTACTGATTGTAATTAACAATCACAGCCTGAACTACATTATTTACTTGCTGGGCATCTTGGCATTTTTCCTACAATCAGTGACTGAAGGTAACACTGACACAATAGAAAACAAAATCTAAAAAAAATCAGATTTTTTTTTTAATGGATGTTTGGAAAGTACGTTATTATTTTGGTAGGCACTGGGCTGTTCTTGGTGAATAAAATAAAAACAATATTTTTCCTTTATCTTCCATCTTCCCTCCCAACAAGGGCATAAGCAATTTCAGATATCTAAGCTCTTCCTTTGCCTCTAGCTACTACTAGGATCCTGGTGAAATTTAAATAAGCTAACATTCTTCCTTTATATATGTTGACACAGCTTTTTGCAGGTCATTTCCAAACCCTCATTACATGATTATAGAATTATCAAAGAAATCCACCCATATGGCCAGAGAACTATGCTTATACAGCATACGCAGCAAGTATCACAAAAGCTTGTTGTAAATTCTGTTTATACAAATAACACAATACAATACAAATAGTTTGTGAAATAAAGATATTAATAGAGTGGTGTCTGCAGCACAGCTCTGAACTGACTTCACATTATGAAGTATTGCATAGATGTCTTGCTACCAGAAAAGACTAAGGTTAATGATTACCAATAAGACTACCAGTGTGCAATACAGTTCATGTCACGGGTCATCCAACCTCCAAGGAACTGAGGGAAGAAACCAAGACTGTGGAAAGCAGGAACTAACTTCATAAATTGGATGACTCTCTAGATACATAGAGCTTCTAACTTTTTTGTCCTTACCCATCTGTTGGAATATTTTTGAATATTCTGAATATTTTATGCACTCTGGTAGGAGCGGATAAAAGGAGTGTAAAGAAGAATGGGTATGAGCATAAAATACTGACCTCCCCTCTTAACATTCTGACTAGTTACAGAGATGCAAGGGGAATATCATCACCACAGGCTATCTGGCTTAAAAGCAGAGAGAATTTAGGCTACAAATTAAATGGAGAAGGTAGCTCAGGAAGCCAAATGGACAAAATAGAGTCAATGCAGAAATGAAGAGAGGATTTTTGCACAGCTCCACCCATGTGCTACATTCTCATTTTTGCAGAAGAGGAGAGCATTGTAAAATATTCCATTCAACCATATCTCCAGCTGATGCTGATCATCCTTTGAGTTCACTGACTTCAGTGACCCTTTAAGCTTGACCAAGCAATTCCATCACAAGACAGTTAGCTGGAGGCATAATGCTCTGCATGTTCAAAAACTCTGTGACCTCCTGGAATACACCCAACACATCCCATCCTTCTTTTCAAAGGAGATTTCTACAGAATGTGCTTAAGATGTAAAAGTGTACAAAACTTCAGATGTGAAGGACATGACATGGACAGTCATATTAACAGGCTGTGTGGCTGTAGTAAGGGAAACTGCCACTACGACTAATAACCTCAGCAAATTTAGGCTTCTGCTGAAAAAAAGTAACGGAACTGGCATTTATCTATATGCACAATATTACTGCTGAATTCAGATATTAAATTCCTAAATGAGCTCTTACTTCAGTGTCCTGAAAGAAAGTGTTACCTGGGCACTTGAGTTTGGGGATTCAGAGCATAGAATAATTCTATTCAGATAACTAAGTGATATTGGAAGTCATCCAACAATTGGTGGCAAATAGTAATCTCATTAGTGATGCTGTAGGGTGTTCCTTTCCTACAGAGAGAGAGCACCCTTTGGAAATTCCAAGTACAGAGGAATTTAAATAAAAACAATAACCTAGAGAACTGCACAGCCAGATCTCATGGGGAATTACACAAACTGAAAGCACCAAAGCAATATAAAGAAAAAAATGCTTTCAATCAAACCAATTATTTTTAAATGTAAACAAAACAATAACAACAAAAAAACCCAATCAACAAAAAATCCACAAAATCTCCATTGAGTTCAAAGGGAGATGTGATAGTGCTCTGGAATTATAACTTTGCATTTCCGTAATAGATTTTTCACTTGTGGGCTTGAAGCTGTACTGAAACAGTATCAGACTGAATCTAACAGTAATATCAGATTAGCTAGGGAATCACAGAAAACAAAACAAAAAAATATTAAGGCTGCTATAAGGCTTATTTGCTGACAAACTCACTTTGTAATAATGCCAATTAATGATAAAGAACAAAGCAGGAAAGCTGAGGGGTTATACAAAACCCAGTAACAGTTGCACCTTCCTTACGTGGGGAACTGCTGATGAGGAAAATCGCAGACACTGTCTCTCATGTAGTGGGGTGCATTCCCACTACACGTATGATTCTTAGATAAGAAGACTCAATGAACCTGTGTCCTCATTCTAGACACCCTCACATTGTGTTTTGTCCTCTTTCCTTTGAATTGCCTTCTATCCTTCAGCACTGATTGACTGATTAATTGCAATAATTTTCGTGTTGCCTTTGCTGCTCACATGAGAGATGTCATACATTCATGTGAGAACAGAAAGATAAGCAGTACTTTACAGTTTGCATTTCTGTCCTTGTATAGGGCCTAAGGAGGAGGAAGCTCTGAAGTATCTTCAGGAGAGATAGTCTGGTATCTGATACTGTGAACTCTAAGGTAGGGGGGGAGGGGGGGGGAATTATTTTGCAATGCCCTTGTTAACATCCAGTCTTCCTGTATCCTGGCCCTTATCCCTGGCTCTGCTACAGTGAACCTGTGGTCATAAATGAACAAAGTAAAAAAAGCAAAAGTTTACATCTGCACCTTTTCTCTTCCACCTGTGGACCTCCGGTGAGGGGCAGATTTGTTTTAATTACATCTTGCATTTTAGTCGTACACATGTTCTCATCAGACACTTTTGTCATCCATGATGAGAACCTATGTTCTTCATGAGTATGCGTCCCCTATGTTCTCAGACTGGCCAAGGGTGAATGCAATATAAAACTCTGCATAGAGCAGAAAGATCAAAGACTATTTAATCCTATCATGACTCACAACAGAGAATCTGGATGGTTTTATTCTCCTGTACCATCCAGTTCTGTCCAGATTCAGAACCAAAGGCTAAGACAATCAGATTTGCATTCTTGTCAGCTAGCACTGCGAAATACTGACAGAGGCCCCAGAAGACTCTCAATGTCACAGACCTCAAAACTTCTTTACCTACTGCATTATCACTCCTCTTGCCAGTCAGGAATGCAAAGATTATGCTTTACTTCCTCTGCATCTAATTTACATCTCAGGCAGGGCTGCCACTCTAACACAAAAATGAACAACAAAAGAATGGCTGCAACACCACCAGCAGTAAACTATATACTATTATTAAGGTAGCTGCTTTTAAATGCAGATAAATTCTTCCAAGATTAGGATGAATCTCCCTTATAAACTACCACCTCTAAAAATAACCTTATGACGCTATGTTGATGGTAAGAAGGAAGATGGAAACCATCAGGAAGCAACTCTGCAATGTAAAATTCAGTTTGTGATGAGCAATGCAGTTTCCTTCACCCTGTGCAGACTTTGGCCAAGCCCATCACATAGCTCTGCTATGCCTAAAGTACCCTTGTCATTTTGGCAGTAATGAACACTTCTGTTACAGAAGCAACATGAAAGTGAAGAATGCTCTGATAACACAGAATTCTGAATCATGCTGCCATTTCATTATAGTTACATCTTATGAAGATGGGGTAGAAATCTCTTCTGTACTTTTTCATTTACTATTCTTTGATACCTTAAAAGACCTATGCAGTTGCAGTTTTTCCTCTCTTTTTCTTCTACATCAAACTTTCCCCTGAAGCACACCATAGCAGCACAACAGACTCAGCACACAAGACCAGTGAATCCCATTCTTTCTATTTAACTTGTCCAGTTATTTAAGATTCTTCCAACTCTGACCGTTCTATGATTCTGTAATTGCCAGGCAAGGATTGCACAGTGTCTTTAGACCAAATGAGATGATTTTGACCTGCCTATAAATATTTGAAGACTGGGATTATATCAGGAAAAAATACACAGCACCAGGAAGGCAACACATTTTTTTATGCAGCAGATGAGATGTTAGGTCACAAACTATGTTCAGGGAGTTAAATTCTCATTTGGTGAAAATGGACTTCTAAGGCTGAACAGATTTATGTCAGTCAAGGCTGATGTTTGTTTCCAATTGCTCTAGCTTTGTATAACTCAGAGCTTGATTCACTAATATTCAAGGCACTTTGTAAAGTCCATCTTTTCTGTGAGAATTTGTGGCAGAGATAGATTGATATATCCCAGTGGGTTGGTAATTCAGAGTTGTAAGGTGGTTTTGTTTTGGTATTAGCATAGTCAATGATTAAATGAATTGCATTTATTATATAAATTCTCTATCGAGTGTTACATTGTAAATAATGTGAGGTGGCTAGAAGCTGCATAAGTGTCAGAAAACAACCAAAATCTATGTCAAATATTAAGAAAGCTACACAGAATGCACATTCCTTTGCTCTCTGGCTGTTGCTCTATACTTACATGGTCATCTACCTGAAGGAAATGGGAGATTTATATAATTTAAACTACATCATGTATTTTACACAATAAAACTCAGTTTGTGACTTACAGGTCACACATTAAAGATATCTAAGAACATCTTTAATACTCTGTTACTGGCTATAGACTTATTCACCCAGGGCTTCCCCCATAATCAATAGAAATCTAGTGAAAAGTTGGTGGAGTCTAGTAATTCATTTCATCCTGAAGTAAACATTTAGAGTAGATCAGATTAATCATTTCTTCAGTGCATCTATAAACACAAAAACTGACCTTATAACTCCAGAGTTGTAGGATTTACCTGGATTGTGAAGACCTGGGCTAAAGACTTTTGAACAAGGAAGAAATAATATGGTTTAATCCCAGAGTCTGTATGTTAGTATTCTAACTGGAAAGCTACTGACACGTCTGCCCTGTGGTCTACCATTTCCCTCTGCTTCTTTTTGATTTAAGAAACTCCTCTGAAATAACTTACATTCTTTCTAAGAACCTACATTTGAACTAAACAGTGCTTACTAATGGGATTTTTGTAACATAAAAAATTAATCATCTAAAAATCCAGTCAGAGATGTGGTTTTACAGGATATTTCTTGAGCCACAGCAAGGGAAGTTGATTTTAGTAAACCCAGTGTTCTTATCAGTTGAAAACAACATGTATGCAAAGTCCAAGTGTATTCTCACAGATTTCATTTCACTGCATCAAAGCCAGTTTTAAAAAAATACAAACTGCATTTACTGAAATGCAAAAGAACCAATGTCATATGAGTTTACTTCTACTTTTCTAGTCCTTTGCCCAAAATAAACAATAGCACACACACACACAAAAACCAACAGATACCCCAAACCCAAACAAAACAGAAAAACATGGCAGTGTTTAAACTTATTTTTGTTTTGAGCAAAAAGGAATATAAATACATTAGCTCTAAAATTTTTGCCCAAAGTTGTAAGAGCTAGAAGTATTGGATCTAATATCAGTGGAAATCACTTTTCCTCAAAATATATAGCAATTTTTTTAAGGCTTCAAATACAAGAATGACTTCTCTTCTTTCATATGCTCCCCTCACTGCATCCTGAAAGGATGACAGTCTAGAATTATATTAGGAAAAAACGTCAGAAAAGATGAAATAAGAACAAGTAGAAGAAGAGAGTGATGAACCAGAAACCCAAAAGTAAATTAATTGATTTCCATTATGTTGTTTCAGAAAACAAAAATAATAACCATTTCTCCTACTTTTTTTCCAACAGTGTTTCATCATCAAAATCCAGGATTTACATGGTGTCACTTATCACCATGATATTTTATCCCATCTGAGCATATAAGCTCTTCTCAGTAAGTATCAGCCTTATTGTATGAGTTGCCTTGCACATGCATGGATATGTCAAAAATAAATAATATTTTTATTAATAAATTATTATAGCAATAAATAAGTAATGTTTCAAATTACATCAGCAAAGTATAGTGATTAACTTATTTTAAATTCAGACTTTTTAATTTACTCCTTTTTCCAAGCTGCCACAATAATACTAATGTAAAATTTATGTTAACTGTCTCTTAAATTGCCTGGATTATGAACTAATTTATGAAATTAAAAAAAAAAAAAAAAAACAACCCAAAAAAACACAACCCAAAAAAAACCCAAAACCAAAACTCTAAACAATACCCATACATTATACTTTATTAAATTGAAACTGAAATTTTAAAAATATAGGCCAAAAGTCAGTGGCTGTATACATCTCAGATCAGATATTATCCACATAATGCTAGAAATCAAGCATTATTTAATTAGCAGCAGGGGCATATCTCATGACACAAAAAAAATATGGGGGGAAGTACTGAAATATTTAGATTATGATTACTACAATGGACACTGCTTTGTCAACTAGGCTATTTGCTACATAATCCTGGTACGGCATTATTTTGATAGGCTCCCACTTACAGGTCACTTTAAATGCTCTATATTAAAATCCTCAGAGGTCTTCTCTCTGAAAAGTAAAGAGGCACAGAAGAGGACTTCATGTTAAAGCCAGTCATGAGCCTGTAAAACCCAATTATCTATCTGTTTTGATGGATAATTTTCCTCTTGCTAAATACTGAGACAGCAACTTCTCTTGATATCAACATTCTTAGCACACGTTGAGTGCTCTCACTTGCAAAACAGCATTTTCCTAGAATCAACCTGACTGTCTGGAGGTACAAACACTGGGCCAAACTGAATGTTACATCGTGGTATAGGTGCAGGTTAGAGTAAGGTACAGCAAAGACAACTTTAAATGTAATCCAAAATCATTGTCTAGAAGGATTTGAGTCAAACCCAAGGTGGCTTGGGTTAGGATTTTATGCAGCTGCTTAAATCTATACAGTGGCCCAGAATAGCTGAACCAGAATCAGATACATTTTCCTCCCTCTCTTTCATCCTCAGCTTCACACAAAGCTGCTATTGAGAAATACTGACTTATCTCCTACTCTTCCTGGCACAGAGAGAAATGTAGGGAGTTTTGGAGCTATGAACAACTTATCCTGAAATGTTCTGTGGATTAAAAAAGTGTCATATAAAAGCAGAATATACCATTAACACTCATTAAAACTATTGTAACTGTAAATTAGTTCCTCTATGAGGGAAAGCAACCTTGATGGAAGTAATGCCTTGGGAGGCAAAACTCACGTATCTGCAAGAAAAAAAATCGCTTACAGGGAATGATCCGATAGCCTGTGTGGATTAAGTGACCCACGGGAGACTCATCACAGAATGTTTACTATGTATTAAAACAACTAAGCTGTGTATTTGCAATATAGTTATGCATAATGATCAATATGTAAATCACATTGTTTTCACAATCTCTCTGAATTTTCAGACCTTTATTCTTTTATAATCATGATGAAGACTAAAGTCACAATCCAGCAGCAACAGGTATATCCACTAAGAGGAAGAAATGTCACTCAGCTAGACTTATCCCATCCTGAAAGCCAACCTTAAATGGAAACCACTGTTAGTTCAGCAGCTAAAACCATACGTATTCCCCACCAAGGGACAGGCTGGTTAAGAGTTAAACAGTGCAAGGAAACGAGCACAGACAGCACAACTATAGCTGTGTTATCAGGTAGCAAGCATAGAACGTACCAAAAGAAATATTTCTTCACACAACATATAATTGCACTGTGAAACATTGCATCTGTGCTACAGGTATTGCAAAGGCTAAACTACAAATACTTTAAAAAAGGTTTAGACAAATTCCTGAAGGATAAGTATATCATTGGATAATTGATGTGATGGATAGGATATAACTTTTGACACTGAAGTCCTTAAACTATTGATTGGCACAAGGGGCAAGAATATAAAATGACCCTTTCCTCAAAAGGATCTTTCTATACTTTTTCTGTGAAAAAACTGCTGCTGGCCTACATAGATCTTTCATCTGAATTGTTGAAGTTTTTCTCATCTTATCTATCTTCTGTAAGATGGGTAAGAATTTCTCTGGGAGTCTTTGATCTGCCTTAAGCATATCATAACTTTCAAGTCCAAGTGATGAGTGCACTTATGAAGTCATAAGGCATATGTGTGCTCATTGACAGAAGCAGCAGTTTTAGATTCCAATAAATACACAATTTTTGATGAAATAACTTTCTGAACCATGCAATTGTTTTACTGAATTACTTACAGGCATGTTATGGCTAGACTGTTCTTACTTCTATATTTTCTTTTTTTTTTTTTCTTAACAGTGAAATCATATTTTTATTGTGACTTGCTTAATCCTGTAGAAAAGTAGAAACAAATATCCTAGGGGCCCAAAGAAAACTTAAATGATCAAATTGGATAATTTAAGCATTAATCTGCTCCCAAATATGTCTAGACATAATAAAGGCATTCAGAAATTAACTATAGACAACGTCTGGTACATTGTTGTGAAACATGTTTGCACATTATTGCTTAATAACAAAACTAACTTATATGAGAACACAAAAGAGAATGGTGTCCTACACAATGAACTTGCTAGACATGGATCTAAGTGAGTAACACAGAGCTGCTTAAAAATTTGTACTTTTTCTTTGGGTGGGGACTCAGAAAACATTAATTCAGGGTGAGACTGCAGATTCTTGCTGAGGAGTTTTCACAAACCTTGATGCAGAGATATCATGAACCTGGCTGGCTCAGATCAACCTCGGTGGCCGGGCAGGCTCACTTACAAAAGTTAAGGAATATTCTCAACTCTCAAAGAGAATAGTCAGAATTGAGGGCATGGGAGTTTCCCACAAACTTTATTACATGCATTCAAAAATGAAAAACACTGGACATCTATCAAAATCTTATATAGCAAAATATGTTTGTATTTTCTGGACAAGGAAGAACACTAGATTTTGTAGTGAATATAAATATAACATAACACAAATACTATATGTGCAATGCAGGTTAAAATGGAAATATACAATGAACATTTTCATATATCCTGGTAAAGTTCCTGACTTTTTTTAGAAGCTTGGATTTTTCTTTTTATGTTTTCGTTAAATATGTGAGTTCTTCCAGCAGTACTGGCTCCATACAATGATTAAGAATTCAAATATAATTTTTCAAACCATGAAGCTATGACACTGGTACTAGGGGCAGTATAATCCTGGGAATGGCTAATGTGAAAGAAATCCATAACCCTCAATCTCCAGCCCTGGACTGAACAGACATATCTGTTGTTCTACTGACTGACACTGGACAGAGCAGTCCCAAAAGAGACCATACGAGGGTACCACACTCTTTACCACACTGATTTGTTACATCTGAATTATGCAAATCAAAACATTAAATGAGAAATGCCATCTTTCTTAGAATGGCATCAATTTGACCTATACAGGTTAATAAATGAGAAATACTATTTCTTCTTCCTTTCATACCAGCATTAAATATTAACAAGAAAAGAGATTGTTCACTGAAAATCAGTTCAATACTAAGAATCACACTCAGATAAATCACATCAGGAAAACTTCTTCCAAACTTCTTTCTTATTAGCAACATTGAAGCATCTACACAAAAATATATGGCAATGATCTGCTAGTGAAACACTAGTCAAGTCTTTCCAATCTCTTTCATGTATATCTCATCTAAGGGAAGTCAAAGTGTCCCAGTTTGAGGTAAAGCAGAACCAATTTTCTTCGCATTAATTTCCCCTTTCAGCTAAGCCTCTTTAACTAAGAAAACTTGCTGAAATTAATGGCATATTTTTCAGACAGCATTGGCTTCTAGCAGAGATAAAGCTTAATGTTTATAATTGATACCAAGGAATGGTATGCAGAGAGGCTCTTGCTTATACTTATTGCTATATTAACCAAGGGCAGCTCACTTTGTTATATGACCCATTGAAAGGTCAGAAATGGAAAAGTGTAGAGGGGTTGCACCTATATGGAGGAGTGGACAGGAGAGGTGACCCAAAACTCACCGTGGGGTATTCCATCCCACTGCATCACACTCTTTATAATCGTTGAGGAATCAAAGGGTTAAGCCTCTTTCTTCAGTGGTCAATATCTGAGGAGGACTCCATCTTTCATCTGCCTTTGATCCCGATTTGTGTGTTCAGCTCCCACCCTTGCCAAGTCCAGTATGGGACTTTCCCAGTGCTGCCAGTGACATGATTGTCATCCTGGGAGTTTAACAGGCTGTATATATTGTATATATTTCATTATTTTTTTATATTATTATATTTTGGTTTTATTATTAATATTTCATTAGTTTCCTTTCAACTCATAAGTCTCTCTCTCATCCTTCAATTCTTGAAGGGAGAGGATGGGGAGAATATCTGTTGTTGGTTTTATTGGCCAAGTCATCCCAAACCACTACTCATAGACCAAAATAAAATTGAGCATTCATTTCTGACTGAGATGTGTGGCTACCGTGGCAGTACCATGTATAACAACCATTATTTACCTCTACTTTCTGAGCTGCATCCAGTTCCTTTGACGTGAATGTTCCTAACATTCAAAGACATGATTTAGAGTACAAAGGTTTTAGCTTCACGTAATCTTGTTAGGAACAAAGTTTTCGGGTCACCCTTTAAGTGAGCTTCCCATTGTACACAGCTCTACTTGAAGACAGAAAACAAAATAAAACCACATCTATTTTGCCAGGGAGAATATTGCACTTTACCATATAGACACAGTGGAGTTAGTATAGCATTAAAAAATAGTGCAAAATGAATTGCCTACTTATTTTGTAGTCTGAAAACTGGTAGCAAAATATTAGAATCTGTCAATGAAAGTTTAGTTCTTAATTACAACAACTTACTATTATTTCTATTACACAAGCAGTAACTAGGAATGTGGAACAGCCTTTTATTTCAAATTACCACAGATACAGTATACATATAGCCTTGGTCTCCATATTTGAACAATATTAATATAAGATATACTGTCTGCATATAACATGCAGACTTCACATATATGGTATCATTTAACTGCCTTCTCGAAATCTCTGTCCTTAGCACTTCAAATGCACAGAACTGACATGAAATGAATATGATTTGTATCTTCCCATTTTTTGGCAGGGGGGAGTATCGTGTAGTTTTTGGACTTGCTGATGTATATTTACTACAAGCTTAAATGAGCAAAAATTTCATGAGTTAACACTGCATAGCTATTTCCATAGCTGGTGTCTGATCTCAAACAAAGATACTCTTCTATTGATCAAGCTTATTAAAGTGCTTGTTTATTGCCTAGATCTGCCAGATATATGACTGCCTCATACGGGATCCTAATACAAAGCAATCACTAGGTAGCAATTAATCAGATATGTTAAAAGTAAATGAACTAGATCAGAAAAGATACAGCACCAATTAAGAATCTTTGATCAAAATATTTTTCTTAACCAATTTATTTTGAGCCAGTGGGCTATGCTCCAGGGACCTTTAGGGCACAAATATGGCACTAAACCCCAAAGCATCATCTGCAGCACTGACACCATCCAGATGCTAAAATAACAGAAGCAGACTCAACAATGAATGTGACTAATATGGGAATTGTGCTGAGCATATATGCTCTTCCATAGTACCCACATGCAGACCTTGCACAAAAAATGCATAATAGCTAAGCATCACTCTTCAGCAGTAAACACTCCTTACCCCAGGGCTCTGTTTAGTGTTTCCTTTCTCCAGTATCAATAAACATTATAGAAATAGCATGCTGAACAAGAAGAAAGCTCTGTTTCTGCATGCTAAAACACCAGTTGAAAGCATAAATACATTTTGTTAAGAACATGTAGCCAAGGATTCTTTACATCGTTTATAGATTAGTATAGAAAAAAAATGATGACACCAGTAGAGGAATGTAAAACCTGACCTTCAGCTAGACAGTGATTGACATTGACTGTAATTCTTCATGAGATTTCACGTAATCAACATGCTGATGCATGTGGGGAGAGAACATAATCAGTTGCTCTTGATCAGAGACCACTTTGCATGAGAAAATAATCCATCATTGGTATTCAAAAGTGTAAGTTCTGTGACAACTGTAACTGGAAACTAAAGTTATGGAGAAAATATCAAAGGGAAGTTGAAATTTATTTGAATTTGAACAAAAATAATACAATCACACAAGTTTTATACACTTCAGACTGAGAAGAAATTATTGACTTAATCATCTGGTTTGGCCTAATTCCCTGATTAGATTTTTTTTTACCTTTGACTTCTACTAACATCTCAGACAGACACATACATATAAGGTTGTCTATTCCCTACTGACTCTCTTTGTTTTATTCAGCAGTTACTGGAGACTCTACGAATATGATATAAGAGCTAAAGACAGACATCAGTTCCAAATGGTACAAGCCATAGTGGGAAGCAGACCAGTACAGTTCCTTCTACATCAGCCATTTAAAAAAGTATATCCCAATTAAAAAATATATCTACTTACTAACCCTGTCTGGGAAGGATTTTACATCCTTGCAATGATAAAATCAGTTATTCTGCACTAGATGCATATATTCTTCACTATGATGCACATCAACAAAAATTGTCTACATTACTAAAACATGGCTACTGCCTAACTGCACAATTGCACATGTAGCCAGTTAATAATTTACTTAGAACATGTAATTTTCTGATATTCATGTGCACTTGCAATGACTGCACAAGCAAACACAGGTACATGAAGTACGATGAAACCTGGGCCTCATTAAAATATGGCAAACACTATAATTAAATAGAAGTTTTAAGACAAAAGAATGAGAAGTGTCACCAGATTGAGTCAATTCCTTCTACAAACAAGAATGCCTTGTTGTGCCTTTTCTGCAAACTAACAAAGTTCCACTGCTGATAGTTAAGTGGAAACAGAATTAAAAGGGTTGTTAATTTTCAGCACCTTGTTCAGCAAAAGCCTGTGGTTCTTCCAGCTGTATAACCAAACTTCCAACTTAGTAGCTCTCAGTTTTCTGACTACAGATGCTGTGCCACACACTTCAACACCCACAGGTCCAAGATTAGGGTCAGAAATATGAAAGCTTTACAATTAAATACTAAAATTTGTGACTGCATTAAATATAGAAGTCAGCTAAGCCCAAGGTTCCATACAAATTGTTGACAAATCCCACTTCAGAAGTTGTATGTATCAAAATAGCATTCCTCAGTAACAATATATTATATATTAAATATTTTATATGAAAAAAGATTTAAATGCCTTTCTCACCAC
This sequence comes from Scolopax mira, assembly GCA_004320125.1. NCBI lineage: Eukaryota > Metazoa > Chordata > Aves > Charadriiformes > Scolopacidae > Scolopax > Scolopax mira. The sequence continues at coordinate 374,217 of BJBW01000287.1, read as the reverse complement.
AGCTGCAATTCGTGTTGGGTTTGTAAAACAGTTAATCTGATCATCAAAAAATGTGAAGAGTAGTCCTTTACCTAGCAGTTAAACCATAAAGGAAGGCAACTCTAAATTTCAATTCAAATGGATTTTATCTTTATCTGGTCAACAAACAGAAGTTGTCGATCAATACTCTGTTCTGCTTATAACAGCTTGAACCACTGTACATCTTATTCACTGCTCTGATCATACGTGTGTGTTTGTGCATTTTAATACAACCCCATTCACTGTCTAGTATAAAAGAAATATAATTTGCCTTATGTTAAAAGGACTCCTAACCAAATAATCATTCTCAAGGACTTTTTTTTTTTTTTAAAAAAAAAGAAAAAAGAAAAAAGTATGAATTTCAACAGGAATTTCTACTTTATTAGCTCTCAGTTTATTCTTTAGTATAAACGTACAGTAACCCCTTTTCCAGCCCTGAGATGTAATACCTCATATTCCCCCAGATGACTGGAAAGAAGACTTTTCTTTAGCTGATTTGCAGAACAAATAGTGACAGTTGTTCTGGTCCTGGCTCTCCCTGTTTGGGCAGGAGGCCCATTTGTACAAGTCCCTAACCGTGTATCCTGAGCTTACACCTAAAATATAGACATGCATACTCGAACATAACAGTTTGAATTTCTGTGCTGAATGTGTAAACAGAAGCAATGTAGAAAATACTGTGGAATTGTGCACCTTTGCGAGAAAAAATAACAGCCTTTCTTGGTTACACACACACATGCATATGTATATGAGGAAGAAGGTCATTTCAGCTGGCCCCTTTTTAAATTATTCATTGTTGCACACACAGATTTTTAGTACTATAAAAGGTCACTTCTGATTCCGCAACGCTTTCTTGTGGAGTAAAGAAGTTCCCATGAATATGCAGGCGCACACCCCTGTAACACTTCAGTCACTGTGCATTAATGTGTGCTCACTGTATATTTCAAAGTCAAACAAATAATACCTGTCATGAACATGAATTTCTAATATCTTCTATATTTCATTTTAAATGAAATGTCAAAATGATGGAAAATATTTTCCAGAAAGTTTGCAAAGGGCAGTGTCTAGTAAAAAGCTGCAATATGTAATTCTGCACTGGTACAAAATATCATTAAAGGAACATTTCCACAGCTTAAATCAGATTTTTAAAATCATTATTTTACTTACCTTTGTCAATCCTTGCACAACGTAAACTAAGAACAGAAATCTGTTTTTAATCCTGATTTGTCATTCTCCAGTTACAATAGCCAGTGAGATATCCCTGCAGCTGAGAAAATGGATGCTACTAAATTCTTTTCCCTTTGTTATGCAGCATCATGTTGACATAATATTTACAAAACACACTGAGCTGGAAGCCAAGTTTGGATGGATGATGTTTGCAAAAGATTGATTTTCCTGGCTCTGTCACCTGGCATGTATAAAAGTGCTTTTATACATTTATTCACCAATATTGGTTCAGCTTATTAAGAACCAAGGAAGTCTTAACCAGTTTAACTTATTCTAGTCACTCATATTCAAAATATAAGTCGCCTTTTACAACAACAGGCCAGACCGAGCAGCTCTCCTCAGCTGTCCTCAGCTCCCTGACTTGACATCTCTCTCCTGTCTTTGGCAACTCTCCCTTCCTCAGAGCACTCAGGTTATATTTTTTGTAGTCACTCAAAAGCCTGCTTCTTTTGCTTGTCTTCCCTGTCACTGGCTAGCAGCTTCTAATGCTCAAGGAGGTCACAGTTTGGCTATTCTATATGCCCAAGTCCATACCAAACACGCCAGAAACAATTCTTACCCATTTCTCTTTCAGGCCACAGCAGTTCTGTTTTCCCATCCTCTACTTCTCTCTCCCCAAACTGTCCAGCCCCATGTCCCTACCAACTGGAACATCAATGCTTAAGTCCACTCAACTCTCCACAAACTCAGATTACTGTCAACCTTCCGCTCGGAAGCAAAGCTTCTCAGGACACTCCCCTAGATACATACACCATGATGAGATTGCAAACACATGACTCTTTCCGGCATATATGAAAGCATTTAGCCTGAACAACCACCAAAAAGGTAGACCATGCTACAGCGCTTCTCAAATTCTCTTTAGAGTTGGTAAGTAATGATACCTGCATTTAACATGGTGCACATACAAGTTATTTCTCTTAGTCACCCCTTCAAGATGAAATACAGGTACAATCTCTCCATTTTAAGTGGTAGAGTCTCTCCTCCCTCAAAGGAGCAGTTCCTGACTGAAAACACTGGACTTGAACTTCAGCAGGTACATTTTACAGCAACACCACTAACTCAAAGGGTCTGTGTTGATTTCTGCCTTCACAGGTTGTTAACGAATGCTTAATTAGCAAATGCTGCTGTACCGGATCAGAAGTAGCAATATCCTTCCTTTTTAAAAGAAATTTGGTAGGAGTCAGATTTCCTTATTTTTATATGTATAATATTTGCCTTAACTGCCAAAGCCACCTGTATGCAACCCTTTTGATCTTCAAGCATTTTGGGAAGATTTGAGTCTCAAAGATCACTTCAACTAGAATTACAAGAGCAGTTGTTGGGTATTGCTCCTGTTTACTACAACAGTGTAAACAGATATGGTGTTCTTGAGTAAACCGTGAACCAGACAGCAAGGCAATTTCTTTAGTCAGTGTCCTAAGCCATTTGGCAGTCTGCAACTCAACAAGATACTAACTCCCAATCATTTTTTCTTCATAGTTGTTCTGCAAATGCTTTTACATATGATTCCTTCCTAAACACATTTTTAGGTTTTGCCTCCCTCAGTTTATCCACCCCCCAAAAAGGCCCTTCTTCCACCCAAAGAATATTTGACCTCTGCGCTCATAGCATAACCACATAGCATAGATTCCAGACAAGCCAAACAATTCTTCCTTATGTGAGGACTGTCAGTGATTCCCTTTTATTTCTCTTAAAGGCATTTAAATTGTGCTGCTTAGGAGATGAGAGGAATAGATGTGTTTTCTTGGGGGGGATTGCTTTCTCCAGAATGAATTTTACCATTCACACCCATCTGTTTCCTCTTTCAGCTCACACACTGTTCGTTTGGTTTGTGTGCGGTACCCGTGAATCTTAATGAGTTAACCCAATGAGTTAATCTTTCATTAGATTAGCTGTGTGCATAGTGAGAGAATAAGTCATTAAGCCAAGTGACATAATTTTATCATTAGCTAAAGAATATGGGAGAGTGGGCTTTGGTGGTTTTTTGTGGGGTGCAGAGTTGGGTTTTTAATGTTGGCACAGTCTCAATTTCTTTCAACATTAATATTTCAGACTTGTGATCCATCCAAACACAGTTCACACAGATGAAAAGATGAATCTTACCAAAAAAGAGAAAGCATTGATTTTCAGGCAGCAAATGAATCTCTAATGTCCATACTACCTGCACTGTGATCTCTAGCAGATAAATTATTAATGCAAGTGTATGAACATCATTTTGTTGTGATTAGATTTCACTTAAATTTTAATTTAAAAAAAGTCACAGGGGATCGAAGAAGCAGTCACATAAGATAAGCTAGTCAGTCAAAGTTTTATTTTTCATGTTTGTGTGTTGGGATTATCTGGAATCTTATCATTCATGCAGCAAATTACCAAGAACTACATTAAAAATGTGTATAGCCATTTTCATTTTTGAAAGATTCAAGACTATAAATAATTAAATGGGTGAGACATCTGTTATTTATGAGCTGAAATGACAGTTTTAATTTAGTTCTTCGTTTAGCTGAGCCTGACGTATTGAGACTAAGTAAAAGAAAACATAGGAAATATTTTAAAATGACATCTCACAGAGCTTAGACCGTCCAAGGGTGCAAATCAAACACTGTTGGGTTTTTTTTTTCCTTTGTTTGTTTTGTTTTCCTTCAAGGCCCATCAGAAAACACTCTTCATTCATGACCTAGTATTACATGTCCATGTGGATTCTGATGACAAGGTAGAGCAACCACAGTGGCTTCACAAAATAAATCAGCCATGTTACTTATTTGCAGACATGCTGAAGGGACAAATTGCTTATTTAGCACATGGACACCAATTAGTTGTGCTGCTCAAACCACTACACTGTTATGAAGTAGATTTCCCATGCTTTACCCATTACTTTTTCCCCTACAACTGTACTTCTGCACTTCTCTATTTAAAATATTACACTGACTTTTTTCAGTGAATGTGTAAAATTCATAGACTTTCTTTCTCCCGGGGCAACAGGAACTTGGTTTATTAACAGATAAAAGGGAACATATGCAACAATACCTATACCAATCCCGATACAATTCATATTGTTGTGAATGGAAATATTCTCTGTAATAAAAAAAAAAAAAAGGATTCAAAAATCTCTGAAACAAGGTTTCCATAGAGCTGGCTGAGTCATATAAAAATAAAGGATGCCCATTTCCACATTACCATGCAGAAACTTGTGCTTTGGTTTGGGGCTGAGAGGTTAGCTTTTTTTTTTTTAGAAAAACTATGTACCATAAAATGATCCCTTAGGAACAGGCCTTAAAAGCTTTTCCCTTATCACTGGTTATCATATCTCATATCTGTTAGCTTTGGAAAAACAGGGATTGGGCCCAGATTTACTATTCAAAGCACTTTTTCAGACTTTACTAAACAAACCAAAAAAGTGACTAGAACTTTTGTATATACCAGTTATTTGTATATACCCCAGTTAAAAAAAACCAAGGACCCAGAAGGACCCTCAAAGCACAAGGACCCAGAAATCAGAACTCATAATCTGAAGAAGATAAATGCAATTATTCATATAAATCTATCATTACAATTAATTTCAGGTCAAGTTTACCTTGGAATTAACTGTCCCCATTCTCTATTTGGGAAAGCCACATTCATAGGTTGATGGTACCACAGATTGAGGGATGGGGACAGAACTCCTCTATGATGGCAGCTTTCCCAATGAAGAGGAATGTCTTAATTCTGAGGAGAATCAGGTCCAGACTCCCAAGTGATCAGCCTGGGATAGAACTGATTTTCAGAGGAGATGGCCATACACAGCTTTCATTGAAGTCAATGGTAGTCATCATCGCTCTTCCTCTGCAAAACACTGCTGTGAGAGAAAGGGTTCATGACACGTGTTGAATTAAGTGATAAAGGAAGGTGATGGAAGAAAAGAACTGGAAAAAGGCCTAAGTCCAGAGACACGAGCTTTTTAATAAAGTACTTTTTATTAGATCAGTTATGAGAGGCAGACACAAAAGGGAAATATTCTAGCTGGTTTCGTAAAAGACTTTATCTATCCCTATGAATACTGCATTTCTTAAATTCTAGGCCATCACTGACAAAATAACATTACTACCATGTCTAGAATCTGCAGTATCTTTCTTTCGGTATCTTCTAGTTTCACAGAGAACCAACTATATATTCAGAATCTTAGAGTAGTATAACCCTCCCAATATTTTACAATTGTAACGGGTGTTTTTGGTGAAGCATTGAAGAATGACACTGTCTCAGTTTTTTGTTTCTTCACCTACTGCAACACAAGGAAAAAGGCACTTCAAAACCCTGTATGTTTTACCTCTTTTCTCTTAAGCAAGAAAAGGCAACAAGGTAATACCAACACTTCATTCCTGCAGGCCAAAGTGTCTTTCTCCACATCTTATCTCATTTCTCATTGGTCATTGCCCATTCATTTAGTAGGGCAAAACCAGAAAGTATTGGTTTTATCCACATACACACAGGAAAAAAAAAAAAAAACACAGTGAAAATGAGGGGGAGGAAATGAAATCTTTACTTTTTTCCTCTGGAAGATTAACTCGTCTAAAAAATAAAAAAATAAATCACAGGAACTTTTCATATAGTATGTAAACAATTACCTTTTCCCCCTAATATACAGCAGTTGAGATATATATTAAAAGGGAATCAGGAAGAAGGCAGGAGTTGTTGAGGAGTAGTCAGGCCAAAGACACCTGCTGTAGATGCCAAAAATATTGTAAGAAGTTAGGGATATATGAGAAGACAAACATGGGGGAAAGCTAGGAAAGTAACAGGGTGGCAAGAGAAAAATTAAACAGTACTAATTACACAGATGAAATTAAAAGCTTACAAATAAGCACTGCTGAGATGCCTACCCCACAAATATAATCCTTTGTAGCCACAAAAATAAGTTTCCAAATTTGCAGGCTGATGTAAACTTGGTCGTATACATCCTATGACTTCACAAAGGTGCGTGAGCTCATTTCAAATCCATCACTTTTTTTTTTCCCCCAGAGGAAACTAATACATGTACTGAAAACAGCTAATAGAAGATAAAAACATGAAAATCTGTTCTGTGCAGTCCTGCTCATAAAGTAGCATTTTGGAGCATCTGGAAATCAGATGTCAACTGAGTAGTTTTGAGTGACGAGAGAAACACCTGCTCTAGTCCCAGCATGTGGGAGCTATTTCAGTATTGAAGCTGTGGACTGAGTGATCAACAGAAATATACTGCACCTGGAAAACACTTTGTCTTTAGCTTTACTTGAAATGCACACTCATTTGAAGATCACATATCATTAAGGCATATTTTTAAATTTATTAATGAAGTACAATTCTATTTTTGTGAGTCAAAATTTATCCGGAAACTGTAAAAGCCATATAGAGCAGTTGTTCCATATGAACAGTGCTTCTCATAGCCCTAAAGAAAAAGAAGAAACACATGCAAGTGCCCTGAGCCAATAGAAGTAATTATTATTTATATGAGCTGAAGCTCAGAGCCCAGCAGTGAGAAAGTATTAGCTCTCTTTTAAACAAAAGGGAGGCCAACTCTATACATTTGTTTTCTGGCCGTGGCTCAGTGCTTGTCTGTGCCAGACAGAGAAACATTGGACAAGGTGATGGACACCTGGAGAAAGTTTGCTTTGCCAGTCAACAATCTAGAGGGCTTTGGTGCACTCAGGGCTGCAGAAGCACTTGGAGGAAGGGGGGGAAGAAGCCCTGCAACCTCAGAACTCCCAGCTATGAACCTAACTAACCAGCTAACACCTGGTTAATATCTACTGCTTTCGCACCTTGGCAGATTTCTTCAGCAAGTTCTGGGAAAAAGCACTGCTGACACTGATTGATATAATATTTGCTGTCACTTAAAAGCCAAAGGACAGCAACTGATTAAAAGAGTTTCAATACTGAGTCTAGGGCACTGAAAATTTAACAGAAGACTATAGTCAGAATAGTGAAAACATTTTGCCATCACAGAAGACAGGGACTGACCAACATAAAGCAAAGAAAGAGGCAGGTTCTGAAACGGGCAAAGATCTGCTCTGTAAACAGGTTTAGCATTCAGGAGCTAAAGAAGGTGCTCTCAGCTTATTACTACACTGAGCAAGGTGTATGTCCTGTGTTGCAGAGAATCATACAGGCTCCTTCCCTCATTTTACTACCATGCTATTCTTGCAGCAGAGGTTTTGGGCATTATAGAAACATTGCCAGATTTAAAGACAGGTGTATTTTTAGATAGGTATACATTTTAAATTAAAAACATTAAAAAATGTTCAAGATGAAAAGTTTTCATATTTACTGCAAACCCACTTTCTCACAAACCCGCCTAATTTAAAGATTATTCATTTTAAAGCATGTAAGTGGAATACTCCACTATTATCAACACTGATTTCAGATTACAATTGAAGGGAGAGTATGTTAAAAAAATCATAAAATCAGAAGGCCTTGACTTGTACTGTTCCAAATGTATCACTGAAAGATTTTAATACCAGTGTGATAGATCAGACCTTTAAAAAGTCAAAGGATTATGAATTCTGTAGCTATGAGTAAAATAACTCAAACTATGGAACACTTATTTTCTCCACCTTAGTGCTACAAAAAGAGTCAATCAAAACTTGCCATTTCTGCTTCCCCAACAAAAGAAGTCAGAATTGAAAAGTTTCCTAAACTAGAGTAAATCTGGAAAATAAATGCCACTTCAGAAATAAACTCAAAGTTTAATATGAAACGTATTTATCCTGAAAAATAGTTGTCTCAAAATTTTAGACTATTATGTAACACAAAAGTATTGAAGTTTGTGGAGTGCTCAGTTTTCATCAAGTGTCAAAATATCAGATTTTATTACAAATACAAGTTTGAGACCTTGTTTTTAATTACAGAATGTTTCAGGGAGTGCTAAACTGTAGCTAACAATAAGATTTTTTTAAAAAAGATAAAATTAAAAAGTACACCAGCTTGTCTGTTTCTCTGTCAGTAAGCAGAACATAGTATATCCCAGTATAGTATAATAATCTGTATTTCTCCTGTGCCAATACTACTTTAATGTTAAGAAATGATGGAAGACATAAGGTTTATCACCTCGTGCTGATATTACTGACTTAATAGGATACTATGAAAAAAATAAAGTGACATAAATATTAAAAAAAAAATTAAATTTTAAATGAAAGTATTGAAGGGAGAGGGAATTAAGAGATGTTTTTTTGAAGCTGATGTGATTTTATGAAAAAAACCCCACTTAATTGGCAACAAAATACTGCTTTAAAATGAAATCCAAATGAGCATTTTTTTGAGTCCACTGATAAAGTGGACTCAAGAGTTAAAATTATAAGTAGATACAGTCTGTTGGATGAACAGCTGAATGCCTTTCTAATCCACCCATGCAATTGAAAGAACAAACAATTTGTCATTCTACAGCAAGGTTTTTAAAATGGAGGAAAACCAAATTGATAGGATTTTAGGTGACTTCAGTTTTTAATTATTATTACAGGTAGAAAGAAAATCCAACTCTAAGCTTTGAAAGGATGAACAGCTCTCCATGTGCAAATCACACGCAGCTTAAGTACATGTGTAACTATTTTCAAGCTATTATGTACAAAACAAAAGTAATGGAAAATTTGTATTCTCCTTCCATTTGCATAATAACTGACCGCATTAGACTGAAACTTTCCCCAAAACTTTTGAGCTGAGACTAACGATGGCAGTTTTGAGACAGCAGAATTTTTCAAAAGTGTAGTTAGTGGAGATAAAATAAGGGCTATAATGAAAGTCTGTTTGCAACATTAACTAGAGCATTTACTGATGCAGAAATACCAGAAATTATCAACATATATCTTTGCTCAGGTAGGCTGCAGATAAAAATTATATGGCAAAAAGGGAAATTATTCACTGTATTTCCACAAGTAAAAGGTATATCATCCCAAAAGCCTAGCGTGAAAGACAAAAAAATATTAACTCTGATTTCTACAAGCCACTTGCTTGAGTTCCCCGAAGCAGAGAAAACTGCTTGTAGATAGACCACAAAAAAGTCAAGGGCAAATCTTGAACAAATGGGCTCTATGTTAGTATTTCTCATGTGAGTTGTCCCAGTTGTTCTTCAGGCATGAAAAAAAGGTTTTGTTGATCACAGTAACAAGCAGTGATACTTCAGTACAGTGTACCAGAAACAAAAATTTCCATATCATTGACCAATTCATACAGATGTTTACAGTCATATCTGGGGGGGGCAGAAATAGCTGTTTGATGTAAAGATGACCTATCTGTGAAATAATTCAGTAGTCTTTAAGCTAAGGTAAAGAGTACTGAAATTTAAGAAATTGTAACATGTCCCAGTGCATAAATCTACTCTTAGAAAGAGATAAAGGGCTAGGTGCAGTAAAGGACAAACTCAGAAGCCAGATTTTGACTTAGTGCATAACCCTCTATAACCTAAAACCCTTCATGTTTAACTTAGTGTCTTCTATGCAAATGTCAGGCCATGTAAGACAACTAGATGCTTGCCTTCTGCTGATAATCATTCTGAAACACAGAAATAAAGCATCCCTCTGTCTTAGGAAGACACCAAATGAGCAAATTTTAAAAGTTAGGGTTCTGTTTCTACGAAGGCTTAATGACGTACTTTTTGAAAGTATGGGATCTGAGGGTACACGTTATCCAGGTGTACTTATAGCACAGGCAAACGTAGTGTTGCTTTCTTTGGTGGCTTCTCAAATAGTCCCAAGAAAAGTGATCACGAATTCTGCTGTCTGGTGTAAAATACAGAGCCATCAGACAGAATATAACCAGTAACTTCAACACAAGCCCAGTCCTAGCCAGCATACCTAAGGGAATGATCTCAGAAAACATCAAAAACTGATTTCAGAAACCTAAAAAATGGCACTAAGAGAAAACAGGTATTTTCCCCACTTTCTCTACATCCAGCTCCTTACACTGATTCTGTTCAGTCTTAAATAGATCTTCGTGACTGAATATTTAAAGCATAAACAGGTGAATAAAAATACCCAGGTTTTCCTTAGGTATTTAAGAAAAAAAAAAAAACACAACAGGAAAAAAACCAACAAACAAAACCAGAACCCCACCCTCCCCCACCAAAAAAACCCCCAACCATTTCATTATCTACAAATAAACCACACACAGAAATATCCATCATTGTCAAGGTCCTTCCCTTGGATTTCTTGCACTGAGAATCCAATTTAGAGGTATAACTCCATAGTGCAATGATGCTCATTCACCTATTAAGTTAATCAGTGGTATTTGTTCCCTCTGGATATGTTTTTGAAAAATTCTTTTAATCCAATGTTTCTTTTCAGGATGGTAGTCAAGACCGGAGGCAAAATAAAATTAACTCCATACTGAGCTACCGAGTTGCACGACTCAGCACTACAAATCCTGAAAATGCAGTTGGGAAACGGCACAAAGTGCTCACAAATACCTGACAAGGCCTGCTTTTCTTACTTGCCAAGCTGAATCTGAGAAATTTCTTAATGGTCTCGTAGCAGCAAGGAAGAGGCAGCTAAGGATATGTCTGTATGGGTTGGACAGCCAGCCTTGAGCTGAAACAAGCAGTACTTTTCCATAGCATGGTGCAGTAACGCTGCAGGAGACCATTAGTGCAGTACTGCTCTTAAGGCAACAGTTCCTGCTGAGCACTCCAAACTTCCATCACCTCCATAACTTCCCCCTGCTTGACCGTTCTGGGATATCTATCTAGTTAAAGGGTATAAAAAAGCCAGCCCCTGGCATAACAGGACATGGGAAAATACTGTAGCAGAATTTACATCCCAATACCTCCTATATCTCTTGGCACATCTGGTCACACAGGGCTTAGCTTGGTTCTTTAGATGTATGCTTAGAACACTGCACAGCAATCTGTAGCTGCAGTAGCCTGCCATAGCTATATTGTGAGCACACTGATTATATGGAGACTGGGTTATGTCATTTAGGGGAAGAGCACCTACAATGTCAACCTGTAATTCTCTCCAACTGTAAACTCTTTAAAGCTAAGCAGTGAGTTTTGCCTTGCATTTATACAAAATCCCATACAATGGATCCCTGATACTCATTTAAGCCCTACAGGGCTACTGTAATAAAGACTAGTAATAACTGTTAAAGCCACATCAGCTTTAAAAAAATAAATGCTGTCTTCAGGATGTTTAACCTTTCCTGCATTTGATGAAAAGGCAAGAAAAAAACCCAACTTAAGACCGTAGATCTCACATCTTGTAACTAACCATGGAAGAGGAGTGGAAAGGATGTGTATGCTATGATTCTTTAAAACACCGAAGTCCTAGATTCGATCTAGGACATAAACCTGCCTAGGCAGATATGGGGATATACTGCACTCTGAGAACTCCAACGAGAAGCCTCCCACATTTAAAAACTTCCATTAATGTATCCCAACTGAGTTTCTGGAACAATATTCCCCTACAGATCTTTGTGGCTATGACATGTGAAAAGAAACAGCAAAGTGTTTCCATAGAGAGGCCAAACTCTGTGCTGAAGAGGTCAGCCTGCTCTAGTCCCAAGATTCATGACCTTACATGGTTCCTATGGTATGAAAGGCTGCAAATCATTACAGCTTAATAGAGCTCTAACAGAAGGACCAGCTCTTCTCTTTGCTCCATGCACCTCTGGAGAGACTGAACTGACATCCAATAGAATGGTAATCAATACATACCTGACAAAAGTGATGTACATAAATTATAGATGAAGGATAATTTAAATACATTCAAACAGCACAGTTATCCCTTCAGATGCACTAGAAATGCAGATCTTTCTATATGAAAATTTGTTTGTGGTATATAATTGTACAAAGAACATTTTTCAGCAGTACCAGGTCACAGTACAAACCCTGGCATAGGCAAAAGACCAGGTGCTTCAGAGAGGCAATACCATCAGAATAAGAATTCAATAAACTGCCAGATATTTCCCACTTTCCCAAGGTCCACCTCTTTTATGTTAACTAATTTACCTTAAGGTATTGATTGCCTTCAACAAAGTGTTTCTTGCTTAGTGATTCTGTTCCGTTCATTGCCTGCTTCTCACTTCCCCATTTCTGCTCTTTTGATCACTTTGATTGTCCTTCAGGCCACGAAGTGCTGAAGTCACTACTAACAACACTATTTGTCTGTCAGACATTCCTTTGCTCAAGGACCCGAGCTAAGTAAAGGCACACATATCATTTTCATCTTGCTTACACCACATTTGCACCAGAATAATTCCTTCTGGAGCAGTTCCTCAGCCATGTCTCCTGTATTCAGCAAAACTGTACTGATTTACACTTGTTAAGCACCCAGCCTATGAACTCCACATAAGCACACAAGAAGAATCAAGGCCACAGGAGATCGGTTCTTTCTATGGTGCCAGTGAGAAATGATCTGAAGTACTGACATAACTAGTCCATGCATTTGTCATGAGCAAACTTTCCATTTTTCATCTTCTTTATTCATCTCCCTCACACATTTTTCCCTACACTTACCACTTGTTTCTCCTCTATTCTTTAAGAGCTAGCTAAGGAAAGAGCAATTCCAATTCAACTCAGAAATATTTCCCCCCCCTCAGCTGAACAAGGAGCAGGCACCCTCAAAGTATAAAAGTTTATTTTGCAGTAAGTGCCAGGGAGTGAGTTATTACTCAAGAGACAACCCTACATAAATTACAATAGCTGGTACTTCAAGGGTACATTACATTAGCCTGTCTTTGTCTTGTCATACGCAAGGTGTGGACAATTTCACATGGTAATTAGCCCATTGGACAACTGATTAGATCTTATTTGCTCACTAGTCAAAAGTGTTATGTCAGTGATGGAAAGACTAAAAAACCCCAGCTTCTCTTATGTTAAACTTATCCAAAATCTCTTCACAATATATTCACAGCTTCTGAGGCTAGTTTGAAGAAACTGCAGAGACAGACTATGTGTAGAGGTAATCCAGCACGAGAGAAAACTTGCAGGAGCAACTGATGCAGAAAGTTTTGCACCAGCAAACACATTTGTATCACTGATACTTAATTCTTTTCTTCAGGAATACAACATGATAGCCTGTCATGGCTCTTACAGTCAAAATTATTTCATTCATACTTTAATACCTCCCAGCTTTTAATATCTATTCAGCTATATGCAAGAGTGAAATATCCCATTAAAATTTTAAGCAAGAAATTCTATTGAAAAACGTTCCCCTACTGTTAAATTGTTGTCTAGTTTGAATTTAAGCTAAGGAAAGATGCTCTGCTCACAGCAGCAACAAAAGCCCATGAGCTCATGACTCAGTTTGGTTCCGAGAGTGGCATGCTACACTACACAAGGTGGCAAAAAGCAGCTAGAAATGCGTTCAACCCTCTCAACCCTGAGCACTCCCATAGCATAGAGGAAATCCCTCGTTGGCATAGAACTAATTCTACAGCCAGGACGTGTAATAACCTGGTAGATACTTAGAGCTCAGTTTCTGCAAGAGCCAAGTGCCTGAGTAAAAGGGCAGAATTAGCGCAAGAAAATGAACTAATAAATTGGTTTAAGAGTATGTCTCCTGTCTTGAGCTCTGTGCTGCCACCTAGCCGCAATCCCAGATAATTCAGGTACATTAAAAGAAGCTGTAGTCACCACAGCTGTATGCATAATAAAATAGATTATTTTAATTCCAAGTACCCGCAAATCCATAAAAACAGATCAGAAGCTGTTTGTAATAGATCCAGATTAGTACATGCATAAGCTCTTTCCAGCCCATATAGAATTATAGAATGGGTTGGGTTGGAAGGGACCTTTAAACTTTATTTAGTCCAACTTTCCAGCAAGGAGCAAGCAGGGACATCTTTAACTAGATCAGATTGCTTAGAGTCTCATCAAGCCTGATCTTGAATGTCTCCAGGGATGGAACCTGCACTGCCTTTCTGGCAATCTGTTCCAGAGTCTCACCACCTTCATTGTAAAGAACTTCTTCCTAATGTCTACTCTAAACCTACCCAGCTCTAGGTTAAAACCATTGCCCCTTGCTACATACTCTTACAAACAGTCTCTCCCCAGCTTTCTTGTAGGCCCTTCAGGTACCAGGGAGGGTATGTGTTCCTACCTAGAATCACTTAACACATAAGAGCAGAGGATGAGGTGTGATTAAAATAAAATGGACTTCACTAGGTCCTTTAGCCCAGGATGACCTTACTGCTTTCCTCCAAGCCATGCCCTTCCCCAGAGGGAGCATGGAAGTGTCTGTTCTAGCCAAGGTCAGACCACATAATGCCTTCTCTTACACCCAACTGCCAGCCTAGAGTGCTGGTGTGGCAGCCCCTTCTCTCGAGCCACATTGGCCATAGGAACCATTCACATTTCCCCATTCTGCAATACTCCCCTTTCCCGCTGGGAGACCAGGAATGAGAGAATAGTAAAGGGGAAGATTATTCCTAAGATTATTTATAGAATTATTATATAACATGCATTTTTACGAGGAGCTGTGGGTTCGTTACTTTGCTGTGAAATGCATGTATGTGAAATCAGTTCTATAACTGTTATTCAAATCAAAGGGAAGGCACGAAGGACTAATGAAGAACAAAGTTTACTTGAATTGCAGTGATAGGATTTCACTGCCAATTGGTAGTCAGACAGTCTGGCAGTGTCAGAGATCTTTGTGTTTCCTGATAAGAGAGAAAGCAAGGACTAAATGAAACCTCTCTGGAGCAGTATCTGATGTGACTGATGGACATTTGGTTAAGTGTTCATTATGTCTTTTTAGCCAAGACTTCAAAATGCAGATGTCAGGTACTGTAACTCACAGCAGATCAAGGTGGAAAGCATATCTCTCCATGTATTAAACAGCCAAATAACCTAAAAATATTCTAGGTCAATCTACAACACAGATTTAGATATACAGATGAAGTAAATGAAATATGACATCACATCGAGAAGCTAACTGGAATAATACTGCCAGCATTTAATAGATCAACAGTCAGTATGACTCTAGGCAGAAATATCTACAAACTGTATTATATTGTGTAAGAGACAGAGGAGCAAAACCATACATATAAAAGCAGACTTGTAAAATGAAAGCACAGCAACATTCCCAGCCACAACTGTAAATCTCAATACAGTAATTTATTAGCAATACTAAAGAAATTATCTAAACGATAGTAATTGTAGAAACAGAAGTTATAATAATGGAATGGAAGTTCAGAAGAAACCAGGTAATATCTGACCAAAAAAATCCTACTGTGACCTCAGTGTTTTTCACTCCAATAGCACACTGGGGTAATAAAGTGACAATGCAATCACACATTTACACAAAAATAGTTCCTGTAATGCATACCAGCATATTCAGTATAGGCAGATGAAGCAGGATTTTATTCTAGGTTTAGTAAACTGTGTTGTAATGGAAGAGAGGGAGAGAGAATATGAGATCAAATTATGAGCTCAGCAAGCCCTAGCACAAGTAACTGGGCTCAAATAAAAGCTTAGGAGGTCAAAGAAGAAAAGAGAAGGAGACAGAGAAACGGCCTATCTATCTTCTTTGATTATTACCAAGGCATTCAGGCCACTACTTTCTGGCAATGCCTACCAAATATTTAGGGCAGCACTAAGTATGCTAAAGAGTGCTGAATGCACACACCATCTCCCCTTTACTTGCTTCCTTTTCTCCTGTTTTGTTTTTCTTTTTTTCTTTTTTCCAAGAATGATTGTATTACATTCTTTCCTCCTTTTGTTTCACTTTCCCTTTCAATTTATATTAGCATAGATTGGTCTTAAAGGGAACTGCCTTGCCAAAGACGCATTTTGGCCAAGCCAAGGGTAGACTCATACAAGCCTGTGTATGAGTCTACCCTCTTGCTGAGCCAGCTGAGTGAAGAACCAGGAATTCAAAGAAAGATTTTGCTATTGTACATATCCTCCAGTTGACCTTTAGATGTTGCTGGTCTGGTGCTACACTATAATTGAATTTTATGGTTTTCCATCTTTTCCTCATCTTATTACAAGCTTGATTTACATATTATTTCTACTTTTAGTTTCTATAGTTGAGACTAAATCCTACAATTACCTCACTAACATCTATATGGACATGTTATGTTAATGGTTGAAGATCTGAGTCTGGCCAAGAGAATCTACAAGCTAGTATCTAACTACTTCCAGTGGAAAAAAAATGCAGCCCAAAGAAATAGATAACTTTACTATTACCTAAACATTGTCTTAACATTGTTTCTGTTTGACAAAGGGTATCACAAAAGCTTTGTTTGCAGGAAGAGTTGAGCTACTGAGTAATCCATGGATAACAGGGCAATGCAAGTCCAGTCCCCCAAGCTTGACTGCAGCTACCTGCTGGCATGATAATTGAGGCAGGTCTCTGATAAATCTGTGCATATGTTTCTGTTTAAAGCTTCTCTGACAAAGTTTATCCCTCACTTGGTCCACTTACTAAATAGAGCTTAATAGTTTAGTGTGCCTTTTCCCATGAAGAAAGGAGAAGGGTAAAGGACTTTTTCCACACAGAGATACTGGGTTTAGCCAATGCATCCTGCTGTTGCCTCATCAGCATTGCTGACAGCTCTCCAAAGGAGTAAACTGTCTCATTGCTGATGAGTTAAGACCACTGTGAACTGCACAATTGAGAGACACTTGGCTAGTAGATGCTCTTGCATTTTTGCTCATAAGACTTCTAAGACATGAAAGTGGAGAAACACTTTACCTCAATATCCTTAGACTGCTAAAACACAAACACTTAAACATTCACAGACAGCTCTCAGCAAAGAATCTTACATTTTCAAGTACCACTGCAGATGTCAGTGATGAACTCACCAATGAAAAAACACACTGACTGTTTGTCAACTCAATTGTTAACCACTGAACCAAACCAGTTCATCATGAAATATTCATAACAAAGCAAGAAATCACGCAAGTTGGCCTGGGTTTGGGTTTTGCAATAAGCTTAAAACTCTGGCCATGATAGGCTAAACCTTCTGATGCTCCAGGTCTGTTTGACGTGAACCACAGCAGAATTACAGCTTTCTATTACCATCACAAGCAAGAGGCCATTTCACATTATTTCAGTGGAACACAGGTGAAGAGCTGATGTTCCCAGTTTCACTCAATTCTGGAGATAGAAGTACATGTGTGAGCAAGTTAAAAAAAAAAAAAATCAATTAAACTAAATGTTGCTAAAGAAAATCTGTGTTCATTACTGTGGAATCTAAGCTTTAAAAGGGAAAAAAAAAAAAAAAGAACACTTGGTCTCTAAAAAGCAAGAACATCTTTCTACACATGTCTAAATCACCGAGAAAACTATTCTGTCCAACTCCACATGACTGCTGAGAAAAAAGTCTTCATGAATACTGATCAAACACTTCAGAAATACTCCTGTAACTTGTTAATAAAGACTTAAATTCACAGTATTCAATGATGCATTTTCTTTGAGAAAGGAACACAGAGTACTTCTCAAAATTAAAAAGCTGCCTAGGAATACACAGACATCTGGGTCTTTATACTGTCCAAAGTTTCACTGTATTCACCGCAGATACTAACAACCTAAGCTTCCACCTTCTGAAAATCAGCATTGTTGTTGAAGTCTCACACTATAGATTCCTCCTAGTTTATTTCAAGTGTAGTAAATTCCAACTCACTAGGAAAACTATTATCCAGAAAAATATTTTTGAGATACTGAGAAGCATGATCTGCTAGCTATGTTCTGAGAATATCTCTTGAGATATGGAATGAGATAGTGGAATGCCACTAGGCTCACAAGCAAGGCCCCAGAGTGTTTTGCTTTATCAAGAACACTGAAACAAAAACATGACCAAGGGTGCCTAGCAGACACGACTGAGAAAAAATGGAATTCCTCTGGACTTCTGGTAGGCTGTTTCAAGCTTGAGAGGCAAATGTGGGTTTTTTTAAGGACTGTAATTTTGAACTGAGCTCCTAAATCCTTTTATGTATCCAGCTTTTTACCCTATTTTGCTTAGACCCAGTCCTCAATACCATTTGATTAAAGATGTTTTCTGTCCTTTCACAGAGACCCAATTCTTGCTCAGTGTTATTATACTCAGTGTTAGCTGAAGCAGCCTATATCCCTGCAAAGGCTTAGAAGTATAACTGTCTTTTTCTATACATCATTGACTCTAACAGAGCAACGGTAATTCCTTATTGCAATAAATTAAATTTTCAATTCTTGCTCTGTGAATTTAAGAATTACTTAAACAACTGTTATATGCAAATTCCCGTAGAAGGGAGGCAGCGGGGTATATTACCATCTCATCTTGCCATCATGAACAAGCAAGTACACCTTATAAACAAGAGCCTTACTATAGAGCTACAGTCTTCCCTCCCCCAGACCTTAAAAGTAAAAATATCAGCCATATTCATAAATCCCAGATAGCCTGTGAAGTCCCAAGAGTTACTCTGAAATGAGTTTCCACCTTCACAGGAACTACATTATTCAAAGGACCTTGCAGTTCTAATTTATCATTGTAATGTGTTCTTCAATACCTTGCACTGACATTGTGTAATTTGACAGTGTTACATGAATTGGTCTCCGAGGACGAGTTATCCAGTAATATTCCCAGTGCCGGTAGTTTCACTGCTGAACATGGCCACTTTCACAAGAAGGACAGAGAATTTAGTAATTGCAAAATAATTATTTCCATATTGGTTAATTTTGTTACACAGAGTAGAAGTGGCCTCACTAAAGCTGAGACAACCTCCACCACCCTCTCTCTGACAGTCTCTTAAAACAAAGCTGAAACTGCTGAGACAGCAGTGATCAAAATTTATCATGTTCTGCAACAAAATGTTCTATTGCTTGAAAGTCTTTGGGGATGACACTGCTCTTCTTCATAAAATAGCACCTAAAGATTTTGTACAGTAGCTCCACAGACTAAAATACATACTTCAAACTATGCATTGCCAACAAATCACTAACCAACACTTGGCCCATGGCTAAAGTGCTTTACTGAGCAAGGGGTAAGGAAGAGAACGGATTTGGGGACAATAAAGGAAAAACAGTGATGACAAAATGTATATCCCAAGTTTGGCACATCAATGGATTTGCTCTTTCTCCAGAGCATGCTGTACCCTTCGTTCCCATTTCTTTTCAATAACACACTGTTCTAACAGACTTTTTTTTTAATGACTAGACAAACAATGTTATCATACATGTGTCCCTTAAAGCACATTTTAACATAGTTTAATTAAGAATTAAGGAACAGCTATCACTGCAATCAGTAAAAAGTGCAATTCATTAAACCAGCTATTATGGATGCAGAAAAAAAAAAAAAAAGCATCCTATAAAGCAGGCACTTAGCTATTTGATTATGTTTTAAAAATACCAAAACAATGATTATATAAAAATTACTGATAACAAATTTGGCAGAAAGATATACTGACATGTCAAAAGAACATCAGTCAGAATAAATGAGTATGTCTTCTAAGCAAAAGTAATAGGAATTTTCAGCTTTGCATACAGTTTTGCTAATCTAGGGGTTGCAAAGTTATAGCTCAATTCCCAATAATTCAGTATACTTCTCCCTCTGCTGGAAAATCCACTCTATTACACAATCCAAAAGTACATAAAGATGAAGTATGATTAAAACACACTTCTCTGACTCCTCCTGCTGGGAGAGGTCAAGACTTCAACCTAAACACAGCTCAGTGCTTTTATAATAAAAGCTCAATTGTATCAATTTATTAAATTTCATTTTGGACAGGGGCCGCATTTTTGTGAGTGACTTGCACCCTGAATTCAAGGAATCATAACAATTACTAGTTGAACTCTTAGTTGATGACATCTTTAAAAATTATCATGCCTGAATTTGCATGATTAATGAATGTGTCTCCTTCCAGGCACTTTTTTTTTTCAGAAAGGAGTAAAAGAATGCTGTATTTGAAGAAAATTCTAGAAGCCCATTGTTTCTCAAAGCAGAGAAATGAATGCAATTACTTTATAAGAACTTCCATACATAGATACATACAAGATACACCCCTAATTTTAGCTTCTAGAGATGTTGAAATTAATGCTTAGGTGCAACCTAATGGCTGGAATAAGTAACAGCGTTGCAAGTAACCAAGCTAATTTGGAGAAAAATGACCACTAAGATGAAAAACAGGTGGAATTAATTACTCTGTAGAGGTATTTCACAACTAGCATAACCCATGCCACTGTTAAACATTGCAAAGAGGTTTCCCTAACATATCGGGGTACAGAGGTTCTGGGTAAGCACGTGCAAGCAAACCTTTATACAGAGGAAATACATATGCAGACATTAATTTGAGACACGTCCGTGCTGCTGGGAGTATGTGCTTCCAGATCACAACTCACAGTGATGAATTTGGGTTGGATACCTATTCAGGTTCAAACCACTCCAATGTTTCCAAGAACCAATTACCAAAATTCCACTCAAGTCATCAGAAGAACAATCAGAAAAGGAACGAACAACACATCAAAAAGCAATTTCTTAAATGTGGCATTTATTTTGTTTAATAGCTACATCATACACTTTAGGATGACAGTCTTCAACTTAGTTATCTAAATTGCATCATGATTGAGCCCATTTTCTGAAAAGAACAAATTGTAATGAGTTTTGCAAAACAGGAACCTACTTGCAAGTAAAAAAAAAAAAAAAAGATCTTATTAAATGGAAAATAAGGACCCTGTGAAATCCTGAGAATTGCTTTCAATCAGAAAGGCCTGATTCAGACACCCTCTTAGGTTGTCCCCTTTGTGAAAAAACGTATGCATTATTCTTCCAGCTTTACAATAGTTTAAATTCTTTGTTTTGCACCCGTGTGTAGCTGGTACACAGCCAGCTGAGACAAAAGGCACCATCGATCAGGTTTGCTGCTGGGAGGTTAAAAGGGCAGAAGGACGTTGCCAAAATTCTTTTATTCCTAAGGCCCTAAGAGACAAACACTTTCAAATAGGATACAAAAATTTTCATCTAATTGTCATCATTTTCTAGTCTCAATATTGTCTACTTCTCACCAAAAAAAGATGGAACACAAGTTAAACCTGTATCAACACTACTCTTGTGACTATCCCAAGTCTCTGAACTGGGGACCCAAAAACCTTACTCAAGTCAAGTGCATTTGAATAGTCAAATGCAAAGTTGTTCCATGTCTGTTGACATCAAAACCAGCTCATCCATTAGCAGAATTAGAATGCAAAAGGATTTTGCATGGTTGTCCATTGAGGATAAGTTTCATCTATAGGCAATATTATCATAATGCCATTATTTATAATATCAACAAAAACTGTCATATTTGGGGACCCCAAATCTATTTGTGTTCCCAAACCATTATTCAGTCTATAAGATTCTAGCATATAAAAATGCCTGCATTCTTCAGGATAGCACAGCCTGCATTCATATTGCCAACATTTATCAGTGCTGTCTATTGGGAATAGCACCTACCAGTGCTATCCCCACAGACAAGGGTGAGTGCCAGTCTGGAGGAACCATGCTAATTCATGCTAATAGTTAAACAATACAGATTACCTCATGTCAATGCATCACCCCATCTTGATACATTGACAATTTTCTATTAGACTACTATGATCCTTCAGTTGAGTGCCAACTAGTCTTTAGCATAGCAATCCTCTTCAACTGAAACCAGCTCAAATACCTTATCTCTGCACCAGAAGCCTTAAAATGAAAAAAAAAAAAAAGCGTGTAGTCTAGTAATAACCATTAAAACACTACAAAGTTACATTTGAAAACCTGTCTGAATCATTGGTTTTCCTTTGCAAGTGGCTGACCCACACACAGCACAGCTCCACCCGGAACACGTAAGCAGTACCATAAGAAGTCCCTGTGAATATCGAAGAATGTTAACACCTTTGCAATCATTACTTTTTCAATCCAAGCAAAGCCTTTTAAGAATGATGAATTTTGAGCCAGCACTATGCCCGGGTGGTCAAGACCACCAATACCATTCTGGCTTGTATCAGAAAGAGAGTTGCCAACAGGAGCAGTGAAATGATTGTCCCACTCTATTCAGCACTGGTGAGGCTGCACCCGAGTACTGTGTTCAGCTTTGGGCAGGTCTTATGGGGAAAGACTGAGGGAACTGGGGTTGTTTAGTCTGGAGAAAAGGAGGCTGAGGGGAGACATTGTCACTCTCTATAACTCTCTGAAAGGAGGTTGTAGCAAGGTGGGAGTTGGTCTCTTCTCTCAAGTAATCGGCAATAGGTCAAGAGGAAAAGGATTCAAGTTGTACCAGAAGAGGTTTAGATTGGATATTAGGAAAAATTTCTTCACCGAAAGGGTTTCAAATATCAGAACATTCAAACAACAGAACTGCCCAGGAAGTGGTTGAGTCTCCATCCCTGGTGGTATTTAAAAGACATGTAGGTGTGTTGCTGAAGAACATGGTTTAGTGGATTCAATGATAGTAAAGGTCTTTTCCAACCTAAATGATTCTATGAATTTTGGACATATGACAAGTGACTGGAAACAAGAAACAACAACAAAAGGTAGAAGAAATAAGTAGGGGAATATAATATATAATGAAGAAGATCTGAAAATTGAAATGACATCACCAGAGATTAAAAGGAAGATAAACCAGAGGAACAAGAAACAAATTACTCTGCAAATTTCACACACAGCTGCACAATTAATGATAAAAAGAGAAAGCTCTGAACATGGGATACTTCCGCAGAGCTATTTGAGAGAAAGTCTCAGCTGGCTGGTTTCTCTGCAGTACTTTAGGGGTTAGAATTTTGCAGGTTTAATTTAAAGAATATAAGAGAATCCAGTATTTTCTGCCGCTTTAAAATATGATCACAAAAGAAGTTGCTACAGCTGCTTTTCAGGGCAGTCTCTTGTTTCCAATGAAGTCACCACAGTTTTGTTTAAGTAAGGTGCTGGACTAGGAATCAACACTCACTAAACTTTTTAAGTGCTTTGGCAGCATGCATTAAACTGCCATACATCTTAGACCAAAATGTAAATAAACTCAAGAACAAAAAGGATATTTACAGTAGTACCTGGGGCACATGACTGGTCTCATCATTACCTACATTACCCAATAAGTCGCTACACTGTGCCTGTCAGCTAATAATTTAACCAAAAACCAACCAAACAAACAAAACTAACCACCTCACCAAATTCAAAAACTCTTCAAAGCAACAGCTTGTGACTGTCATGTCTTTGTCATTCCTCACCAAGGGAGGTATCACTTAGATGTGTGGAGTCAGAGTATAAGCATTGGTGAGTTGGGGTATCCAAAAAAAGCATCAAGATTGACTGGGATTCTGTACCATCCAGTTCTTACAGGTTATGCTGGCCTGGAAGTAACAATCCATCAGCTTTCATATTTGCCTGTCCTGTGTCTCAAGCTTCTCTTGAGATTGTCAAAGACATTAAGATAATTTTCATTGCTGTACTCTCTTACCACAGCAAGAACTGAACACAGAACAACTTCCATTGACCTTTTTCTTCATGGAACATTTACTGAGCCCACCAATGATGTAGAGCACTTTAAAAAAAAAAAAAAGACAAATAAAATAAAAATTAAGACAATGCTTCATTACTTCAGATCTGCTTTTTCTGATTTGTTCCCATATATTGCTCCAAAGTTTTGTCATTAAAAAAATACATACTTTTTTCTGTATCTTTTCCTTCAAATCAATCTTTTTCAGATTCCATAAACAGCACAGATCAGCTCCCAAGTAATCTGAACATTTTCTATAGATGACCTCTTCTTAAAGGGTTTTACATTAAGCAATGCCAGGGATCCACCAAAAGAAAAGAGTATTTTTAGTCTTTGACTTGGGGTCCTTTTTAATTTTTTGGATGACATAACATAGCTATCAGTTATTAGCAGTTTAATGCATTTAGCAAACCCATATAAGCACTGTATTTGTTACAACTATGATTCTTTTCAAGTGAAAGTTATAGTGGCAGCCCTTCCATTCAAATAAGTAATATTCAATTCAAATACTGCATTTCAATTATAGCTTTCATAAAACAATATTTTTAGAGCTCTTAATAATGTCTGGGGCAATTCCAGAAATTAAAGTATAAAAGGCACAGTCCTATCAAGTGAATAATCAATCTTTTTTATTTAAATAGGCTTTGGATCAAGCTCCAATATGAAAAAAAACCCCCAAGTTGATGAGCTTTTTCCTAATACAATAGTAAAAGGTGTCAGAATGTGCCATAAAATGTCACATAAATGGATTTTACAGTTTCAGTAAATACTTAAAATACAACTAAGATTACTTGCCGAATCTATGTTATGTAATAGCAGAATATTTATAAATGTTACCTTAATTACAAGGGCCATCATTTTGCTTTTTATGCCACATTTTCAAACCTGGAAATATTTTTCTCCATAAAAGTACCTATGCATTCAGATCCTACTCCCATGATGGGTAAATCTCTGACTATGCACCTGTCCAAATTTCATATATACTTTTTTTACATCACACACAGAAGAAACTTAGAACCAGCAGCATGTTCTAAGTTCTAATGAACCCTATGCAGGATTCATTGCATAATTATGAACTCCAACAGGAGAATGTCTTTACATAAGTAGTTTGGGATTATTTTTTTTTCCCCAAGCACTACATTGCCTCCTGAGGTTCATTTTTATTTTTATCACAGGAAGATTTGAATTTACTGCTGTTTTGTAAATGCCAATATTTCTTAAAAAAAATAAACATAGAAGCCTGTAATTTTGTAACTTACCATGCTGAGTCATTTTGGGAAGTATTTATTAAATGTAAAGAAATACTTCATCAGCCTCTGGCAATGACTGTTATGTTTGGAAACAGTTTCTATTCATCTGAAATTAGAGCTGCTACTATTTTTAAAAGAGAAATACTTTGCTAAATTTAGCCCATTCTTCTTTTCCTGAATTTTTCATATTGAATATTATTAATTTGAGGAACTATGAACTGTGAATAATGAATGTATAGTTGTATGAATACATGAGCCAACAGGTTGATCAAGAATTTTGTGCTTTTCATTCTTCCCCTTTCAGTATAGTGTAATTGTTATCTAACTTGCCCTGTGATAGTTTGATTTATTCTTCTGAATTCCAAAGGATAAGAAAAATTGTTTCAAGTAAAAGGTAACCAATCCACAGTCCATGCACATATGTGTTTCCTCTTCTTACAACAAGGGCTGGAAATTCCTGTGTCCAAAAGGTACGAATAACAAACATAAAAAATCTGACTCAAGACCAAACCAAAAATAGAGTTTGGAAAAAAAAAACCACACCACCATGCTGCCTCAGCCATTTCCCTTATCTGCCTGCTAATGCCAAGAAACTGTAAACACTTCCCAAAAGAAAGATACAACTGCTGGAAAATTGGATCTTTGATACCAATCTCATCATCTCTGCTGGTTGATACCTATGTCTGATTTGTACACAAAAAAAACCCCTACTAAATCCAAAAAATAAAATCCCCAAGACTTCAAAACTACATTCTGAATGCTCATTAAGTTAAATTAAGTTAAGACTTAAAATTTTGGTATAATCTAAAAAATTGTTGAAATAACCCACAATTTCCTTATAAAAAAATTATTCAGATCATGACACTCTGATGTGTTTATATTTTAAAGAGAGAGTGGCTGTTACAGAGGTGCTGCTGAGGATGCCTACTCCTCCTAGCAGTTGTTCCTCTTCACACTGATCTTCCTTTATTTCTTACCATTGCCTTCCATGGCTGCAGATTCACTCTCCTAAAGTCTTACCTCTACATTCCATTTTTCCAAATAGCTGAACCTAGGCAATATTTTTAAACAAATGTCTTCAGATTTAGGTTTTTCATGCAAAAGCAGAAGAAATTCCCTTGTCAGATTATTGAATTTTTTCCTAACTGTCATGATTGGAGAAGAGAAAGACTCTTATTAAAATCTGACTTAAACTTACAAAGCACACACAATGAGGCACAGCAACTAATAACTCCATGCTGTCTGAACTGATATCTGTGCTCCAGTTCAAACTCTGCCTCGCATCTATACTTAGTACAAACCTGTACTCAACCACTGGATAAGGCAAAAACAATAAAGCCCGCGAGTCTGCTGGGCCTCCACATATCCATACACTCTTCTGGTGATGTCAAGTGAACAACAGCAGGCAGATATTTCATTTAGAAAGTCCTTCCTTGAAGTATTGTCAACTAAAGCAGACGGGATCTGCAGACAACCAGAACACAGACTGCCTTTGTAACACTGAGAAACATCATACTGAGCAACAAAAATCCTATCACTGTGAAGCATCACTGCTTCATCTTGCTGAGGTATGCAGGCATAACACTCCATTTGATCTCTCACTTGGTCGTCTTCCATTCACTTATCTCTTGTCTTTAGGCAGGCTCCCACACAACACCATCTCTTCCACTAAAAATTCCGTTGTACACAGGAGCCCTCACATTTCTAATCTAGAGGGCAGTAGCCTAAGGCCATGTCTATGTTAAAGAAATATGCCTCATCACAACTATGTTAATGTTGTCACGCTGGACCACACATACACCACCCACATGCTGCACCTTCACAAGTTCAGCTGACACCAGCTTGAATGCATCTGGCAGCAAAACAAAATTCACTGTGCAACTACACAGGAAGAACTGCTATAACACAGAATAGGCTTAAGATAATGAGTTTTTAGAGGTTTGGAGCCGATTGTCTGTGACTGTATCAAGCTCTATAGCCTAATTGAATATATGCTCATTATTTGTCCTTCAGAACATTTTTAATTCCAGTCTCCTCAACAAGGCTGCCTCCCAGTATTGATAACATGATGAGAAGTATCAGACATCACAAAAGAACTGTAAGTTCAATTTTAATGTTGCATTTCTAAATTTAGTCAAGAGAACAGATGCTGTTGCTTCCCTCAGTATGCATTTCTCTTTGTGCTGTTTAGAAAGTACAGGCTATGTTTACTGGTTTGTAAGTAACTATGAATCTGAAACCTTGTTTCCCAGAATTATTTTTCTTATTCCATCTTGACTGGCACTGTCAGAGCACAATCTGCAGAGCAGCCTCCATGCTCATGATTAAATAGCTCCTCATGGTATTACTCATTTCTCTGGGAGATATGATAAATATATTCGGTAGTTAAAGGCATGCATCTGAAAAAAAAGCATGATATTGGAATATTTCAGCTCAAGTCTTGATAAAGTAAGACAGATATAAGAAAAATCAATCTCGCACTGGTCTCATTTGGATTTCATGGATTCTCCTCTGCAATCATAAAGCAGAGTACTAGCCAAACTGAATGGAAATATTACCTGTTCTAAACTGATTGGTATTACACTGAAATGGACAGTAAGGGCTACAGATACCATGTGCTCAAAAGACAAACTTTGAGGGCTGAGTGACTATTTTCAGGTTTGTGGTCCGTTCATTTTGCAGCTCATTCCAAGACTCAAAATCACCCCCTTCACAACAGCAGCATCTCTTGTGAAACAGATGCTGAAAAAGTGCAGCCATGCTCTCTCAGATCACCTTTAGCATCATCTGAAAAGGGACCAGCACACTGCCAGGCAAGAAACACAGAGATGTTTCACTTCAAGAAAGAAAGGTAATAAAAGTTTTGAACAAATTCATACGAAGGCAATGACACAGAGATAAGGCCAAAATTCATCCCAGCTAAGCTTTCCTTCTAAAATGGAGATAAAAGAAACTGCAGGGTTTACCATGCTTGGTAAATGGTGCCTGGCTTTGAAGGAAGTCTTATAGTCTTCCTTAAGAGTAGTCCATATTATCCTGATTAAAATCAATGCCAACAGGGTTTCTCCTCCATGAAACTTTGTTTCCTCCTTCCTTCCTATAGGTGAAAGACGCATTTTCCTTTCTTAGTATGATGAAAAATCACTTTCCTTTCTTAGTGAGAGACAATGCATGGGTTAGGTCCTCCAAATCAAGCACCTGCATACTGCACTGGCCTACCTCCCATAAAAAAATACTCTAAGCTGTTATTTATTCTCAAAACCAGGGAAACACTGATATCACCGTTTTACAGATGAAGACCAGACATATTTAGAACTACACAACTTCCCCAAGTACATGTAAGAGTAAGGAATTGGACCAGATCTTCCTCATAAAGCTTAAAGTTTACATCATACTCTAACTGTACACAGACAGGTTCATAAGCTAAGTTTCTAGATGCATTAGATTTCACCACCACCACCATCTCCCTTCTCAGCTCATCTTTTCTTTTCTACCTCCAACTTTCTAAAGCCCAGAAGAATACTAGTAAGAACATATCAACTTTGTTTTGCTGGGGTATAAAGTCTTGCTGTCTGGCGTTTTCAAACCCTCTGCTGGAATCTCTACCCTTGGGACTATACGTATGTAGGAGATTCATGTTCAAATCTGAGTTTTTAGACAAATGATCAGACTTCTTGCTACAGATTGAATCAAAATAATTAATCCTACAGAACAGAGTAGGAAAAAACTGTCACTGACTTAAACAGCAGTTTTGCTTATAAGGCAACGGTTGACATAATAAGATAAATTATGACCCATAATTTCAAAACACCTTGAAAACATTAATCAGTTATTAAATGTATTTGCCAAAGAACAAATCAAGTCCTAGCAAAACAAGCACAGATTGTACAGAAGTACAAAGGCACAATGGAAAATGGGAAACCTACTTTCTGTACAGTTACCTAAGTCATAGCAGAAGAGAAGAATAAATCATACATTAACACACTGTACTGTTTTAAAATGTGAAAAAAGAGGGGACTTAAGGAAAAGAGAGAAAGAAGGAAAAGGATTGCATTCCTTACAGCACAAGAACACTTTCCCCATTGTCATTAAGTCTGTGATAATGTGAGAACCATTTCAAAACAAGTTTGAAGTGGTTTTGTTTTTTTTTATTTCCTTCAATTAAGCTTATTCGAATTTGTGAGCCTAAAGTGCAGGCAGAATATATACCTGACAAAGGCACGTGGACCTCAAACAATTTTTCCATGGGTTCCCCAAGTTGTAGTTCTTAGAAGGCAAAGAAGGCTTAGAATAAATTTTATAATGTATATTAGTCCATAACCAAATATAACCACCGGGTGTCACTAGTGTTCCATAAAAATCGCGGCAAGTTATAGCATTTTACATGTATTTTCTGTTGGAAATATTTCAGCATGCCTGTCAATCCTCAAGCCTTCACAAAATACCCACATATTTAGGACCAGCATTAAATTTAAACAGATGAATAAATGGGAGTACAGAATCTCAGGAGCTCTTGCATTTTCCCAAGAATCAATACTATCTCTGCCTCAACTCTTAACTGTATAGGATTCAATTTAGGTAGAAACTAAATCCTGCCATAGAATAACAATAAATGAAAGCAACTGTTTCTATACAGTCATTCTGAGAACAGACCAACCTAATTAGTTGGTGTCAAATAGAACAAAAAAGCCAATGTGCTCCTATGGTCAAAATCAACAGATCCTTTGTTAGGAGTTTTTAATCAACTGATACTAAAATCCAGCACTGACAAGAACTTTTCAGGGTGCTTTGTACATCTGTGTGGTTGATCTGTAAGTGAGGTTTAGAGGTGAGATTCTATAAACTAGTTATTTTTTTTGCTGTCAGTAAATTAACTTTCCACAAGCAATTCTCTATTTTTAGCTTGAATAAGGCAGCTGAATTAAAAGGATTTTCTTTCATCAGGTTTAGGGAAGGAGGTTGTCAAGTGTCAGGTTGTCAGCCTTCTAATCACTTAACAAAAGATGCACAAACAATACAACATTCAGGACAAAAATGAACCTTTTTAAAGTGTTTTCACTGTAAAATAAGATATAGTTTCTGTCAGAGTACAATAACATTTAATATTCGGTTTTCTAAGTGTAATACCTAAATAGTTCTTTTAATTTTGTATTGGAACATAACTTGGTATGTGATGTTACCTCTGAGGATGCTTAGTCATTTTTCCAAGGCAGCTACCAGAGTATTCCTTGGGAAATTATTCTGATCTAATTCACAGCATTGCTGCTTACTTATTACTAGCAAGGAGGGACCGATTTGAACTGTGGGACAACAAACTAGAAACTGAATGGTAAATGTTTGAGAACAGCATAACTGAGAACAAAGTTATAAAGAGGTATATTATTTTAGCTAGCTTAGATCATCAGAATACCACCTTGCAGATCTTCTCCCTAAAGAGTTATTTGAAGAAAAGAATCCGGTGTTGTTCCAGCCTTTCCTGACCCCTTCTTTTTGGTTCTTCTACTAGATATCCCATTAGCCTAGGCTAATCTTCCTGCTGCTTGTTCCAAAACATAGAGGAGATAATTTAATGAAAGTGAAAGCTCATTTCTCCTTTGATCAGTTACCATGAACACAAGCTAAAGAAAAATACAGTGAAGAATTTTTATATTTTTGAGTAGATATTTCAGGTTTGTGAAATAGTAAATTTA
The DNA here is from genome assembly GCA_004320125.1 of Scolopax mira. Lineage (NCBI taxonomy): Eukaryota > Metazoa > Chordata > Aves > Charadriiformes > Scolopacidae > Scolopax > Scolopax mira. Next base: position 343,666 of record BJBW01000287.1, on the reverse strand, counting down.
AGGTCAGCTGAACCTTGAGATGGAACTATAAGCAAAATCAGTTTACAATTGCATCTGAATGGGCAAAGTAATCAGGCTGAAAACTAGCACCAAAAGTTTTCTTTATCTCCAGCATGACATTTGGTGCAACCAATGGTGATTTCAACCATGGCTGGACCAACAAGTCTGAAGCTCCTCAGTTGCCATAATGAACATTTTGCCAAATGAATCACAGAACTTTCTCACAGTTAACACCATCTGCCAGAGCTCTGAAATGCTGCTGGCTGTATTACCTTATGGATGCAACTCTTTCTAAATATAATAGCACAGACTCTTTCCCTTCCCAATACATCCAGGTAGCTACCGAAGAAATTTTTGAGTCATAGACAAACAACACTCAAAACATACTTGTATGTTTTTGGTGCCTTTTCTGCAGCAAGTGCAAAAATTGTACAAACAAGAATTTGTATTCCCAAATTAAAAACAAAACAAAACAAAAAAAATCAGAAAAAAAATCCCACTGCATTGGCTTGTCATTTTTTCTCCCACTCCCATCTGTTCAGTTTCTGTCAGCTGGAAACAAAAGAAAAAGCCAGCAACATTCAACCACTCTGTTCCCTGGAAGGTGGCACAGTCAGAAGACCAAAGTTTAGAAATAGATCAGTATTGTAAATGTTACTCTTTTCTTTAAATGCATTGGTAATTTCTATATATTGCATATATGTCTTTTACCATTAAAAAAATACAAATTGTACAGCCAAGTCAACACAACCATAAAATGACTGAACCTAATAATGTTCAGTTATTTTTCACTCTGTAACAGAATAATTCCTAAGGGAATGTTACCTGCACCGTTACCTGTGCAGGTAAAAGTACAACTCCCTTAGGCCTTTGGGGTCTATATAGCAAAATACATAGACCCTCTCACCTCTTTCCCCCATTAAAAAAAATTATTAGAGTCACTGCAGTCTCTGCTGTTGGAACTAGAAAGGATTCCTGGTGCTTTTGCAGCATTAGCTCCCAGGTTTCTCAAGTTACCCACTTTAGGTGGTGGTGAAAAAAATCATACTTCAGGTAGCTCAGTGTCTCATACTCCCAAATACTTAAAAGAACTAGTACTTCTAAATTTCTTTCATTTTTTCAATTCCTGATTATTAGTTGTTCTGGTTTATATTTTTTCAATAAAATGTTTCAGAGTTTTCTTCAGAACAGGATTCCGGTCAACAGCCAGCTCGATAAATTAATCCGAGTTCTTCACTTCATTAGTACAACTGCACAGATGGCAAATTTACACTGGTGCTAGAGGTCTAAGTACCCAAGCAACAATTTAAGCTGTATAAACCATAATAAATTGCTATATAACTAGATTGCAAAGGAGCTGATTTATATCTACCACATTCCTTGGTCATTGAAAGACTAAATAATCCAGTCATTTGCAATATTCAACCATCTCTCCCAGGCACTTCTCCTTTTCAGCGCTTTATTTATTTATTTAGGACCAGGACATAATGGGAATAATTAATCTTTGTGCTGGCACTGTGCCTAGTTCAAGAACCAAATGGAGAGCACTTGGCTGCTCTTGAGGCTGCCAACATTACTTTGGCGCTTTGATACAAAGCGGGCCAAATTCAAGGTTGACCTAACCCATTACTCACAGCAACAACTGAGGTTTACTGTGGTGCTGCTGGTAAAAAGCAGTTGGAATACCCAGAAGTTCAGCCTGGATGTCTTCTGTTCCAGGGATCCCCAGAGAAGAGAGGCAGAAGGTAAGAGGTAGCAACTATGGTTTTCATCACCAGCAGAACAGTCAGATTCTTTAGCTCAGTGAAAGCTGATGACTCCAGAACAGATTAGAGGCACAAAGAGGTGTTGGGATAGAGAAAACTGGAGGCCATTCGAACATCAGAATATACTGCTTACAGATCCCCTATGCTTCCAGTACAGTATACTATGATCTTCCAGTACAGTTCAGTAACACAGCCCAGCTGGTGTCCAAACAGCTATTTGCTGATGGCAAAACAGTCAAAGATGCTGAATGGTCCTACTCATACTTGCTATTACACAGCTAGTCCTCTTAATAAAAACTTGCATTTAAAACCAGCTGACCTTACCTTTACAACATAGTATGTGATACTAAGCACTGGTAGTCTCAGAATCTATATACCCAGACCACTTCACAGCCTTAGTTGGGCTGCATAGTCAATACTAAAAATAAAACTGTTTTAAATAGGTTATTTGGCAAAAACCCATCAGGAATAAATGTGGTAGTGATTGTGATTATTCTATTTGACCTGCTTACCTCTAAAAACCAAAATATAGACTGATAACTATGACTACAAGGTCATTGCGAAACAATCCCTTTTGGGTGTATTACCACCATGACATAAAAAGTATCATATGATCCATGTAACAGTCTGCTTGTCCTGCTACATTAACTACTGGGTTTACATATTTACTGGAATAGCAAAGCAAAACAAACAGAAAAAAACCCACATTGATTAGATAAAGAAGAAAATATTTATGTAACTAGAGCTCCTTTATTTAAATTTATAACATCCATGAAAATTTAAAACTATTAACAATAAAGAGACTTAACTCAGAGTCTCTTTATTCAGATAAATTAATTCACAGAAATTAAATTAATTCAGAGAAAATAAACATCCAGAGCAAAAAGAAAAGCAAGTTTATCCATAAGCTGTAACATAAGGAATATTATACAATTTTCTGCTCCTCTTAATGCAGTAAGCCTTTGTGAACAGATGGTAGCAGATCTGTGTGATGCAGTGGGCAGCATTTCCATATCACGCTGCTGGCAAATATCACCATCATTTAACTCATTTACTCCTGTGTACACTCTCAAAACACACATGTGCTTTGCTGACCTGCCAGAGGTGTTCTGCACGTTACCATTGAGATGAGTGGCATGAGTGCTCAATACCAGCTTCTCCTTACACTGTACACCATGAACAGTTAGTGGTTTCATCATTCCTTCATCGACTACAAAGTTAACATTTCACTCTTTTTCAGGCAAAAGCAGATAACCCCAATTCCCCCATTCTAATTCATCCAAAAGAAACCGAAGCTGAGACAGGTCAAGAAACCAGCTGCCACACGTATTTGGCTGGTAACACTATAGGACTCCTTTTCTGTGAGACGAGTGGTTACATGAGCAATGGATCAAATGAAGGCTGCCCATGGGCTGCCACATCCTCTGTCCCCTTCTTGCAACCCTGCCATGTCCTTTGTGACATCAACCTTCTCTATAACACCATCACTTCCTTCCAGGTCCTGACATACATTTTGCTCCTGTGCCAAACGAGACAGAACTGTAGCTCAATGCAGCTTCTCCATCAGTGGGGGGCTTCAAGTGTCTCTTTTCTACCCTGTCGAGAATTTCTATAATATATACAAGGGACTTCAGCATTTGATTAAGCTGAATTAGGGAATTAAAGAGTTTGGGGAGATAGAGGGGGGGAGAAAAAAAAAAAAAAAAAAAAAAGAGACAAAAGGGGAAAGGGGTGAGGGAGGGGGCGGCAGGCATGGGTACAACCCATGACATGGGACAGTAACACATACATGAGCTAAGAAAGCACAAAACTCCAAAAGCACAAATAACAGAAATCTGAAACACTATTCCCACCAACCAAGTCACTGGCAAAAACTATTTGTTTATTTAGGCCCAAATTTTACCTTTTATCTTGACTTAATTAAAGGTGTATGACTGGAGTACACTTTCAGAGAACTGGTTGCACAGCATAATTAATCATGGCTAGCATTCAGTTCATTTCTCATATCCTGTTTGCAGTTGTAGGAGCCAAGAGGATTTTTCATAAGCATACATCTTTATTACCATCTCAGAACTGTCTGCAAGATCAGAACATCCAGTTCAAATCCCAAAATAATCCCAGAGATTCTCAATGCTATACAATATAAGGAGTCAAGCAAATCTCACCTCAGCAAGTGCTGCAGCATTCTGCAAATCAGTTTGAAGACTAGAGTGAATTCCTCATGTTCCTCACCAATATGTTGACATAGGAATCAACAATCCTGAAATGTCTCTGCCTTGAGAGTCTCCAGAGTTCTAAATCTGTACAAATCTCTTGCATTCTTTGGAAAGAAGGCAGAGAACTGAGTTGTTCCATATGTTCTGGGAAATATGTCTAGTTTATTGTCAACAGTAACTTGCTTTTTATTGTGTATTATGAGTAATACAAATCCCACAAAATAAGTCAGTCACCAGTTGAAAATTATGAAGTCCATAGAGCTTTACAGATAACAGATGTCATCCTTAAGCTTACCAATACTCTGAAAAACCCTACACGATGTGTGATTTACCTTAGCAATTAAATACATAGATAACACTTTGCTCTTGAGATATGCTCCTTAGATGCCACTTCTAGAACATAGTTTACAAATATATAGTGTATACACCTTATATATTAATGTTTTTTATGTATTACTGAAAGAAATTTTCAAAGGCCCTTCTGTGGACACAAATTATGAGCAGGTGTTAAACCAAGAAACCTCTGCTTAAATTCACTGAACTCCATGGTTATGGCTCACTAACTACCCCAAGCAAAGATGACAAATCTCTGCCTTCCTGAAAAAGAAAGGAGGATCACAACAGTTCTAGATAAAATACTCTTTCACACTGAGCCCATTTAGTCATAAGGGATCTGGAGGTCTCAGTTGCAGGGCTTTCTAGTACATTGAAAAAAAAAACAAAAACACAGGAACAAAATCAAGATACCAACTTCAATTGCAATCTCCCCTGGACGTATACTAAAGATCCTACATATTTGCTGTCAAAACAGCAGAGAAAAGTAAAATCCCGGTCTATTTTTCTAAGTATCTAAGTTTTCCGAGTAAACTGCCCACTCGCCACTTCTGCTACTAGCATTTATACAGAAGTAACATCTAGAAGTCCCATCCACCAGAAGTCACCAAGTCAAACATCAAGCAAATATATGTCAATCCCTTTCTTCTGAAGTTTACTTCACTAAGACTGTTTTAGAATGCACAAAAACCAGCTGAATAATATTCAGTAGAACTGATGCCAATTACCTTAGTTTTTAACTGGAGAAGCATATCAGTTCTATGCTTCATAGGGCTGCAAGACAGCCAAAGTGGAGGTATTTGGGAAAAAAATTAAAAAGCCCTTAAAAAGGAATTGGTTTGAGGGTTTTTTGGTTTTTTGTTTGGTTGGTTTGGGGTTTTTTTTAATTTTCCATTTCACATAAGATTTTGGTATTTTCAAGTTTTTACCCTGATTGATATGGGGGGATGGAGGTAGGGAATATCAGACTTTCATAGTTCTAGTTATTACTAAATATGTGCTCTGTTCTATATCTCCAGCTTTTAAAAAGTCAATTAGACAAGAGAACATTCCTCAAGTTTTAAAAATAAATTTCATCACTAAGCTGAGTTGGTGAGAGATGCCTTAGTTATTTTAGTAAGAAGAATTTTATTTCACTTCAAATGATTCAAATTTGTACTGACAGGCTCACTGAAAAGCATAGAGCAAATTAAATACTCAAAATTACCCACAGTAAACACATACTGCCTAAGCCACAGCCCATAGCCAAATTGCTCTGTTGTTCTTGACACAAGAAAATACCATTGGGTTAATTAGCAACAGTTCTGCTCAAGTGTCAACAAGGTCACATAGTTTATGCTACAGATATGAGTATTAAAGAGTCAACCATTAGACCCTCCAAGACCCTCTACCAAACCAAATTATACTGTGTGCCAATTGCTGGGGTTCATCAATTGCATTGAACGGTGACATGTTGCACAAGGGGCAAATTCAGACTTACTTTTACACACATCTTTTCATAATGTGTTCCCTGTATAGTCAAGAAATTAGGAAGATGTTTCAGAAGGAAGTCTGAAAGACCTAGCTAGGTACTCTAGATGAACTGGTTCTCACACATGCTCTTCAGAGACCCTGATGAGCATTTAAAGAATAAAAACTAAACCCCATGGATACTGTTTACACACTTCTTTACCCAACGCAAACATACTTTTGAAAGGTATATTTGAAACACTGCTGAAAGATAGTATTTGCATTATTATAATCCAATAAATAAAAGAAAATAAGCAGTTCATAGTGACTTTGCACAGCTAAATCCATAAATGATTGCATACTTTATTTCCATCTGCAGTTCACAGGAAGCAAGAGTGATGGCTATAATATCACAAGCTTGGTTGTTTTTACTTACAACTTTAAAACCCATACTACAATCTTTTCAAGCACAGATAATATTACAATAGGCTTAAGGTAATTAAGGTCTTACCAAAAGCCAGCAAGTCTTAAGAATATCTTGGTTTAAGATACATGCAAGTACCCGTAGAAAATGAGTCAGGCAAAATGATATGCATGTAACATGCAGATGTACATTGTTCTTTTAAATAGTCTATGTAAGTGTCAGTAAAATTCAAGGAGGGCACCATCCATGAAAATAACAAGAGAAAAATTATTCCCTTAGCTATTATTTTTCTAATAAGAAAAAGAATCTGTATCTTATAAAGTTAGGATGCATTACTGACAAGGCACCTTGAATACACAGTACAAGAGCCACTAAGAAAGCAACACAAACCTAAACTGATGACAAGTTTTTCAAAGTTCCCCAGAAGGGCTTTTAATTCAAGTCTTCCCCAGGCTTCACCGCAGAATTGTTCCTGTGATGCTTATAAAACAGTTGGTGTTGAAGATCTGGTCTCACCTGAAAACACTGTTATCAGAAGTTCATAAGAGGAATCTTCTTCTGGTGTCCTCCAGTTGCTGGATATGAGTCCGTGCTATAAATAACACCTTTCATGACCTCCTTAAGGACAGAAATATCTGCCTTGGAGAGATTTATAATCTTTGCTGCAGCACAGTATGACTCAGTATGCATCCTGAAGTTTGTTTGGGGTCTTTTCCCCCCTCAATAAAAGATGACCATGAGAAATTCCCAGAACATTTCATGTATGCGTAGTGCCATCAGAATGCTCAGTCTGGTACAGAATACTTGTTCAGATGTCAGGAAAGTTAAATGATTTCATTGTCAATTGCACATATCATCCTACTAAATCATCATTTGGAGGTGAACTTAAAAAACATGTACTTAGAATTAATTGCATGTGGTTATTTGGAACTTCGCTGGAAGGATTCTAATTTATCAGATGCTTGAAAGACATATAGAAAGGCAAGATACACAGATGATCAGAATTGCAAGAGTACAAAATATTAATTCTTTGATCTGAAGAAAAATATTTACATTAAAACAACAGTGCCTCCTACCATATATTAGGATTCAGACATTATTATAAAAATGTTTGTTCACTATAAGTTTCACTAAATTTGATATAGCATAAACACTGAGCAAAAAGTACGCAGAATAAATTCAGCCAACAGAACTAGTTAATACTTAATCCTATGTCAATAAAGCCCAATATAATGCCACACATTACCACTACATGTGATCTATGTTTATTCTCTACTTTCTTAGCATGCAAGTACTTAAAAGTAAACAAACACCAACTAATTCAATCATTTCTTACTAAAAATCCTATCCCGCTCCCCCAAAAACATAATACCACTCTAGGATTACCATTATGATTAGACAAACCAGCAAGAAAACAAAAACCTTTAAGCTTCTGAAGATAATTATGAGACAGCACTCCCAGACACCACCTTCTCTGTAGCTATGGAAAAAAATCAGCCCCTTCAAATAAGAGCCTGAACTACTCTGTGCTGTTCAAACTATTTGTCCTTTTCCCTAATCCACCATTTAATGGATTAGAATTTGAAATCGTTAGTTCTTTCCTCCACAAATACCTGACCGTGGTTTAAAGGAATTACCGAAAAGTTTCATTTTTGCTGCAACTTTTAATGATATTGGTTTTTATTTTTTAATTCTGTAAAATTGGAAGTGTGAGTGATTACTCTACAGGATAGCAAGGGTTCAGACAAGAGGAAAAGTTTAGACATCTACGCACTACCAAAAACGTTCAGCATCTGCCCTGGGGAGGCAAGGCTGCCCGTTCCCATGAATGGGATCTTTTAAATATATTCAAGCAAAAATTGTGCTGAAGCAAGGTCTTTTCAGGAGTACAGAAGAAATGACCCTCATGCATAGGTGAATGCCTTTAAGGCCTTCTACAGAAATATACCATGAACAACAGTTTACAAATTAAGATCTTTATGGAGGCAATCTTGTTCTGTTGGTAGTAAGAAAGGTAGAGCACAAAGAAACCCCACATTGCAGTTCCAAATTAATAACATAGAACAAGTGTTGCATCTTATGGATTGAAGAACATAATTTTCTACAAGCTAACAGCTGAATTTGAGTTCCAGGAAAAACAGCAAATAGTTTTTCTTCAGGGAAAAATATAGTTTATTCAAGAATCCAGTGAAGATTTGAGACAACCATCATGGATCATGATGATCTGTTTTTACCAGCACTGTTGTGCCTCAGGCTTTGTGAGCAAAATTCCAGGTTGATGCAAACACAGACCCACCACCAGTGAAGAAAGTGTTGGCACGTGAACTGTGACAGGAGCTTGATTCCTACAAATCAATGGGTCCCAACAGCATCCACCCATGGGTGTTAAGTGAGCTGGCTGATGTTGTTGCCAGGCCACTCTCCATAACATTTGAGAGGTCGTGGAGATCAGGGGACGTCCCAGAAGACCGGAAGAAGGCTAATGTCACCCTCATCTGCAAGAAAGGCTTAAAGGAGGAAATTGTAGGAATATCAGTTTTCCATTCCTGGGAAAGTTATGGAATGAGTCCTCCTGGCGGTTACCACAGGAGTGCAGCACAGACTGGGATCTAACTGGCTGGGGAGAAGTTCACTCAATAAGTGAACAGTGTGCTGCTGCAGCAAAGAAAGCCAACAGGATGCTGGGTTGCATCGACAAGGGCATCACCAGCAGAGATAAAGAAGTCACTCTACTCACCTCTTGTCAGGACACACTCATGTCAGTGGTCCCCCCTACACAAAAAAAAATAAAATAATAAACGTAGACAGGCTGGAAAGGGTCCAAAGAAGGGCTGAAGGGACACCAAGATGATCAAAGGACTAGAAAGCCTGTTATATGAGAAAAGGCTGAGAGAATTGGGTTTGTTCAGCCTCAAAAAATGAAGGTTTGGGGAGACCTTATCACATTCCAGTACTTATAGGGTGGTTACAAAGATGAAGACTACCTTTTTACAAGGATTTACATGGAAAAGACAAGAGATAATGGGTACAAGTTACTCCTGGGGAGATCCCAATTGGACACAAGAAGAAAAATTTTCACACTGAGAACAGACAACCTTTGGAATAATTTTCCCAGGGAAGTAGTAGATTCTCCGTCTCTTGGGCAATTTTAAGATTCAGCTGGGCAGGGTGCTGGGCCATCTTGTCTAGACTGTGCTTTTGCCAAGAAAAGGTGGACCAGATGATCCTTGAGGTCCCTTCTAACCTTGCATTCTGTGATTCTAAGATCATGAAGAAAATATTTACAGAATCATAAAAGCATTGTTCAGCACCTCTCAATTTCTCACGGAAAGATAAAGGTTTTCAGGAACACAGAAAAATGACAGAGCGGTTGAAACAGGATGTGTTCTTCAGATTTCAAGATACCAAGGCTGGAGTCCAGCATTTAAATTTTGAAAAAAAAAGGCAGTCCCAGCATAGGTATTGATCTTGCATGATGCCTCTTAGGAGTCTTGCTTTCTTTCCCTAGGCTGCATGCACCATATTTGCTTTAGGATTTCCTCCCTATGCATATTTCACAGAAAAGTCTTTTGAATTTTCTCCCTCGCCATAAAATACCTTCTGCCAAAAGCAAAGAAATTGTTCTATTTTTACCACTAAGAAAAACTGGAAAAAATATATTTTTTTAAATTTATAATCATGATTTCTATATCAAAATATGGTACATCTGGTTATTCTGTCTAATACCACCTTCTTTTTGCCAAATGAAAAGACTTCTTTGTTCAGACAATGAAACTAAGATATTTCTCCATAGCATTGTTGTAGTTGTGTCTGTTGTCTAAATTTGGACCTTTTTCCTTTGCCTCCCTCTCTTTTTGGAAGCAGCAGGAAAGATGATTAAAGCCTCAACCTTTGAATACCTATAGATTTATTACTTTTTTTTTTCCCCTTTCTCCATAGTTGGAGAAGCAGAAGGCAAACCTTATTAACATCCTCATACATGATACAGACAAGGTCTTGAGGGATCACCTAATCCATTTTGCTAGACCCAACCAAGAGCAAAGCACCCTCAGCACTCCTAACACATTCTTAAAACTCCACTTAAGGCAGCTCCAACTGCAGCTTATTAGTATAAATTAAGTAGACCTTTTGGTTCTATGCAGCAGCCACTTTCCTGAGGTAATAGAGCTTCCCCTCCCACAGCTCTAACTTCAAGCCAAAGGAGGGAATTCCTGGGCAAACACACTCCAGCAGAGGTACTACAGACTCTTTTTCTTAGGGTTAAAAAGAAAGGAAAGTAATTGAATGAAGCAACAAAGATAGTCGGGAATGAAAGAAAAGAAAAAAAGAAGAGAATGAAGACCCTTTAAACATTTATTTATTTTTTTATATATATTATGAGAGGTTGCTTTGTGTTCATGGGCATACAAAAAAAAAATCACTGCTACATGCACTGAAAATTACTTCAATGTGAGGTACTTGAGTCACTAATAAGGAAGAATTAGTTAAAGTAAATAAAACAAATCTGTCAGCTGAAGTCAGATGAAAATACTTGTTTTCAGGAAGAAAGTAAAGGCCTTATCTTGCAGATATTTGCAGAATGTTTCTTGCTGAGAGTTCTGTGAACAGAGCTAGTCATCTCTATAGGGTTCCATAGCCACAAAGAATATTTTGCTATTAAACCCGTTGGCATTACTTTCACTTTACCTGCTTCAGGATAACATGCATTGTCTAACCCACAGCAAAGTTTCAGAGGAATTAGAGTACCATACAAGTCAAACACTGTGAAAATTGTCTTGCCAACTCAAGCAATAATATGGAAGCCTTTCTCACAGTTGGCATGCCCAAGAGTTACGGGCAGCCTTACTCTGATTAGGTAAAAAACAACTGGGCTGAGTAACATGCTTGTTACTCAGGAAGATCAAACTGATCCTACAAGTACTCTGCTTTCACTTAAGACTTTTTGCTATCAAAACCAGATAGCTTTACTACACCTAAAAAGGAAAATGCTTTCCTTTTCCTGATCTTCAATTAATTTTACTGAATATTGGCACTGCCTGTGCCAATTCAATAACCAGCTGTCTTCTCAGGCATCAGGTGGACTTATTTCCACTCATTTAAAAAAAAAAAGAACCCACAAAAAACAAATATCACATGAAAAAGCTCACCACATCGCTTTTGCCTTTAAGTCCTGTTCCATGCATTTGAAAAAAAGAAAAAAAGTCTTATTCAAAATAAAAGTCAGGTGTACGCATACAATTTACATGGAAGAATCTTCAATAAGAGAAGTTATGGAATAATAAGCATCAGTAGAAGCATATGAACATCTAGTAGTAGTTTCATATGTAACCAGGTCAATTGAAGATCGAAATGTTTTTTCCTCTTGCAAACCAGCTAAAGATACTGTTCCCTTTAAAAGGAGACTATCTTTTACAAGCATGGGGGTAGATAAAAGTCTTAAGCTTTGTAATGACAGTGGTTTTTTTTTCCATTCAAAGGTTACTTGGTTATATTTGGATTTACCTCTACATTCTGAGTAAACTCACATATTTAGTAAAACATGAACACTTTCAAGAAGCAGCATAAGGCAGGATGAATCTTGCAGTCCTGACTTAAGCAAAATTGCCATAAACTTTGAAGGAGAGTTAGCTTTGCAGCTTCAGCCATTCACACCAGTGATAGAACTGCAAGACCACTGTATTGACCTAGCACAAGAAAACAGAGAATTTTCTTTATATCATGACACACAGCACACAGAGTATATTTTCCACCCTCCAGTTTGGAATCTTTTCCAAATAATTTTCAGAACCCAGCCGTCTACACACTTTTGCAACAGAAAAGGATGGTCACACTTAAAGGCTTCTGTTTTCAACAATGTTCAGCAGTTACTACAAATAAAGCAGCAAAAGTCTCACCGTATTTTCTGCGAGGTCACACAATGTCTATAGAATACAAGCATCTTAATGAAACGAGACATCTCCACACCTCCTTACATCGCTCTTTTAGTATCAAGTACTGGTAATTTTCTCACTAACCTCCTGCAAATGGCTATTTACAACGACCCTGAAACACAGTCTCACTGATACAAAGCAATTCCGACTCGTAATATCGGCCCCACTCTGGAATGAAGAGCACCTGAGGGACATGCCCCCAGAGCCCACCCTGCTGCCGCCACCTTCCAGCCTCTCCTCCGCCGGCCGGCGCTGCCCCCTCAGCGCACTTACCGCTCCTCATTCGGGGGACACGCCTCCCGGACCCGCCTCACGGCCGGAACACCGCAACAAGCGGATAAATCCTCCCCATTACACGCACACCCCTCCTCTTTCTCCTCCCTCCCGTCCCCGTGAAGCTCCCTGACACCCTCTTACCTCGGGGCGTCAGCTCAGCGCGCCGCATCCCCCGCCTCCTCCGTGCGGCCGCCCCTCCCTCCTCTCCTTCGAACCTTCCGCTCTTGCCCTGCCCGCCTCAGGGCTGCCCCTCCCTCCCTCCCTCCCTTCAATCGCCTCGCGGGCGCGCGCACGAGGGGCGCCGCTCGCGCGGAGGCGGTGCCTGCGCGCCTCACCTGACTGAAGCGCGTGCGCCGCCTCCTCCCTCCCTCCCTCCTTCCGCGGCGCGCGCTCGCGGCGGCGGCCGCACGGGAGCGCGGCGCCATCCGGGTCTCCCGCTCCTCCGCGGCGGCGGCGGCTGGCGGCGCTGCCGTCCCCAGGAGAGCCGAGGGAGGAGGGAGAGGGGGGGAAAGGAGGGCCGCCATGCATCTCCACCAGGTGCTCACCGGCGCCGTCAACCCCGGGGACAACTGCTATTCGGTGGGCAGCGTTGAGGACATCCCCTTCACGGTAATGGCGGCGGGGAGGGGGCGCCCCGGCCTGAGGCGGTGGGGAGGGATGGGGGGCGGGCAGGGGAAGGAAAGGTGTTCTGTAGGCCCGAGGAGTGCGGTGGGAGGGGCTGGAGGGGATTAACCTGCCGAGGAGGTTTGCGGGCCCTTGTACCGGGGTCGTTGAGGCGGGGATGAGGAGCGGGGCCTCAGGGCGGTGGTGGGAAGGCGAGTGGGTTGAAGCCGGCACATCTGTGGGTGGGGGGAGCGCCCCTCCAGGGGGGGGGGGGGGGGCCCCGGGGGCNNCCGCGGGGGGGGGGGGGGGGGCGGCACCGGGGGCTCCAGGGCCGGAGAGGGCAGCGCGGCCCCGCCGTCTGCTGCAAACCCCGGAGAGTCTCGCCGCTCGCCCTTCCCGGGGCGCCGCTGCAGGTGCAGGCTGGGTCCGCGGGTGCAGCCGGGCCCTGGGGCGAGCGCTCCCTGGATCCTCCGAATTCTAGTAGGGAATCCCCCAAATTGTGCTTCTGCAAATCGTGCTGGCTGCTGCCTTTTTGGGTTTTGTTTCGGGGCTGGGTTTCTTTTTTTTTTTGGCGTGTGGTCCTCCTGCAAAGAGAAAATACCCTTGCACTAGGCTTCTTAAGAAGCCTATCCACTATTGATGAGCGTCTGGCTTCAATTACTGTGGTTAATAAAACACAAATTTTTGAAATGTATCTCTTAAACTAGGAGGGAAAAGAAATAGGAAGAGATACACTAACTAAATTTCAAAAATCCAGTAATTTATATAATAAAATCTGTTTATCATCCACAGACTATTTTCATTAATTCTAATGACAAGTTCCACTTTTTTAGCTTATGATTTGATTCTTTGATTTTAATGAGTGATCAGCTTCATGCAGTGTTTTGCATACTATCTTCTAAACAGTATGTTATTATTTGGAAATAAATTGTCTCATTAGATTTTATATTAAGATTTGCAAGACTATATCCCAGTCACAAAACAATTCCAAGCTAAATGATACATAGCATCACTTTTAGTCTAAGATAACTGTCAGCAGACTTGTCAAACATTTAAAGCTTACGTTAGATTATCATAGTTGTCTAATTTCAGTAATGAATGCTTGAAAGTCTTAAGAAATAAAAGGTGCCATGTCTGTCTTTATTTTCCTTGGTCAGCTGCTATGCAGCCATACTGCTATTAAAGGGACCTCTGTTGCTTTTTATATTTATATAAGAAGTTGTTTACTCATATTCTAATGTGTTTCTGTGACAATTTGAAAAGTCAATTAGCTGGTATTATCAAAGACAATTTTATGCTAATTAAAATATTTCAGAGAACATAAAAATGAATAATGATATATACTATGGTTTATACAAGAATTTTCCAAGAACAAAAGTCATCTTTTACAAAAAAATGCAGAATCATTTGGTAGCACGTTAACTATGGAACTGCTTGTATCAGATCTCACTGCCTTCTCTGGCTACTGCATCCAATTTCTTATAATACATTAAAGAAGGAACTGAAGGGATAAGTATATTTTAATAAAGGTATCTTCTGGACTTCCACAACTTTAACTTTCTTCTACCCTTCTTTCCCTTTCTCTGTATCAGTGGTGTTATTTCCTGCTGCCCTAGACCTTGTAAACTGTACAGTTAAATTCATCTGTGTGCAAATAGTGTGGGGTCTTGTATGTAGATTCTTCAGAAATCAATCACATGAATCCACAGGAAGTTAGACTCTGGCAGAGGAGCCATTGTTTATGTGTTCACTTATGGTTTTGGTTGATGTTAGGACGTTCGTTTAAAAATATGCGAGTTCAAAATTGCTGCAACTGGTTCGTCATAGTGACTTAAAAATATGGCTTTTTATATATTTAGAAATTATTTACATTAAAGTTACTCTACTAAACTAGAATGCGTATATATGTATTCAGCTGTTACCCTTTTTTGAAGGAGAAGAAAACATGTCCTTTTAAGATGAACTTGCTTTAGATGACTAACTCCAGTGATCTTTGGATTCTGAGAGAAGGAACGTGTTATCTTCTGACCTGATTAGGGACATTGCAATTCTCAGGTTCTTCTTCATCCATTCTTTCCTCTGTGGTTTGTCGTTGGCTTGTTTACATGGCTGGGGATAAAGGTAGGCTTTAAGTTTCCAAGTCAGTGTAGCCAGAGCTAAGATGATAACATGTTCTGCCTCAACAGCACTTTATTAAAGCATTTTAGTGAAATTGATATAATTATCCTGGGAGTAAGAAAGAGAAAAGAAATAATTTTGCCATTTATTTTTCTTTATCTGCTAAAAACCAAGTATTGGTATATCAAATATTGGTATATCAAGCAAAACAAATCCAAAGAAATAGAGCTAGGGTTAAACAGTTGCTGTAGGCCATCAAAAAAGGTTTTGTGCATCCTTTATATGAAATGCACATGGTGTTCTTTCCTGCCTATGCTCCCACATCTGCCTGCAGCAATTCTACCATGTACCTAGCATTTCCCAAACAAGGGATGAAGTGATGTTTTGTTAACAAAATGGCTTATGGATGTTGTAGCTGTATCGTGCCCAGTCTATTAGAGTGGGTAATACACAGGAAAAAGCATTTGAAGGGCGCAAATATTTTTGTAATGCTGTTTTCTACCAGGCAGTCTTTTCAGCTTCCCTTTGTATGAGCTCCAAACAGCCCACTGAATAAGCAGAGTGTTTAAGTACTAAATGACAGAAGTTCTGGTTTTCTCATTTCTGGTGATAATTCTGTGCAGTATTCAACTTGTTGTTGCTTCATGTTCTCATTTCAGCAAATATTGTTAACCATGTTTCACAAACGAGTTTACAGAAAGTCAGAGTTGAGCTTTATACAGAAGGGCCTTACAGCACACACCCTGCCTAGACAGAAGAGTATGTTATTTGAACCATATAGCCTAACTGGCAGCTAAGAAGTTCTTAAAGGTAGCAAACTGCATTTTTTAAAACCGTGGTTGATTTCACTTAGCTTTTGTTATTAACCAGCTATTTTACATTGAGACAATTTCAGTTACTGGCCCTAACTCTGATTGGAATGTATGTTACCAATCTGCCTTTCCGTGATACGGTGGTTTAAAATAAAGAATATGAGCTGTTCTAATTCCCTTTCTATAACTTCTGCCTTTTCTCCAAGCTCAGGGTTGTTTTTTTCCCCTGAAACTCTGAACAGAATGTAGCTGTTTCTAAGTCTAGATTTTTAAAAAAAAAAAAAGTAAAAATCCATATGTATATGTCAGTTACCTAAAAGCTAGATTCTATAAAAACTGCAAGCTCTTGCTACTCCTCCAAAAAGATAAGGAATATTTACTTCTTGTAAAAGGTGTTATTAAATGCACAAAATACAGAGCTCCAAATGTTATTAATGAAAAAAATCAGAATATCAGATTTTAAGGGTATCTGTATATAAGAACTTTTCTGATAGAAGTAGAAAAAATATAATTTACATTATTTATAATTTTTAAAAGGACGAGTTTCTTGGCATCTTCCATACTAGTACTGATACTGGGCCTGGAGCTGTGTGGAATGAATTTCAGAAGCTGTTGCAGAGGAAAGTCTCCCACACTCATGTAAACTTTCTTACCTCATTGAAAACAGCAAAATCTTCATCCACACCATGTCCACAAGATAAAACTACTGAGAATGTCTTCTCTGCTGTGTTGGGTTCTCCTCTACCTCATCCTTCTTGAAAAATTACTTATTAAACCCCTTATTTAAAAATCCTTCTCAGTTATTTATTAATACTTGCATATATCTATATGTTCCCCACTGTATCATATTTATGTGAACTGGATTACAGACACAACATCTGAATCCTTGTCACATTCTTTTTTATCTTAACTTCTGTGTGTGAGCATATTGTAAAGTGGTTTTAATCTCAATACTTGAATCAAATATTGAGATTCATCTCAAACATCAGCTTAGGAAAGCCTGTCCTACAGGCTTGTAGTGTTTTGTTTTTTTCCCCCAATAATTTTGCTAGTTTGCATTAAGTGTATGTAATTCTGCTGGTACTTACTGGGGCGGGGAGGAGTGTGTGTGTAAGTATTGTGTCCTTTGAGAGTTTGGAAATGTTTCAGAATTCTGCTATCTTCATCCCTAGCAGGAAGGTGGAAGGATTTCTGCGTCTTATATGTTTACTATCCATAACCAAAAACTTAAGGATAAGTTTGCTATACTGGAGGAGTACCACAAGGCCAGTATAGGCTTTAATTCAGGTTTGAATACAGATTTTAGTTAATTTATGTCATTTTAGATGTCTATGAACTCTTTTTTTAACTACCACCGTGAGCTGATTCTGTTTCTTCCACATCATTTAACATCTTGAAATGTCCCCTTACCTCTAATAGTACACACTGGAGCTTGGGGACATCCAGGCTATTTCACTTAGGCCAAATTTGTAAAGAGCTGCAGGTTATAAAAAAAGAGAAGAATGATATTATTTTTTTTTATACAGAGAAGAATATTTTTGTAAAGAAAAACAAGTTGAAAATATGAAGGAATGTTGTTTCCATGTCTGGTAGTTTCAGTGTTTACACTAAAATTAAGAGAACCAAACAGGAAAACATGGACAGCTGAAAAAGAGAGATGTTCTCGCTTCTTTCATATTATCTGACAATTGAGGATATACATAAATTCTTATGGTAGGACAGAATGTCCTACTTCTATCTGGTGCTCCTGCATTCAATTAGAGCTTTGTCATTGTTCATTTCAGTGGTCCCAGATCTTGACAGTTAGAGCAGACATTGGCAAACCACAGCTTATTAGTTGCTTATGGATCCTGCAAGTCATCCTTGCATTCTGGAAGCTTTGCAACTCCATTTAATTTTCTCTTTGAAGTTATCAGTGACATTAGAAATGGAGGTTGGCAGATACTCCATGTGGGTGGTTTTACTGCACTTGCTTCATTCAGTGACTGCTTATAATTCTGTTTGTCTAAGGCCTCTGGGCTGCTGTCATGTATTACAGTATCTCAAAATCTTATTTTCCTCCTTCTTTTTTGTATGGCTTACCAATTTTCCATTCCTTTTATCAGGCTACACAGATTGTTAGTCTGTTACCGCAAATATTGTGGCCACTGTTACTCTGGCAAGAGGGACCTGTGGTGGCAAGAATGATCTCCCCAAAGATGTCAGCTGAATCCTTAAGAAGGAACTACTGATGACACACATATTATGACACTTTCCTATTCTTTGCCCAATGTAGGGAACTTCTACGTCATTACCAGCTTAAGGAGTGAAAGGACAAAATAAAAAGAGCATTTAATATAAATGTTTTCTATTCAAGTATAAACATGCTAATATATTGGATATATTAGAAAAGCTTCATAAAGCAATCAGATTGAAAACTTGTATTTAAACATATAATGTGAAATGTGGAATATCTTTCAGTACAGAAAAGTATATTACCCTTTTCTGTTTTGAGAAAATTGGGGACTATAAATGTGAAAACACTTGTTCTAAAATGAGGGGACATCTTTTCTCAAAGTTGGGGTTATAATAAATGTGCTTCTTAAAGTAAATTTGAGATGTAAGGTAAATATATTTTAATATACTTTCAAAAAATGAGAGACATCCTCAGAATAAATATCTACCCTGAGAAAAAGGCCCCAGAACCAAGTGCCAGCACTTACTCAGAGAACCAAGAGCTGAAGGCTGACACCCTTCTGTTGGGAACGGTGTTCCCACTACGGTCTCCGAGGGACTAAATCCTCTCTGGTGGGATAGGACACTGAGGTGTGCTGAGTCACTTGTTGGTGCGGTGCCAAAGAGTAGGAGGGCTGTGAGTGACAGTAATAACATTTCACTTAGGAGAAAGGGCTCTACATCTTGATGATTCTTTAAGAAAAAAAAAAAAAATTCTACAGTAAAGCACGCTTTTAATTCACAACCACCTTTTTACTTAACTTTGTGAAAAGATGCTAAATAGTATAATTAGCCAGGAAAATACTCTTTTGTTTCTATAATAAGAAGTGCAGATAGGGACAGGAGAAAAGAGAAACTAAAACATTTCAAATGGAACACAGTAAATTTTTTTGCTTCACAGTTTAACAGATATACCCAGGTATAAAATATTTTGTTTCCTGCATTATCAATTGTACACACACATACAAACATGCGTGTTTAAGAACTGTAAGGAAATTAAAGTTGAGAAGTCTTTTCCTTTCCCTCTATCATTTGAGGCATGTGTCCATACCTCCTTCTAAGAGGATTGTGACTAGTGATAAATTCTGTTTAATTTAACTTGACTTGCAAATTTCAAATTATCACTACCAACAGTGAAAAAATGGGGTATGAAATCCACTTGTTTGAAGTGGATTGATTCAATTTTTTTACTGCATTAGATAACAATTTAAATTATGCTTTTCAATGTTTGCATTAGTAGTTATGAGGCAGGCAGTTGAAAAGAAGGTGAGTCTTTCAATTCTTTGCTGTTTTAATTGCTCACCCTTTGAAATAATAGTAGCAAACCAATTGCTTGTGAACATTAGAATTTTGAATAAATTGTTGGAACAAGAGGACCTACCTTTGTTTTCCTATCAATTTATGAATAATTACATCCTGGTCTCTATCTTCTTCCTTCCCACCTGTGAACATTTGCTGGCCTGTCCAGCATTCCACACTGCTGGTAGAGTTGGTTTTGTAACAGTTTCCAATATAAAAAGTGGGAAAACAAGACAGAGTTTATCTCAGAATCTCATCTTTCTTTCTGGAAATAATACTATTCCATTTTAATAATAACTTATTCCCTTCCAGACTTGATCTAATAATTGCATAACTGGTCATCAAGGAGCTAGGACAGTCTGTTACATTGATAATTTCCCTCTAACAACCTTTTAGCAGCTGGTTTTTTTTTTCCTCTCCTGCTTGCATTGTAAATAACTCCAGTATCAGTTCCTCAGAGCTTCCCAGAACAATGGTTGTAGGCTTGAGGACTCAGACATCACTCTGTCACTTTATTTGTGTGAGATGACCTTGGAAATCTTTTGGACAATCTGTTTTGTATGCAGTTTTTATTTTTGTGTGTGCAGTGATATGGTGTGTTAATTTCTGAGGCCCGAGGTTCTGCTTTGCTGCTTGTATTGCTGTTCCTTTCTTCTTTTTAGCAGTGACTGTACTTTCACTAAAATAAGCTTTTTTCTTCAGACTTTCTCACTTGTTGCTCCTTTTGAGGAGGATCAAAAGTAGACACAAAAGGTCATAAGACCTAAATTGTCCATTCTAGTGCCAGTAGTTATCTTGCACCATTATCGTAGTGTGCCCATCAATTTACATCTTGTAAATTTATAGAAATACTCACAACTTTTCATACTCCTCTCAAAAATAATACTGATTGGCCTCAAAGGAGAGGACTAGGACTCACTATTTGGGAAATTATAAAAGAAGGGGACAAGTTAAAATGACAAAAGTAATTTTGTACCATGTGGAATTGACAAGGACTTAATTCAGCTGTCTTAAAATTTCTACCTATCATATTTGAATCAATGTAAAACTTACTTTAAGGAGACTTCTAGCTACAACTGTTTACTTTTAAAAGGGTTATTGGTAGATTGATGCACAGGAGGGATTTCTGTGCCTGAATGTGGGAGTTCAGTGGAGCAGATCATCTGGAGTGACTAAACTGTTTAGAATATTCTAGCACACTGGGACAAGTGAAAGGTTGGCAGACAGACAGACAGATAGATATAGATATATATTTATCCTGCCAATAAAAGGTGCTGCAAGCTATCATTGTTCTATAACTTATTCTTGAACAAATTATTTAGACTGTTCTGTGTATTGCACAAGATACAATGTATCCAAGACAAATCTTTATTTTACAGTCTTACAGTAATGTGCACTTCTTAAAACTCAGAAAATCCCAGAAATTTGATTCTTACAGTAAAGAATCACTTAAGCTCTTCGCTGCCTTGGTCTAAGAGGCAACAAGAATTGGAGGGGAACAAAAAAACCAAATCTGAAACCTAAAAAAAAACCTAGAGCTTAAGTTTTAGAATACATTTGGGGGTTATGTTTTAGTATTGTCTTTTTTACTTTAGTTTTACTTGTTGCTTGTTCTGCTGGTGCTACTGCATTGGCGAGGAACAACCCAGCTACGTAGTAACCACTTGTTGCAATGGAGATTTTCACAGATGTCTCAAAAACATAAGTCTTCAAGTAAGTATTCAGTTAGTTTTTAAAATACCTATTTAATTGTATTTCTTTTAAAAAATATTTCAGGCGTATGGCTCTGGTTGTGACATTGTTATTCTGGCAAATGACTTTGAATGTGTGCAAATTATTCCCGGTGCTAAACATGGAAACATCCAAGTTAGTTGTGTGGAGTGCTCCCAACGACAAGGCAGGGTAAGGATTTTAATACATTTGTATAGGTTTTCTTTTTTTTTAATTTAATACTGAAAATAATAAACAGCTACATAATACTAATGATATTAATTAATGAGTTAATTTAATGACAAAGATCAGTTTTTACTGATCTGTAACTTTTTAAGTAACAATTTTGTTTTAAAGAATTGCTTTAACTTAATAGCAATTTATGTTTTAAAGGAGGCGGAGGGAGCAGAAGGCATCTTGTAACAATTATTTTTATTCCTTTCCAGAACCCTCAATAACAGGTCTCAAAAATGTGAAAGTATGTATTAGTTACAGTATAGTATCAGAACTGCAATGATACTAAATTTTTATTCTCTCCATTATTGTATACTTTCATCTAGCTAAAGAAGACATGGATAAATCATTGGTCTATGCATATATATACACAAATATGTGTGTTTGTGTGTCTTGCAAAGTAATAAATTAGAAATACTTTATTTTTCAGAGAATCTTAGGCATGTTTAGTGTGTTTAGAAGTGCTACAGTACGAGTCACCATAACTGCATGATCCCTTGACTGGCTATGGGGTTTCATTTTTAATCCCTAAACAATGCTAAAGAGACAGTTTAGATTGTTGAGGAAAAAAACCTACTTTCTATGAGTTATGGTAGTGCACTTAGCAAATTTTGTTTGTCAGTTGTTACTGCCCACTACTATTAGCTAGTTAAAAATTGGTTGCAGTATTGAAAAAGCCCTAGTTAGGAGTCAGGCAGGTTTAGCTGCAAGGCCCCTGCACTGCAGTCCCAGTAGGACTGGAAGAGAGATTCCAGCTGCACAGCTGGCCCCAGCAAGATCTCCATGAACCCTTGGGTGGTTCTGCATCCAGCACTCTGAACTTAGGGACTGTTCTTTTCTTTGGGAGGGTGTTGTTGCAACCTCACCCCCAAAGAGGAAGTAAGATTTCATAACAGATGTCATGAAACTTTTACATAATTTCTATATTGAAGAAGCAAATCCTGAATGGGAAGAACTGAAACAGTAAGGACTTTAAAGATAATAAAAAGTACTCATAAATATATGCATATGAGGAAAATGAGCAGGTAAATTCCTAGTAAATATAACTTTGTGTATGGAGGTTTCTGTGAAATCAGTGGGTGAAAGAAGTTGAGAGGTTCAGTGTTATATTACTTTGTTTTTTCTGTTTACCATTTCCCCTCAAAATGTATTTAACTGTTCAAAATAGAATTACATTTCCTCCTGTTCCTCATAATTATTATTTAGTGGTACAAAATGGAATCTGTGAACACATTGAGAGCCAGACACTTATAATTAATTTATTAGGTAGCTGTGAAGTAGCCAGAATGTGAGAAGAAGTAGTGAAGGCATCAGCTTTCCCTTATGCATTAACAGTAGTTACCCTAGAGGAATATATTAGATCTGATTGACAGTGTTTATCCTACTGAACAGAATATTTTCCCTACTTAGAGATAAAATTTTAAAGATAGGCTTGCTCAGAAGTATGTATTTCTCAAATTCCTTAGGAGAGTATACCCTACAACACAATTAACGACACTTGTATTAATTTTACTTTTCTCCAACAACAGCGCATAGAAGAGGTACTGGAAATTCCTTACCTATTTTGGAATATTAAATAGCTAATTTGAAATAACAGTTACACTTATCTTCTAATGTTACATTTTGAGTCTTCAATATTTTCTTTCCAGATTGCAGCGTCGTATGGAAATGCTGTTTGTATTTTTGAACCGCTTGGTATAAATTCTCATAAAAGAAATTCTGTAAGTATGTATTTCATTATTTTAGTTTGGTTTAGGTTCTTAGACTTAAGCAAAAGTCTTTCTGCCAGTTATTATTATTATGTTTCATTGGCACACAAAAGACTAATGGAGAAACATTTTTCACCATTCATAATGAAATTGGATGGGTAGAATCTTCCACTGTGTGAATCGAACTGAGAACTGCATTCCTAAGTTCACAGCATCTTGTTCTTGAATCCCCTGCTAGAATGACATGGTGACAAGTTGGTGTTTCTTTAACTTGAAGAGGTAATCAGATCTGTGATACAGCAACATGACTTAGATGTGTATACATGTACCCGGGCTTGTTTTAACAGCACAGCCATGGCTGAGCACTTAAGCATTAAGTATGGTCTCAAGCAGGTTTCACAATCTTTGTTGCATCTATATTGTCATCTCTTATGTTGTTATAAATGTATGACCTAACTAAAGCAATCTATTGATATATTTGTATGTGATAGGTCCCGATCTGGTTTGCAGGGCACTCTGTGATGCACATAATTTTTATAAAACAATTAAAGAAATTATTAAAACTAGAGTCAGCAATCTACTACTGGCTCCTGAATGTTTTTGCAACAGGCTTATAGCAATTTAATAGAGAAAGAAAGAAAATCTGATATCTTTGTATTTTGCTGTTGATATGAAAATTAATCCTTTACTATTTTAAAACCACAGCAACTAAAGTGTCAGTGGCTTAAAACTGGGCAATTCTTCCTCAGTTCTATGACTTACAACCTGGCATGGGATCCTCAAGGTAATGTGAAGTATTTGTTCAACATTTATAGTTAAGAGGACTTGAACACAAATTATTTTTATTGTAATAAAGTGAGAGTATGAATACAGAAACTTTAGATTACCTGTTCTCAGGTAGTATTGTGTAAAATGTGCTGTTACAGTTCAAATTTGTGAAGCTGCTGTGCCAAGTGTTGAGTCTCCTATGCAAGATCTTAGTTTGGGAATCACAGCGTTAAGTTGCTAACTAACTTAAATTACCACTAATAGTCATTGAAATGGAATTTTATCACAATTAAAGTCAGCAATGTACCTGGACACAGACATTTATAAAACATCTAACAATGTGTATTTATTTGAGATGTGAATGGCTATTTAGCATCTCAAGATTAATTATTAAATATGATTTATCATTTGGAGTCACCAAAAAGCCTCGATGTTCTTTCTTATAAACAGTATTATAAATTCAAAGTGCTTGAATAAAGCCACATATAATTGAATACCCTATTGCATTTCAAATTTACTTTATAAAGTTGAGTTTTCAACCTGTTTTGAATAATTCTCAACAAAATATGATGACAGGCTTAATCTTTCAATATAACTGCATCCTTATGGATGCTTCTCACTTTCAGGTAATAGGCTGCTGACAGCAACTGACTTTTTGCAATTGTGGGCCCCTCCATCTAGTGACATTCTAGAAGAAGATGAAGATTATGATCCTGATAATCAGATCAAAGATGATAAAGTTCTCCCAGTTCTAAATGACTGGAAATGTGTCTGGCAGTGCAAGTGAGTGAGATAATTTTTATTTTAAGAGAAATTGCAGTACCACCTCATATATCAACCCTATCTTCTCTCCCAAACCATATTTTTAAATCTGCTTTTAAAACATCTTAAAATGTGAGTTACTCCAAATAAAAATTTCTCACTTTTTCAAATGACCTATCACCAGCTAGCCCAGTCAACCTAGTCAAAGGCTTACCCACGCTGGAGCACTGGCAGTGTATCAAAATTGTCCCCATTTTCTCATCTTTGAAAGCAGTGCTGAGATGCTGGATGAGACTGAACAGAGGAGTGGAAGCAGCCAGATATGCTGCACTGATAAAGATGACCTACTTCCTGAACCTTAGGAGGAGGGTCTTGAAGCTTTCTGCCTGGCTCTATTTGAGTTCCATGTTACGGAAGTGCTTCATGATCAGCCATTTCTAGACACATGCAGACTTGGGAAGCAGCTGACTATCTATGAACCTGTTTTCTCTTGACTTTTTTGAAGCTGTTTTAGATTTTCTGCCCTCAAAGCACTGTATAGGGTGGTTTCCTCTTTCTAGACAACTGACCCATAAGCTGTAGTTACAGACAAATAGTATCACAAGTTATCTAAAAGGTCTTCACTTTCATTTCTTCCTACTATTTGTCTTGTCCTCACTGAGAGTAGAAGAGCAGGTGAGACAAACTTCACTTCTGGGATCTCATTGGATCTAGCCTAGGCTTGCCCTATGTAAAACCATTTATTTTATGGGCTGCTTCTCTGTAAAACTGTGAAAATACTAAATATTTTATTTCAGTATACCAAATACTTTTTATGCTTTGCTATTTCTAAAGTATGCTTGAAGTAACAACTATAAAATACTAATATATTTTGTTTAAATAATAAACAATAACACTTAATCAACTCAATACATATGGAATAATATTATAAATAAATGGACTTTACTTACAAGTTAAAACTGTACTCTCATGTTATTTAGGACTGCGATATCAGTACATTTGATGGCATGGTCTCCTGATGGGGAATACTTTGCAACAGCTGGGAAGGTAAGTACAGAAAAAAAATAATTAAGTAAGTGTGTGCAATGTTCTGCATTTGTTTGAGAAAAGTAAATAAGTATTATAGAATAATCCTGGGCCATACACTCCATTGTAGTCTAAGCTAAATTAAATTATCATCTCGTGAAATTCCATGAGTTTCAGCAACAAAAAATTGGATTTAGCTGTGTCCTCTTTTTGAATACTTAAGAATCAACCTGAAATACAGTGACAGTGACACAGACTTGTTTATACATTTTAGAAAAAGTATACTTAAATGAACTTTAGATAAGTTAAGATGCATAAACATATTTTTCAACTTCTGTTGGAAATAATGAGGATAAATATTAGATCATTATTATAGAACACATACACATTTAATTGCAATAATATACACACCTCAGTAGATAAATTAGAAAATATTTTCTATTTAATGAATTCTGGGTTCAGTTATCAGTTCTTAACTTCTATTTCAGTTTGGCATATTTTTTGTCAAATTGCTATTCAAGCTAAATTTTCAATTAATAATTCTCTTTAATGTCACCTCATTTGAGTGCTTCCCTTTGTTTTTCAAGGATGCTTAGGTAAGCATTTATTGCTTGCACTTAGTATTGGTTGAAGAATGAGATGAATTGTAGGAAACTTTGTTTCCTTAGATTTACTAAAGAGGACAACTGAATCATGGGGTGCCTTGTTTTATGACTAAAAATGTACTTACAGCACCATAATAAATATGGCATTTAGAATCTTTGTGGTTAGTAAATTATCAAAAGATTTGCTTCATTCCATATTTCTATTTCCCATTAACATACTTTTATATAGCTAAGAATTTGGCTAAGTAGATGAGGCGGATGGTTCCAGAAGTCTATATTAGTTTTCTTCATGAGATACCCAGCTTTGGTCATAATTCTTAACAGGGCTGCCTATCAGACTTCCTTCTTGCACAATCTCTGGTCGGATACTTTTTTATACTTGTCAGGAAATAATACCTTTTATCTACTTTCCTGGAAGTTTGTAATTTATTCATTTATTTACTTTATTCTGTATCTCCACTCCAGCAGCAAGTGCTTGAAATGCAGGGATATGGCCTCCTGCTAGTGTCATGTACTGTTGTCATATTAGTAATGTTGTCCTTAGCTCACTTCAGTGTAGTCATACTCCAGTCTCGCTTATCAGCCTGTGTATTATTGCTGTGTCAGCATTTCAGTTTTATTTCAATTAATTACATCAGTGGAGTCCAACCATTCAAACCAGAAAGGCAGTACAGGTTGTGCTGGTGGAGCATCTGCTCCTCTGTTGCTGTGCCTGTGCTCAGTAGGTACAGTGCTTTCCATGAATGTCAGGTTTCCTGTGCATGGGAACCAACAGGGACTTACAGCATGAATTGTCTCAGTGGAGAAACTGAGTGTTAATGAGCTTAATATCATAGTGTGAGTGGCAGCCTGTTTCTGGCTTCTATCTTTGCAGGGAAATAGACATGGGATGTAAGTGTGTGTATGTGCTATGAAGAAAATGCATAGAGAACCAAGAGGAAAGTAGGGGGCTGACTGGACTGGAGAAAATATTTCTTATGGGAGTGGAGTGTTGCCAGCAGAATATTTCTTCAGTCCTGTAACTCGTTCCAGGATGACCATCAATGAAATTAAGTGGTCTCGGAAATGGGTCGTCTGAAAAACTGCCCATAGTTCTGGGCCACACATCAAGTTTTCATGAAGGATGTTTTTAATAATAGCTAGCTAACCCCATGGTTTTTTATTGCTTTACCTAGGATGACTGCCTTTTAAAGGTTTGGTATCCTATGACTGGTTGGAAGTCCTCTCTTCTGCCCCAAGAGAACGAAGAGAAGAAAAAATGCTCAGGGGTTGTCCACTTCTCATTTGTTTATTTGGCACATCCTCGAGCAGTGACAGGCTTTTCATGGCGTAACACTAGCAAGTACATGCCCAGGTTTGAAAGTTTTCTTTTTTTAAAAAGGCAAGCAAGTTTTTGACCAAGTATTTTTTAACACTCTGCTTAGCTGTTTGGCCATCAAGAACATGATTAGATTTCTCTGCTTATACTTTCAAGAAATAAAGCATGTCAACATCTTCCCATAAGCTTCTGTATTACCTAGTGCAATAGTGATAGTCATGTTATCAGGTGAGATTTATTCTAAAATATGGTCTAACTTCGGGGCCTTCTCAAAAGTTATGCCAGGAAGCATGAATGTAAGGCTTCATCTTCACCAAATGGTGCCATGACATTGGAGATCAAATATTTTTTTTAATTATTAGCATTTAGTAGGCTATCTTCTGTGCCTTACTGTATATACTGGTGGTTAATTAGTTGCTCAATTCCATGTTAGGTTATTTAGTAAAACTTTACATTCTTCACATAGTCTAGCAAGTCAGATAACTTAGGCAGTTTCATAACTGCAGTTTTATAATAACTGTTGCATTTATCAAATAAGAACCATTAACAAGAACTTCTTCCAGTAATCTATGTTCTTATCAGCATGCCAAAGAGGCAGAAATTTGGATGAAACGGTTAACTACTAAATACTTATATATTCCCCCAATTTCTGCTGTGTCCATTTAGCTAATTTAATGACATTGGGTAGTAACCTTGATGTATCTGTCATTAGGGGTTTGGTCTGTAATGTGTTACTCACATCATGTCTTGATGGCATCTGTCGGCTGTGGGCAGAGACGTTGTTACCAGAAGATACTCTTCTCGGTGAGCAGATCTGTGAAACCAGCACTTCCAGCATTAGCAGCACCATCTCTCAATCTGGAAAGCAAAAGGACAAAATACAGCATGCACTAGAGGTACAAGTAAATACTTATTCTGTCTTTTTTTTTTAATTTAAAGTTTCTTAAAACTTAAGGATGTAGAACTCTTAAGAATATGTATTATCTAGTTGTTATAAGCATAACAAAATAATCTGAATTATTTCATATCAGTTTGAGGTCTGTTACTACACTGAAGAACACCCTATAAAACACTGAGAGTTCAGAGACTTTGCAACTCTGCATCCAAGCTCCATGTTCTTAAAACTCAATCTGCTTTTTCTATAGCGAACTAGTAGTGCCGGGAAAAGACAGTGTTTAGCATGGAATAGTAAGGGATGGTTTAATTTCTGATTGGGAATGAAAGTCTGTAATTATAAAAACAGTGGAAGCAATAAATAAACTTTTAATTTTAGTTCTCTGATTTGATAATTGCATTTCCTTAAGATGGTAATATGGGGGTCCACATTTCCGTGGCAGTCATACCAAGTCTATTAAGTTTACAGGAAAAGAAAACCTATCAATATGAAAACAAGAAAGGAAAAAAAACCCAAACAAACCAAACAAAAAAAAAAACAAACCAACCAACGACCTCAATGCTAATTTGTAGATTACTGCAACCAGACCAAGTTTTTACTTCTTATATATCATGACTATGAGAAATAGGGAGAGGAGAACCAAGTATGCTTTGGGCTGTTGCATCAGTTGTGCTTTCAGCAAGTTTTAGTTACGTAACAATAGTTTGTTATAAAATGATATTGCAAAGGTTACTGCTTCTAGATTGTTGTAATCTTGTTTATGAATGTTACACAAAATAGTGTCTATTTCTGTGATGTTGTTGGAACAGATATTAAGGTAACTTTCAGCAGACTGTTAGAATAGCTTTGCCTTTGACCGGAACTGATGTACATAGATTGCAACAGAGATTAGTAACACTTATTTCCTTTTGAAATTAGTCATCACTTCTTAGAAGGAAATTAAAAAGCTTTAGGCTTTATATAAGTGTGAATTTCTAACCTTACAGTTTTTTAGTATTTCTTAATTTATTTTTTATAACTAAACCAGACAATTCACCATTTGAAAAACATGAGAAAAGGACAAAGGAGGTCTTCGGTTCTGGTTACCCACACAGATGTGTTGCCAGATCAACAGGGTACTCATGAAGTTCAGCGTCACATTTCACACCACGCAAATGCACTTGGTCACTTCCATATAGCAGCAAGCATCAACCCTACTACAGGTGAAATACAACCATTTATTAAACTGTAATAATATATTTGCATAAAATCAGAAAAATTTGATGCACATTCTTTGCTTTGTCTAATTGAATGCAGAGAATTTGTAGGAAGACTGTTATTTCAAAAGTCTGTTACTTGGCATAGAGTTCTGTAAGACGAATGAGGCTGAATTTTTTCTGAATACCTTCAGCATTTTTAAAAGCCAGTTAAATTCATCTTTGCACATCAGAAAGCAAAAGAAACCTTAGCATTGTTGGTTTTGGGGAGGCAATGGTATATGATAAATAAAGTATTTGCATCCTACAGAATATATAGTGAACGAAAAAAAAGCTGTACTGGATTTTTTGTCAGGAAAGCAATTGCTTTTTACAGAATAGTTCAGAATATTTTAAACAAGAAAAGATTGAAGAGCAATCCTGTGCCTTACCTAAAATCTGTCCATGAAATGACAACACTGCAATGTATGAAACTGAGCAATTAGAACTGTTGAGTATTATTTACCATTGATGTAAGAATCAATTTTCATGTAAATTGATTAATGCTAAAATATTGTTATATTTTTTGATTAAAATTGTATATAAAAACTTCATCTGTATCCTACTTTTTCTAATCTTATAGGCACAAATTATTTTCTACCTTGTTAAATGTCTTAAGAAATTTGTTTTTACATATGTGTGTGTACATATTAAAAAAAAAAATGGGAAGTTTAATGTATAGCTTTTTTATTTGTTTAAAATTGTCCACAGATATTCCATCAGTCTTGGCTGGAACAGCTTTTAATATAGATGAAGGAAATGGAGGCTTCGTTGTTCACTGGTTGAATAATAAAGAATTTAACTTTACATCCTCTATTGAAGTATTTATGCAACATCTAAGAAAAATTACTGAACAACAAGTAGAACAAGATTTTGATGTTGATGTTGAAGAGGAAGAAGAAAAGGAAGAAAAAGAGAGAGGTTTACATATGAAATTAGATCATGGTTAGTAATATTGAGCTATGTAGCACAAGAATTATTTTGAAGCATATTAATGTAATAATGCAATTCTATAGCATAAGAATTACAAGTGCTAATATTTCATCAGTAATGTAAAATACACCTTTACAGCTGAAATCTTGGCTGTGGTAATTGTAGACATGAAAAATTCAATGATCTATGAAATTATGCCTAAGACTTTCTCTCTATTTGCCTTACAATCAGGTTGTCAGTAATTACATACCAATTTATGGCAAGCTTTAAGAAGGGTTGGACATAGCTCCATTTTAATGCAACTGCACTGTTTCCAGTATTGGAAGACCAATTAGTGACAGTAAACAGATGATAAATTGTGTCATTTATGATTGTTAGGTCCCTAAAATCTAGATTAACAATGCAATAGTTAAGTGTGTGATAATTCTTACTCAACATGTAATATATACTATTTCATCAACGATCACATACCACGTATTTGATGATTACCTTCTAAGTACAAGAAAAAACCATGTTAATTTGGAACCAGCATTCATATAAAATGTGTGGGTTTATATAGGTGACCAGAATAATCTTAGTCAGGGCATTGCTTTGTATATAGATTTTTATGGTTATATTTATTACAACTTGTATTGCATAGTTAGGAACAATAGTCAAAGGCCAGGGCCTCATATTTTTGTACAGACCAAAGAAACATCTTTCTGTCCTCAGTTTGCATAAATATAGCACTATTAGGGCATTTTAAAATGCTGTGTTGTCATGAATAGAAACTTACAGGGAAATCTTTGCAATGGATAAAATGGCACATTTCTGTTGCAGACTTATCTATAGACAGAGAATCGGAGACAGGGACTGGTACAGGCTCTTCAGAACATGAAGATGGAGAAAGAGAGGGAAGCCCCAAGACATCTCTCCTAGCAGGCCCACGCATGCCTCTTCCAACAGTTTTGTTAGATCGGAAAATTGAGTTGCTCCTAACTGAATGGAACAGAAATCCAGATATGCTTTTTACTATCCACCCTATTGATGGTACCTTTCTGGTGTGGCATGTGAAATACTTGGACGAATATACTCCAGGCATCTTTCGACAAGTTCAGGTATTTTATATTTGAAATTGTTTTATTATTTATGATCTTAATCAACAATCATTGCGTCCTTTCTTTTATATATATCTTTTATATCATATATATCAGTATGAATTTAAGTACTTCCTGTGAAACAGCTAACATTTGTTCAGTCTTGAGTTATTAGAGTCTAATTCTTTTCTTTTTTGTCTTTTTAGGTTTCATTTTCTTCTAGGATTCCCGTTGCGTTTCCATCAGGAGATGCTAGTTCCCTTAGCAAAAATATTATGATGTATGCTTGCCCTGTCTTTTTAAAAGATGACAGTAATGCTATACATCAGAATACAATGGACTTTCCAGATAAGACTCTAGGAAATAAAGGACCAAGCTGTGCCCAGGACAGTGCAAATGTGAATATAATTTCTCCCATAGTAATGATGATTTCCAAACATATAGATGGCTCTCTAAATCAGTGGGCAGTTACTTTTGCTGATAAATCAGCATTCACTACTGTGCTAACTGTATCCCATAAATTTAGGTATTGTGGTCACCGTTTTCATCTCAATGATCTAGCTTGTCATTCTGTGTTACCGTTACTGCTAACATCTTCTCATCATAATGCTCTATTAACTCCTGAATCAGACAGTTCCTGGGACTCTGACAGAATAAACAGAATAATGGATCCTATAAAGCACGCGAAAGGTTCTTCTAGACAGCAACTTAAAAATGCAGCAACCCGTACATTCCATGACCCAAATGCAATCTATAGTGAGCTGATTCTGTGGCGTGTAGACCCTATAGGACCTTTGTCATACACCGGAGGAGTATCTGAACTGGCTCGAATTAACTCTCTTCATACCTCCGCTTTCTCTAACGTAGCCTGGCTTCCAACACTTATTCCCAGCTATTGCCTTGGTGAGTACACTTAGCATGCTTCCATGTAGAGTTAACACCGCGAGACATGAAATTTATTTGTTAAAATAAATTACTATTTTATTTGGAGAATGTTTATATTAACTTTACAGCAATTATTTGTGTTAAGCAAATTAAGCATTTATTTCATTTGAGGCTAAGTTACTTCAAAACATTTAATCTAGTCTGAGTATGTCTGTAGTTACTGTGGATCAGGTGACATTCAGTAACCTCTTTGTGTGAGCGAACAATCATTGCTGTCACAAAGAACAGGATTATTCCTTTCCTCAGTGTTTTACACAGCTTCGCTGAGTGTTCGTTCCCTGCATTGGTATTAATAACCAGGTGCAGATGTTCTGAGGACTTGGGCATCTGGGTTGTTGGCCACATACTGTTAGAGGAGGCAGTGGGTTTAATAGAACTAGTGAGAACTAGTATTTGGACCATTAGAACATATAAATTAGTGGGAAAGATTTTAATCCAAAATTTAAGTATCAAAATCTTTTAACATGCTGGCTAAGAACTCTGCCTAGAAGATCTTGAAACAATACTGAAGTTCTTCAGGCCATCAGTGACTTAGAAAAGGCCAGTTAGAACACAGAAGATTTTTAAAGAAAGACTACATTAACTTTACAGAACTGCAAACAATACTTTTTCAGAGGGCAGGCAGTGCAACATCTGATGCGTAATGCCCTAGGACGATTCTTCAGTTTTTGTATTTAATTTTAGGGCTTTCTTTTGGAGTTAGGATGATTGTCTCTGCACATGTTACTCTATTGAGCCACTCAGATACTTATTTATAATTATGCTGTTGTAGTAGTTGTTATCTTTGTATACAGTACAAAAAATGTAATTTGTGCTGTGGATGTAACATTAAATTTTATACTAATAATGCCGGGTTATTTTAATATGCTAAGGCCAGTCTGACCTTTGCAATGATTAAATGGGGGTCAAAGATGTTGTACAACCTCAAAAATATCCTACATGTGCTTAATAAATGCATAACATACCTTTGATTTAAGGTAAATCCATTTTCTGCGCTCACAGTAACATTCTGTGCTGTCTGAATCCTACAAAATCTTCTAAACACCATAGCGAGCTGCTTCCGTCTTAAAAAGTAAAACATGTATCAGAATAGAAAACTTTGTGTCAAGCCTGTTCCTCATCCTGTAGAGAAGCAAAAGACTTTTTGTTACAGGTTTTCACATATTATTCACTACTAAAGATAGATTTCTCTCTCCACTTTTGTATCTGCACTTTTAACTGGAGGGTAGAAGGGAATATTCATAGAGGTTGATTTCATCCAAAGAGTCTAGAGACAGTAAACAAGGGGAAAAGCTTTAGTTAATACAGCTTTTTTGAACTCTTTACCTTGGACTCCTACTCTAAATTCTCTCTGGCAACCTAGGGACACTAGAGTTAGCTCTTCTGAGCACCTCCTTAGAGGTGACAGTGAAGAGAACAGAACCATTTTAAGGAATGGCAGTGTTCCATTAGGTATACTACATACTGGTTTTTGCATTTGTGAACATACATGAATTCTGTTTAGATTATTCAACTTTTATGAGGAGTTTCAGTTACATAAATGAGCAGAAAGGGAGTTATTTCAAAGTTCAAGTAATGGTGTTTTAATGCACATATTTGCCTACATTTTTTGCTTCAGTACTTTATGAAAATTAGGTTAGAAACATATTTAGATAGTGTGAAGTGGATTGTAATAGCATACCAGATGCCATTTGACTGCCATTTTTTTTTCTTTTAACTATTAAAGTTTTGTGTTTTCTATTAGGTACATACTGCAACTCTGCTAGTGCTTGTTTTGTTGCATCTGATGGCAAAAACCTGAGACTCTATCAAGCTGTTGTAGATGCACGAAAACTTCTAGATGAATTATCCGACCCTGAATCATCTGTAAGTTTTATGTAGCAATGGTTTAAAAAATATTAAAATAAAACTAATTAAGGTAACTTTTTTTTGCCCTGCAGTGCTTTGTCTTCACTTCTGTATAATTTTTGTGCCAATCCATGTATAGGTTCTTATGACCTTGCGTAATTACATGTTTTGCAGCTGTCTGTAAACATTAGCAGACAGAAATGCAGCTCTTACTACTAAAATTGGCTGGACTGAAACAAAATTTCCTTGAAAAGTTTCCATGACGTGTAGCAGGTTGTGAAAAGAAAAATACTCTGTCTTTGCCCTCTCAAAAGAGGGGAGTCAAGAGCAAGTCAGATGATGAAGAGCAAGACTTATGTGTACCACATAAGTTACATTTATACGTGAGGAAGGGCAGAGATGGGGGAATCAGCAGGTTATTTCTGAGGGTAATATTAGCTCTTATTTTTTCTGTAATAAGCAATTAAGGACAGGCAATTAACAAGCCTGAACTTGCACTGTTACTGTATAAAGAAGCACATCTTTCCTCCCCCCCCTCCCCCCCCCCCTTCTCTTACTTGTTAAGCTGTGCTGCAAGACAGAGCCTGTCAGTATTCAGGTCAGTCTGCGGAATCTGTTCTAGGAGTGATGAATGTAAACATTCCAGCAAAAATCAATAGAGCCTTCAGTTTTATAAAAGCTGTACTGATGTTTGGGTTTTTTTACGTGTTGTGACAAAACCTGAAGCTTTTAACAAAAGTGAAGCATCTGTGCATCTTAGATGCAACTTAGCATCTGTGCCATGAGAAACACGTTATGAAAAGATAACTCTTTAAATAAACATCTAGTTTCCATAAAAACTGGTGTGCTAGCCCCATTAATAGCTGCAGACACACACCAGTGCGAATGTCTTGCCAAAATGGCAACAGGGAGAAATCTGTTACAGTGTATGCCAACAAGAAAAATTAAAGCATCAGTTGATTGTAAATGACTGCAGTTTCTTTCTGTCTGAAAGAAATATACTAACTCTTGTCATTTTGCTCTGTTTCAGAAACTTATTGGGGAAGTGTTTAACATTGTGAGCCAACAATCTACTGCTCGACCAGGATGCATTATTGAACTTGATGCAATAACTAACAAAGTAATAAATGGTTAACTCTTTAAAAAGTATTACATAAAGGCGTTGTTGTGGTTTTGACAGGTGTCTAAAAATAGCCTTCTCTGTTAATTAACCTAATCTGTTGAAAATAAGTAAAAGATACGACGCTTCCCTATGTTGATGATGATTGCACTGAATTTTTGTGTATGTTGATATACCTTGAACAGTTTAGTCAGATAACTTTTCTTTAGCTGCTGAGAGCTTAAAGCCTATTATTAGAGTGTAAACAATATTTTTCTAAGCATAACTCTTGATGAAAACAAAACTTAAATAAAGACTAGTTTACAAGCCATCATAATTTAAAGGGGAAAAAAAATATCAATTCCCCACAAACCCAAACAAACAAACAGATGAACAACAGTTAAACAAAACCCAAACTGAAAAACTGTAGACCTAATCATTCCAAAATGTAGGCATCATAGCTGTGTATGTCTTCAGGGTTTTTTTGTCTGTCTTGTAAGACAAGTTTTTAATCTGTTAACTAATAGAGCTATACATTACAAACAATGAGAAGGCAGCATTATTACACCTTGTTCTTACTCACAGTTATTTTGGTCAGACATGTTCCCGTGCTGTTTTCTGTTCAGAAGCAGCCTGTGAAAACAGTGCATTTTACCATTTTTTAATTAGACATCTGGATGTTTTGGACATATATAAGGAAGTATTTATCTACTTGCCAGTAAATTTCCATGTCTTCTAAGTATTAATCACATAGAATCTTCAATTTTAAGTTCAGATTGATAAAAAGGTTTTCTAAATTTTTATAGGTGATTGCAGGGAATAATCTCTTTCCATATTTCTCTGGAAAAAGAGGGTGTTTTGCAACATGAAAACTTTGCCATCATTGTCTTGGGGCACGTATTTTTTCTTGCTTTCAGGAAAGGATTAGACTGTCAGCAGCCTCCATTGCAGAGAGGTGGAAGTGCTGCAAAGAGGGCTGTTGCTGTCAGGAAGGACAGATGTTGAGGTATCAGAGAGAAGGAAAATCTGCAATTCATTCCCATAGATTTCCCAAGCAATTCACTGCAGACGTGTCTTCCTACTGAGGAGGGATAAAACTCTTAAGATTTTTTGCCGCTGTCGTTTGTTCAACACCTAAAGAAATAAAACCAATCAGATTCTAATTCATCTGTCAATAACTGTGGCAAAAATGCTATTACAGAATTTGTCCAGCATGGTAGATTTCAGTGAAATTATTTGAATATACAGTCAGTCAGTTCTAGAATATCCTGCTCAATATGAGGGAAATGTTTAGTATTTCTGATACATTTTCAACATTATAAAAGAAAGTGATCCTCTTCCATAGCTAGATTACACAGAAGAAATAATTACATTAGTACAAAATGTTGCCCTACTGTTCTGGAAGCATAATTGTTGCTTAATGTTTCAGTGTGGCTCAAACACACAGTTACTTCATGTCTTTCAAGAAGACTTCATTTTGGGATACAAACCACATAAGGAAGATGTGGAAGGGAAGGAAACTGAGATATTTTTCCAGCCATCACAAGGTATAGCATAAAGATAACTTACATGAATGAAATAGGTACCAAAAATATTCTTAAATACTGAAAACAGACAGCATATGCTAGTTTCCTTTTTAATGAGAATCTGTACAAGTCAGTAAAATGGCTGTTTCCTATTGCTCATATGAATTGTTTACACAGTAACAGTATTAAACAAAGGCATTCTAGTTTGCTTAGAGTGAAACATTTTAACTTATATGACAAAGTCCGTTTTTCAAAATACTGTATATATTTTGTATGTATACTTTATGTATAAAAAAGGGTACAAAATAGAACAAAACGGTATTTTCTGCATCAACGTGTAGTTCTAGGTGATACGGTGAATATATCTGATTTCCAAGTTAATACAATAGGAAGTAACTGGGGAATTTGGAAGTAGTCTTAAAACTTTAAAAGAAAAAGGAAGCAAGCAGGCAAGTAGAAAAGAGTCTTTATGGTCTAGCAAAATAGTTCAAACTAACCAGGAAGGCAAATGTATCTAAAAAATTAGATTTGTCACTAATACTCAGGTTGTCTGTCTCTTTATTTTCATAATTCTTCTGTACCCATGGGCAACCAAAATGTTGATTAAAAATGTTATTAATGGTTTCTGATTGAATATTTAATTTTATAAATAAGCAATTTCTTTCAAAGAGGATGACTGATTTTATAATAATTTTTAGAGATTCTTCGGTTACTGAAAATTCTTTATGTTGAACGTAACCTTTGTGATAGAGGTAATATGTTTAAATTGCAGGGTATCGTCCACCACCTTTCTCAGAAAAGTTCTACCTAGTGGTAATTGAGAAAGATAGTAATGGCTGCTCTGTTCTCCAGATGTGGCATCTGCATCTCAAATCTGTGCAAGCCTGTTTAGGTGAGTGACAGTTAGCGTGACGTTTCTTTTATATTGCTTAAAATAAAACTTGAAGCTTGGTGGTTTATTTTAAAATAAATTGTCACTTTTGTCAAGCAGAAGCCTCAAAGTTGTGAATCTTCAGGCTAATCTACCAATGTAATGGAGGCAGTAAGCATTTCTTATAAACATTGGTACGTTTATAAGTAGACCTATTATAAGTAACCTATTATATTGGTAGGTTCTGTACCAACAGTAACTTTAAAGCTGTTAATGGGGCAAGTAATGAACTTAAGCATTGGATTCTTTATTTTAAACTATCAGTATTTCAGAATATGTTATGGGTATCTTAAATAGTCAAAGCATATGATAAAAACTAACACAAGCTGCACTGTAATTATTCCTTGTGTAACTTAAGCGCTGCTAAGAAAAATAATCTGATTAAAGGATATTCATGCCTTATCTTTACTTATAAACAGTTTTTTAACACTGTTGGAAATTTTAAATTTTTATTTTAATATAGCAAAACCAACTGAAGCTGCTTCATCAGAGAATAAGCTTAGCATACCTGAGCAAAAGACTGTGGATTCTTCTCCAGATATATCACCTGGCATAAGTCCCATTCCACGGTCTTCATCAATTGCTAATCTTCAGACTGCTAGTAAACTCATTCTGAGCTCCAGACTTGTGTATAGCCAACCTCTGGATCTTCCTGTTGGTGTAGAAGTAATCCGAGCAACTCCTTCAGCAGGTAAATTTAATTTTTATAATTTTTTCTATATAATTTTTATATTTTTTCTTATATTTTTTATCTATTCTAGTTGGTTCACTAATTTACCTCCTGGTTTCTAGGATTGTATCTCCTCAGCCTATTGTGTTCTGATTTACTGATACAGGGAACATGGGACTAAAAAGGCTCTCTCAAATTATAGTGTTCGTGTCATGTTACCCTTTCAGGGGACTCAATAACATCTACGAAACTTACTGCTGGAATAGTTGGAAACTTAACTTCTAGTCTTAATTTATTAAGAACAATTTATAGCTGTTTCACCATCTGCGAGCTTTAACGTGTTGGGTCTATAGTGTTTGTTTTACCTGTTGCACTTACACCTTCTTCTGTTCGTCTGTCTCTCCTGACTTTTTTTCTTTTTCCCCTTCCCTCTTGGGTTTCATTTTGGTGGGCTATATGAGCCTA
Source organism: Scolopax mira (assembly GCA_004320125.1). Lineage (NCBI taxonomy): Eukaryota > Metazoa > Chordata > Aves > Charadriiformes > Scolopacidae > Scolopax > Scolopax mira. The sequence continues at coordinate 304,471 of BJBW01000287.1, read as the reverse complement.
ATCTTAACTACTTTAGTTTCACCTGATTAAGGATTCTTACTTCTTATTATTATTCTAACAACCCTTCTCTGAATTATTTCAGTTGCCTTTTATCTTCTTTGAACAGTGACCAGAATTGCAGATGATTAGTAATGTTCAAATTGCAAGAATGTTTATCAGTCTTAATTCATTTACCTTACCCAACTCCAGATTAGAAAAATAATACCAAGTTGTAAAGTTCTCTATCAGTAGTTAGACAGTGTTACATCAGCCATACAGGCATTGCTTTATATTACTAAAACTGAATATGTTTGTTCTAACTTCAGGTCACCTGAGTTCTTCATCCATATACCCAGTCTGCCTTGCACCTTATTTGATAGTAACATCATGTTCAGACAACAGAGTGAGGTTCTGGAGGTGTTCTGTAGAGACAGACCTAAACAGCAACAACGAAGAAAGGGAAACATATCATTGGAGAAAATGGCCTTTAATGAACGATGAAGGAGAAGACAACAGCAGTACAGTGAGCATAGTGGGGAGGCCGGTTGCCGTTAGCTGTTCTTACACAGGGCGCCTTGCAGTAGCATACAAACAACCCATACAGCACAATGGGTTTGTTTCCAAAGAATTTTCCATGCACGTTTGTATACTTGAATGTGAGTCTACTGGAGGATCCGAGTGGGTTTTGGAACAGACAATTCATCTGGATGATTTAGTTAAGGTGGGAAGTGTACTTGATTCAAGGGTCAGTGTAGACAGTAACTTATTTGTTTACAGTAAATCAGATGCTTGTTTGAATAAAGACAAGTACCTGGTGCCCAGTATCAAGCATTTGGTGCATTTGGACTGGGTATCAAAAGAAGATGGCTCACATATATTGACAGTTGGAGTTGGTGCCAACATCTTCATGTACGGAAGGCTTTCAGGAATTGTAACAGATCAAACTAGCAGCAAAGAGGGAGTAGCTGTCATCACTTTACCACTAGGTGGGAGCATAAAACAAGGGATAAAGTCAAAGTGGGTGTTGCTTAGATCAATCGATTTGGTCTCCTCAGTAGATGGCACTCCTTCACTGCCCGTTTCTCTGTCCTGGGTGAGAGATGGTATACTGGTAGTGGGAATGGACTGCGAGATGCATGTCTATGCCCAGTGGAAACACGCTGTAAAGTTTGGCGATGGAGAAAGTGATGTTTTTACTACTGAAGACTCAACAACACAAGATCCACTCAAAACAAGCTTGATAGCAAAGAAGACCAGTGTAATTGATGGGGCGGGTATTGTGGATGATGTTTTTGGCACTCCAACTGTAATTCAGGATGGTGGCCTTTTTGAAGCTGCTCATGTTCTTTCGCCTACTCTACCCCAGTATCACCCAACCCAGTTATTAGAACTTATGGATCTGGGTAAAGTTCGCCGAGCCAAAGCCATTCTATCACATTTAGTTAAATGTATCGCAGGAGAAGTTGCAATAGTTAAAGATGCAGAAGCTGGAGAAGGAACCGGTCCTAAACGCCACCTTTCTCGCACCATTAGTGTAAGTGGCAGTACTGCAAAGGATACCATCACAGCTGGAAAAGATGGTACTCGAGACTACACAGAGATAGACTCAATTCCCCCACTGCCTCTGTATGCGCTGCTTGCTGCAGATCAAGATGCCACTTATGTTTCTGAAGAAACTTCTAAAATACCTCAGGGCTCTGAAGACCACGCTAAGAGAAAAACAGAGGATCAGTACTCAGATCTGTTCCAGATTCAGCCTGTTACAACTGAAGACTTCATTGATTTTGAACCTGAAAAGAGGGAGAGTAAATCCAAAGTTATTAATCTGTCACAGTACGGTCCAACTTACTTTGGCCGAGAACATGCTAGTGTCCTTTCAAGCCACCTGATGCACTCAAGTCTGCCAGGCCTCACTCGGCTGGAGCAGATGTTCCTTGTAGCTTTGGCAGATACTGTGGCCACAACAAGCACTGAACTAGATGAGAACAGAGATAAGAATTACTCAGGTTAGTAGCTCACGTATTATTGAATTTACACTCTTGCTCTTCTGAGCAAAAGTAAACTTAGTCCTTGGGTGGTTTGGGATAACAAAGCTGAAAGCTAGCATTGATTATTTGGATTAGCTAAAATAAGAAAGAAAATCACTTAAATATAAATTTCTACTTATGTTTCATACATAATAATAACTTGTAGTTCAGGTTCTCAGCAAGTTTAGAAATGTATGTTCCTCCCACACTGCATGTAAGTTGTATATAATGCCTCTTGCAGGCACCTACACATTCGAAAGTCAGTATTTTCTATTTCACAGGAAGAGACACGTTGGATGAGTGTGGCTTACGCTATTTGTTGGCTATGCGCTTGCACACCTGCCTTCTGACATCACTCCCTCCTCTCTATCGAGTTCAGCTGCTTCACCAAGGTAATTTCTAGGGCAAAATACTGCTTCAATTTGATCTGCTTGAGCTGACAAAATTTGGTCGTGTTTGATTTATAATATTATGGTATTTTTATTATCTGTATATTCATTTTAGATTATATCTATTCCGTTAAGACCTCTATTGTGCAAAGACTTAGTATAGGCTTCCCTATATACACTGTAAATAGCAAAAAAAAGTATAGCTCTAAAAGAGAAGAAAAATTCTGCCCCATTCAGTCTGAGGTGTGAATACGTTCCCCAGTCAGATAACATACAGATTGCATGGATATGTCATTGTTTTTGCTGGAGGAATGAAGATATCCCTTTACATGAGCATGGCTTTATCTTACCTTAAAGATTACTTTAATATTTTCATCACAGCAGTTTTTTTTCCCTTGCTCAATCTTGAGTAAATGCTGTTGTGAAATAAAGGAAAGAAAAGCACTGAGCACCTAAGCAGCAGACAGAAAGGTTTCTGGCCTAGAATGGGTCTGCCTCTGCAATAAGAGAATATTTTGCTTCAGTCTTCCACTGTCTAACCCTAGTACGTGTATGAAATGGGTACTACAAAATGATGGAAGACACCCAGAGGAGAAGACATCCCTAGTGAGCAAGAAGTTATTTCAGCTGTTTCTTTAGCAGCTCTACTTTCTGTAGAGAGAAATGGTCTCTCTCAGATCTACCTGAAGATCTCACTTTGCCTCTCTGACATATTCCACTTGCTTATTAACAAGTCTTAATCTTCTAAACTCTATTATGTTATTGTTTAGGCCTATCTACTTGCCATTTTGCATGGGCTTTTCATTCTGAGGCTGAGGAGGAGTTGATCAATATGATTCCTGCGATCCAGAAAGGAGACCCACAGTGGTCTGAATTAAGAGCTATGGGTATTGGTTGGTGGGTCAGGAATATCAACACACTCCGAAGGTGCATTGAGAAGGTACTTTTTACTGCTTACAAATTAAAATTCCGTGCTCTCAGATATGCCTTAACAGATACGCACAGGCACTTGTATATAGCAGATTCCTTTGTTCCCAGCCCAGCCAGGAGACTCTGTAACTACCTTTTTCTATCCCAACTAATGGGGGCGATCCTGGCTTACAAATGTTATTATTCAATAGTAAAATATAATACAATTGATGTAGGGAAAAAGCTATTTCCAAAGCATGTCATTCCCCTCCCACCCCTATACTTTACAGTATGCTAAAGACCATATTAAGTACTCTAAGAAAAACCTCACTTTCAGATATATGAGACATTATATATTTGTAGATTAAACAGGGGATTATGCTTTGAGGTCAGCAGTGAGTTTTATTTAAGAAACCAATGTATCTAAAAATACTAGTCAATAAAAGCTATATAAAGGATGTTTTTACCAATTTTCTATTTTTTATACTGGAATACTATAGAACATAAAATATCTGAACGGCAATTAAATACAGGTTTTACTCTTCTGAAGAGTCATATAATTATTGTTTTATAGAAATATGCACCTATTTTATGAAAAACCAAAATAACACCAAATCTCATTTGTATGCAGAGTTTTCTTATGGGAGGTCTTTTAATGAATAAAATGCAATGTATTTTTGAGATAATTTTCGATATTATCTCCCATAGCTACAAATGAGATTTAAATTCTTGCTTTAATAAAGATTTTGGTTTTCTTTTAACTTAAAGTTTCATGGATTTGAATAATTACTAGTTTTTGCTTTGAATTACAACAAATAATGCAATCTCTGAAATGTCTATGGAACAGAAGTATTTACTAGTTTACTAAATTTCCAAGTCACCTGCTGTAAAAATACATTTTTAAAAGTTACAAGATACTTAAGGAATCCAGGAGGAAAGCTTAATTATCCTAGTATTCCAATTCAAATGCAATTACATCTTTTAGTCCTATATGAAAACCAAGTAATATACATTAAAGGAATACTTGTATTAGCTTAAATATATGTAAATAATAGGTTGCAAGAGGAATTTCACCTGATAATGAGTTACTCTAACACGTCTAAAGACAAGATTTTTATTTGCACATTGTAATGGTTGAGAAGGATTAATGTCTGCAGTAGTGCTGCAGTGTTTCTTACACTAAAGAACATTTGCAGTGTAATAAGAGCTGTCATATATGAATAAAACATTCTGACAGAAATTACTGTTATTTTGTAGTAATAATACAGTCACCTACACCATTCTCCCTGACAGAGAACATATATGTTATTTAGCTAAAAGCAGCTGTTATATTTTCAGTAATAATAGTAGGCTTTGTATACTACAGGTTGCAAAAGCTTCATTCCAGAGGAACAATGATGCCTTAGATGCTGCACTTTTTTACCTTGCTATGAAGAAAAAAGCAGTGGTGTGGGGTCTGTTTAGGTGAGTTCTGCCAACTGTGAGTTTGATTACATCTGAATTGAACGAGGAATGCAAAGCAGAACTCACTCGAGATTAGAGTTTAATTTAAAGTGATATTGTTCAAGTGATTGTATGCTTAAGGTTATATAAGTAGTTGTGTACATTGCATTTCTTTATGCAGGTCCCAGCATGATGAAAAGATGACTGCCTTTTTCAGCCACAACTTCAGTGAAGATAGATGGCGCAAAGCTGCATTAAAAAACGCTTTTGCTTTGTTGGGAAAACAACGCTTTGAACAATCAGCTGCATTTTTCTTGCTAGCAGGTTCACTGAAAGATGCTATAGAGGTATCCACTTTTGAGAAATTAAGTTCTAGTTTCTTATTTGACCTCTGTAACTGCATCCTTACAAGCTGTTCCCTGCTCATGTTTTCACAACTTGTAGCAGCACAAATGGTATGGTATGTCCACACATGACTCCCTTGTGCCCTGCAGACGTACTATTTACCTCCACAACACTGTGAAAAGCAGCTTGGAAGGTCATTAGAAGGCCAGAATAATTGTTCTAGATACATCAGTCCTGAGTGGAAGCACTCTTGGGACTACCAGTCATGACCCTTCTGGCAAAATTTTTTGTTTGATCAGTACAATCAGGCTGTAGCACTCTGTTCAGCCTCCAGCTATTCTACATAACCTATAATTACAACATTAAGCTAAAGAAGTCAGAGTTTTTTCTTCTAAAGCAGCTGTAGGATCAATTTCTAGGGGAGCTGTGATGTTGCCTGCCACAAGGGAGGAGAGAGCTGTAAGCAGGAACATAATCTATGCAGTACCTTTCGGGAGAGAATGGGAATGAAAGAATCTTTAGTTATCTTGTCTATTTGTATGCAGTATGTTTGCTTTTACCTGAGAAGACCAGGAATTTTCCTCAGAAAGGTAATTCTGCAGATGAGACAGTGTGAAGAATATCTTACCAGTGATGTATTAATGTTAAAGTTGGAAGTTTTGTTCGTTATACTAGGTATAATAAAAATAAACATCTTTATCTTCTGCTATATTAATTTTTGACATGCTGCTATGCATATCATAATTCCTGAGATAGAAGGAAGCACACCTCTTTCCAAACACAGAAGAAAATGTTACTTAGATATGTATCACCACAATTTTGACCTAAAGATGAATATATACATTAAATAACAGATAAAAAGATAAAAAAAGTTATCTGTTCTGTAACACATATTGTTGTTCACTTCATTGCTATTTTTAAAAACTACCTTTCCCTCATAAAGCATCCTTTTCCCCACTTCTTATTGTAGGTGTGCCTTGAGAAAATGGAAGACATCCAGTTGGCTATGGTTATTGCTCGTTTATATGAATCAGAGTTTGAAACCTCTGTCACGTACACCTCCATTCTTTATGAAAAGATTTTGGGTTGCTGTAAGGATGGAACTGGGTTCAGCTGTACTAAATTGCATTCTGATCCATTTCTAAGGAGCATTGCATACTGGATAATGAAAGATTACACGAGAGCACTGGACACATTATTGGAACAAACCCCTAAAGATGATGATGAAAACCCAGGTAAGGGAAAAACATTAGTCCCATGTAACAAACTTGGTAAGACAAAGTAGAGAAGGAGAAATACTTTCTGTGTATGCCTGCAGTCCCTTCTCCTGACATGCTATTATGCTGAAATCATTAGTTGGCTTGTGTACTGGCCTGTTCTATTTCTACTTTTTCTTTAGAAAAAATATATCTTTTCCCAATTTCTTCCCAAGGACTTGTCTCCACCCACACACACCCCCAATACTGAACTTAATTCTCCTGTTAAATAAGCTCAGGAAGGCCTTCTTGGTTTGGTTCTTCCCTGCAGTACCTTTCTACTAGTGAATGCTGGCTGGTCTTTATTGCAATGGACATAAATTCACATTCTTACTTCCAGGAATTAGCAGTGTCCTAGCAGGATTTCCTATCCTGTCTCTTCTGAGATGAATGTTAAGTGACACTGTGGCTACGTAGATTTCTGTAGCCTTCAAGATTTTTCCCTTGGGAAATCTCTACCTGGCTGATCATCTCAGCTTTTTGTTTTAAGGCTTGGCTGAGTGGAATATAACAGTGGGGCAAATGAGAGAACTTAGTATTTTTCTACTTATCCAGACTCATACCTTTAATTTTTTTGTGGTAAATAAGTAATTCTTTCACTTTATTTTGGCAACTAGACCCAAAACTGTATTTGTTTTTGTGTTTTGACAAATCTCTGTAATGCAGGCAATACCGCAAAACAGAATAATTCTGTTTTAAAGCCATTTTCAATAGATGTTCTCTCTCTTTAATTCCTTAGTTATCGTGAAGTCATGCAATCCTGTGGTATTCAGTTTTTACAATTATCTTCGGACCCACCCTTTGCTCATCCGAAGATACTTCAGCTCACCAGAAGGGACTTTGGCCACCTTAGGTCTAAAAACTGAGAAAAGCTTTGTTGATAAAATTAATCTTATAGAAAGAAAGCTATTCTTCACTACTGCAAATGCTCATTTTAAAGTGGGCTGCCCTGTACTAGCTCTTGAAGTCCTTTCCAAAATTCCAAAAGTAAGAAAAAAGTCTACTGTAACTGCAGAGAAAGATTCATCGAGTCCTCCAATACAGGCTGGTGTTTCGGAATCCAAAGCCTTAAGCGATGGTGCTGGAGGTGGTGACATAGACTGGTCAAAGCCATTTTCAACTTCCTTTGCTTTGGAGAATACTGCTGAATCTTCAGCACAATTTGACTGGAGTCAACCAGCAGTAAAATTTGATGATGAGCCCCTTACGCTTGATTGGGGTGAAGACAAAAATGGGTCAGATGAAGAGGAAAAGGATGTTGGTATAACGATGAAAACCTCAAAATCTGATTCTAAGAATGGAGAAGATGATGAGAGAACCTCTGACACCAACATCACACAAACACCACTTGGAGAGATTTCTGATGCAGGAGACACTGAAGTTGATGTTATTGCTGAACAACTGAAGTTCAGAGCCTGTTTGAAGATACTTATGACTGAACTGAGGACTTTGGCTACGGGTTATGAAGTAGATGGAGGAAAGCTCAGATTTCAGCTGTACAACTGGCTTGAAAAAGAGATTGCTGCTATGCATGAAATATGCAACCATGATGCAGGGGGCAAAGACTATTGTAAAACTTACACCAAAGTAAATGGGGATCTACTTGATCACGATGATATTGCTGATAAGCCAGACATTGGTTCCTATGAACGGCACCAGATAGAAAGACGCAGGTTACAAGCAAAACGAGAACATGCTGAAAGACGGAAGTGGTGGCTGCAGAAGAACCAAGCTCTTCTAAGAGTTTTTCTAAGTTATTGTAGTCTTCATGGGGCACAAGGTGGTGGTTTAGCATCTGTAAGGATGGAGCTCAAGTTCTTGCTGCAAGAGTCACAGCAGGTAAAGCAAATTCAACTAATTTCTATTCACAACTGTGAGCAGTTTTGGACTGTCAGTTTTGTCAAATGCTTAAGTTTGTGCCTAGACAGATGCTTCCTGTGTTCTGCAAGTCTAATGGTCAAGATAATTTTCATGCTTTAGGAGAAAGAAGTTGGTATTTAGGTGTGCTGCTTTTCCACATCCTGATGACTTGGTTCTTAAGAATCTGTTATATAAAATTGAGAATTAGGCTGCCAATAACTATGGAATATAAATGTTGCTGTTTATAATATAAACTGCAGCATTATACTTGTGTTCCAATGAAATTATAATTTTGATTTACAATATTCTTGGTATGTATATATTAAATTAAATTCACAGTTGCAGAAATATGACAAAGTATTATTTTCTACCCCTCTGCAAATCATGCAGGGGAGCTACCAGAAATGGGATTTTAGCTGCAAGGCTCAACAAATAATAGCAAGTCAGACAGGGTAGTGCTCCCTTTTACTATATTATGATATTTTCTATATTTATTTCATACAAGAAGAGATATTTTCCATCAAATGTTAATGACTGACAACATCTGAGCTACAGCAGATAATCTGATACTAGACAAGTCATTTAACTTGCTGTAGTCCTAGATTTCTCACCTTTCAAATAGGAGCAGTAGACCACTGTTATGGTGGTACTAGGCTTAGCACATACTTTTAAGAGTAAAGAAGATTCTGTTAGTTTCCACTTGAGAAACTCAGATTAGTGCAAATTTGACTTTTGTTATTAAACTCAGAACAATGATTATTATCTCAATTTATGCTACTGCAAGTCCGGTTTTAGTTAGTGTTTCTTAATAGACAATCCCAACACTTCCTATTGAACTACATAAAAATACTCTTCTTGCACTAACTCAAAAAGTGTTCCAGCAAATTTGGCTATCAGGTCACATCCATCTTACAGCAAATTAGAACTTACTTTTGACATCATTCATGGTATAATCTTGCCCATACTGAGTAGACAGCAGTGGAAGAGGATAAATAACCCTCCTGGAAAAACATTTACGATGTAATATTATAATTTTTTTAAAGCTTGTTTTCTCAAAGCAGTAATTTTAAACACAGACTTTTCTTTTAACAGGAAACTACTGTAAAACAACTACAGTCTCCACTTCCATTACCCACAACACTACCGTTGCTGTCTGCAAGCATTGCATCCACAAAAACTGTGATCGCTAACCCCGTGCTGTATTTGAACAACCACATCCACGATATTCTTTACACTATTGTGCAGATGAAATCACCACCACATCCTAATGTTGAAGATGTCAAGGTAATGAAAAGCTTTCAGGAAATACTAAATGATTTTTTTATAAAATGAGGAATGAGCACGCGAAAAAGAAAACGTGGTGTTTGAGTTAACTTTTCAACACTTACCCTTTCACAGTCCTGATCTTCTCCCGTAAGCCTGGGCAACTCAAAATGCTTGCCTTCTGATGTCTCTTTGAATCTAGTCAGTTCTTTTTCATCCAAATTCTAGTCATTCTCAGGAAACCATTCCAAATGTGAATGTTCTCTGAACCACTGAATTCTTGGCTCCTAAAACAACATGATCATATAAGTTAACTAATTGTTATCACTCTGGTCAACTCCTGTAGGGAGGTTAATGAAAGTAGAGATGGGAGACTGTAAGTTATGTTACAACTCTCTATTAATATAGATACTGTAAGACTTAGTCCAGTGTGAGTTTCCTCAACTGTTCTTGCTTTTAAGGAAGAATTGTGGTAAATTACTTTATCTGACACCATACTCCGAGGTGAAAACATTCTGTTTCAGTAAATAGAGGGGGGAAAAAGCCAAATAGCTTAAGACTATGACTCGATTAATTAGTAAGATGCTAAATCATTATTTCATGCATTTAGATCAGTATTCATATGCATTGAGTTAATTTGAATTTCTATTGACTAAATTAAAGTAGGGAAAAATGAGGAAACAAAAGCAGGTTGTCCCACTGCCAGGTAATTATGTTTGTAAAACTTCACCCAAGCTCATTTACATCTTGTTTTCTGTCTTATATCAGTTGACACCTTTTCCATCCTGCATTATGCTACAGCAAGTATCTTTCTTACTCTAATAATTAATACTTCACATGCGCTTTCTGTTAAAAGAGAATTTGGAAAGAAGAGCTGACGCTTCCTAACTGCAAAACAACTATTTTGATAATTCATAAATTTAATCTGACATCTAGCACTTGATTAAATAGGAAGATGGTAGGAAAAGGTGGAAAAGAACATAGGATGGGTTCAAAAAAGTTTACGTTTTTAACAGTTTGACAGTACCGTTTTCTTCACGCTGTGGATTTCATTGGAGTTTCCAAGAAATCTTTGCATTTCTTCTGTTTAAGAACTGGAATGTTTCTGTTGCGTTGTGAGGCAGTAATGGAGTATTATTCTTCTTACTCCTGGAGACATCTAAAAATTTATAAACACATAACTGAGGTAAAAAAAAGAGATTATAGATAAAACAATCATACCATGATTACACAAACATTTGTATTTTATGTATGTTGAGCGACTGCTACTTTATTGAACTGTGATATGTAATATAGCTTCCAGGAACCATTCTATCAAATTCATTATCATAACAGAAGATCCTTAGTGACTCCTTCAGTATGCTCATCCTTTGCGGCAGGTCTATATTAGAATAATTTTATCTTGACATAATATTTTTTGACTGCAATCAAATGAACAAGCAATTGCAATTTTCAAAGTACTGTATTGTAAACTTAAAAAACATTCAATTACTATTTCCTGCCCTTGTTTTCAAACTAGGATGTTTCTGAATAATGCCTTTAAAATGCTGTTTAGAAAGAATTGTAGTTTATTCACCTTTATAAAACTTATTTATAACTTATTGACTCTTTTCATTTTAGGTGTACACACTTCATTCTTTAGCAGCTTCACTTTCTGCATCCATTTATCAAGCACTATGTGACAGCCACAGCTACAGGTAAAACAAGAAGTTTCTACAGTTGGAGTATGCTTTGTGTATCCAAAATGGAAATTCTTCATGCATGTGTCTAAAAAAGAGATTAAATATCTGTGAATGGGTGTAGATACTTACACAGTTTACACATTGCTAACCTTGATAGGTCAGATCAGTTTTACATAGAGAAAATAACACTGATATATAGATTCTTTTCAATAAATAATAGGTAAATCTGGTTCACTCTCACTTGGGATACTTCTGAAAAACATTTGAGTGCTTTATTCCACAGCACATTCATTGCTGAACAGGGGTGCAGGGGAAACATTTGACACTAACAGAAGTGAGGTTTCAAACAGTTTATATTCCAAACTGGAACTGAAAGACAATGCAGTAAAAACATTCAAAATTATTAGGAACAAATATATTATTAATACTTTTGAAAAAAGCCTTTTCATATCTAAAGCAATGCACATACCATATTAAAATTGATAATGCCACATAAAAACACTTCAAGTTTTAATTAGAAATGTATTGTATACCATGAAATTTAAAAAGTCTTAGTCTTATAGAATTTTAAATGTTGCATTTTATGATTAAAATGAGAAGCATTTATATATACTCTATATATTATACAATATTACAACAATATTTTAAAATCCTTTCTCATCAGAAAAAATGTATTTTGTATTTAGCAGTCAAGCAGAAGCGAATCAGTTCACAGGGATGGTTTATCAAGGGCTGCTTTTGAGTGATCGCCGCAGGCTGAGGACAGAAAGCATTGAAGAGCACGCAACCCCCAACTCCCCTCCAGCTCAGTGGCCTGGTGAGACAAAAATAAGGTTATTCTTAGCACCACTGACCCAGCTTCCCATTTCAGAATTATTTCACTGTTCTGTAATATGACGGATGGTCAATGATGGAGAAGTGTTCTTAAGTCTGATTTAAAGGCTATTATTAATTTGAGAATTAACTTTTTCACGTATCAAAATAAGCTTCCTGTATGGCAAACGTCTTGCTTAAAGAAGAGACCATGATCTTTAGGATAAATGTAATAAGTTGATGATTTGTCTCTCTAAAATGTTTTCCTCCAGAATGCCTCACCCCCTAGCAAAGCAATTTCTCTCAGCTGCTTTTACAGTGCTGTCTTACATCTGTACTCACTCACTATAGCTATCAAAACAACTACTCCCCACGTACAAGAATAAATTTATTATTTTGAGGTCAACTGTGGGAACAGTGCAGGAATTTCATAGTATTAGCAGTGAGGTAGAACACAGGAATCCCAGACCCAGGAAGGCTTTCTTAAATTTTGATCTTTGCGATTTTCAGAAAAATATTAATAGTGTGTTTCATCTGAATAAAAGTATTATGTGTCTGTTCGTATATGGTTAACATAGATTTCCTTTCCTACTTTTTTAATGTAGAACTGCTCCTTTTTTCTTCCTGCAGGTGTGAGTTCCCTTATAAATCTCTTAAGTTCAGCTCAGGATGAAGATCAACCAAAGTTAAACATCCTACTCTGTGAAGCTGTGGTAGCTGTCTACCTGAGCCTCCTTATACACGCCCTGGCAACCAATTCCTGCAATGAATTATTTCGCCTGGCAGCCCACCCTTTGAACAGTCGCATGTGGGCTGCTGTTTTTGGGGGAGGAGTGAAACTGCTCGTGAAACCTCGAAGGCAGTCAGAGAATATTCCAGGTACTCTGTTCTCCGAAGGTCATGCTAACTATTTGCATTTTATACCTTTTAGTAACCCAGTAGGAGAGGTTTCTTTCCTTTTGAAGACAAAAACCCAAAAAGCAGATAAGAAAAAGCATATACAGACTCTTATATTAATTAAAAAGAAGGAAAAATATTAATATTGCAATTGTCATTTTTAATCACACCCAGCATGTTTTGAATTTGTCATAAAAACTGTACAGCTATTACATTCCCATTAGATGCTTGCTTATAATATCTCTCTAGACTTTCAGTCACTATTTCTTAGTGAAAAAATAGATGGTATACATCAGTGTTACACCTATGGATTTCTGCATCTGTGAGATGAGTATTATTGTTTAACAACTGCAGTAACTTGGAAACAGTATTTCTAAGAACAATGTCTATTGCAAGATATGATTTCACCCTGCACAAGACCACAGAGAGGAAATATTGGTATCTGTCAGAAAAAGAGTTGATGCACATGTAACCTCCAACTAAACCCAGGAATTTTGCAATGAGCATGTCTTAATATGCTGCCTGAGGAAAAGCAAAGCAGAGACTGAATCCAGGCTCTGGAGACAAAGGCAAATACAACCATTTGTCACTGACTTCACACTGCAGCCATACTGCAAAGGATGGTGCATAGACCTTCAGAACATCAATAGGCTTGAACCTTATGCAAAAATTAGATGTTCCCTATGTGAAATATAAACCAAAACAGTAATAAGGCAATGCACCATTATAAGTATGTACAGCAGATATTTATCATTCATGGAATAACTTAAACTCGTTTAGGGCAGTTATTTTCACAAGATATTAATGTGAATAACGTATATATCAAAATATTCTGTTTTCCTTTAACCTACAAGCTGCTACAGCTTCTGATGTTTCAGAGGATGGTAATGAAGGTTTGTAAAAATTTGCAGTGTAGATGATTGTTAGTAGTGGCTTTTATTAAAAATCTAAGTCTTCAAATATCTAACTCCTTTGTAATAAAGTAAGTGTGATCTGCAGTGTTGCCTGGCCAGTAACACCTTTTAAATAGGCTTCAGTTTTCAAAAAGCCTGTTTCTCTATTCACATTTTCTTCGCTCTCTTAAGAGTTCCTTGGCTTATATTTTGAATACCTACTGCTACTTGTGCAGTTTACAGTTTAGTGAAAGTTTATGTATTGCCTTTATATCTTAACTAAATTTCTTCTTCATTTCTTTGAGAAATTTTTCAGCTAAAAGCTTTTTACTTGAAAGCTACTATTTCCTGAGAACTTAATCCAGACAATAAAATGTATAAATGCTACAATTACTGAATTTATCATAAGGTAACTTTTTGTATGATTACACTTACTTTATTTAGGCTGGCTTTTATTTCTGACACAGTAGAAATTAGTACTAATAAGAATGGGTTTAGTTGCTTCAATTATAAAATACAGCCATTTCTATGGCAATATTAATAATCAGCTTTTCCAATTACCTGAATTTAGCACCACCTCTTCCATCAGAAGAAATGGATAAACATCGCCGTCGGTTTAACATGAGAATGTTAGTGCCAGGGAGACCAGTGAAGGACAGCGCTGTCCCACCACCCGTGCCTGCAGAAAGACCCTCTTACAAAGAAAAGTTTATCCCTCCAGAACTCAGCATGTGGGACTATTTCATGGCAAAGGTATAGTTATAGTTCATAAAAGCATATTTTTTTCTTTATTAAGTTTTAAAGGACAAAATTAATGTGAAAATTTCTAGTCACAGTAAGCCACAGAGTATTATCCTTCCAATAAAAGATGAAGAGGCAACAAGTCACTTCAGTTTCAAAACACATTCTTGCCAATAATCAAGATTCACGCTTTTCTCCTTGCTGCTTGTTTATGTTTTAGGGAAACTTATTTATGGATTGAGTTGTTGTCATTTAAACTCTGTGATGGTGATAACTAAAATAAGAGTTGAATATTAAGAGATCAGAAAATGGGTTTTATAGCAGCCTTTTATTCTGTGTTGCAGCCGTTTCTTCCTTTATCAGACAGTGGTGTTATATATGATTCTGACGAAAGCATTCACAGCGATGAGGAGGAGGATGATGCTTTCCTCTCTGATGTACAGATCCAGGAACACAAAGATGCCAATTCTTACAGGTTAGCAGAAATTGCCACTGTTTTAGAATAATTATGTCACGTGCTTACCTTTGCTTCCAAATGAATACAGGTCCTCTGCGCCATCTGGTTTAAAGTCAAATAATTTTAGTAATGGGAATAGATTTCTCAGCAGCAATAGGATTACAGAAGTGACAAATTCTCATCACACTAACAGTTCCCCATTTACTTGCCTAAAAAATGGGATTAGGGAGGGGAAAAAACATATAAAAAAAACTCTATGTTCCTTTTTAAGCCATAAAGAACATGAGGTACGACGATGCCAGCGGTAGAACGCTGTTTCAGGCTACTGATTCAAGCATGACATTCAGTTTTTTGAATGAGGGGCATATTAAATAGAACACTCAAAAGAGAAAATGTTGCAAGATGAGATGAAATGAAGTGGATGACCTCAGTATTATAATATTGATATAAAAAATGATGGCTCTTTTATGTGTTCTTCAAGTCTCTGATTAGTTCTTACACCTCTACTGTACAGAATTTGTGTCTTTAACAATTGTGAGACTCTTTCAGCATGAAAGCTGCTGCCGTGAATGCCAAACTCAAGTAATGTCTGTATTCTCTGTCATTTCACAGAGAATTTCACAGAGATATTTCAGGGAGCTTGGACTTAATTCTCAGCCTTGCAGAGGCTCTCACACACACATTCTTTTACTGTGGGAAGAGTACAATAATCTGGGATTTGTAAATGAGGAGGGGATAGGAGCTGTTACAGCCAGGTGCCCTCAGAGGCATCCTTATGTTCCATAGTTGGTATATAAGTAGCTTTATCAAACCTCAGTGAACCATCTGCACTTTTTTCTAATGTATGTATTTGGTAGAAGAAAAAAAATATTCTGCAGATAACTGAGATAACTGCACAACACAACAACTACACAACAAAAATATTCTGCAGATAACTGTGTTCTTTTAACACAACGAAACCTATTTTTTTTATACAGCTGGGCTCTTCTTCATCTGACAATGGTAAAATTAGTTCTGCACAATGTTAAGAACTTCTTTCCTATTGCTGGTCTGGAATTCACTGGTACGTTAAATTCTGCTTTATGTTTTAGTTTTCTGTATAAGTGGCTTTCTGTAAGACTTTGCTTTTAATTTTCATTTCTAAATTTAAATTATTTAATAAATTATTTTTACAATTGCCAACAAGTACATTTCCTTTCAAGATTGTTTTTTGGATGGCTGTATTATTCTGGCTTTTTATACGGGTGTTTTTTTTCCCTCTAAGCCTTACTTTGTTAATATGTCTTTAGATCTGCCTGTAACATCACCATTGGGCACTGCTGTAATAAAAAATTTGGAACACTGGGAACAGATTCTTCAAGATAGAATGGACCAGTTTGAAGGGCCACCACCAAACTACATCAATACTTACCCCAGTGACCTTGGTGTGGGCGCGGGACCAGCCATTCTCCGCAACAAAGCAATGATCGAACCTGAAAACACACCATTCAAGTAGGTAGTTTTTTCCTAACAAAAACGTGGTTTTTGATTATAGAAATACTAAAGAGTATTTCCACTGAAAGTTAAACAGCCAAAGAAGGTTGGTTAGATCTTATTTCTAGGCAATGTTTTACAGAAACAACTTTCCCACATCCCTTTGTTCCTTCAGCAGCAGCCTGTACTTTGCTGCATCTTTCACAACTGCAGCAAGAAAGGAAAACAAAAAGGAAAGAGCTTGGAGGACCACAAATCAAGGGTAACTGCTGCTGCTGGGAAGACACTATTCAACTCTTTAGTATTCCCCCAGTAGCAGCTGTCTCACACCCTACTTCAGCAACAAAAGACAAAGAGTTATTCAATACATGCAGATGTCAGGAGGAGAGAAAAAAAGTTGTAGTATAGTATAGTCTTTGTAAATCCAATCCTCTTTTGTTCAGACCAGTGTCATGCTTGCAGGTATCTTTAAATGCAGACAGCAGCTCAAAATAGTCAACTCAAAAATAGCTTGCTTTTCTCAGTATACTAAAATACAACTTTATAGATTTGCTCACTATATTTGAATTTGGATTTGCATGGTTGATACTGCTATAGGATTTGATTTAAATATTTTTACAAATATGCACTGCTTCTTAGAAATATTTGTCCTCAAAGCTGAGGCAGATAATTTTGTTTGTCACATATATTAGCTAAATATTTTTCAATACTGAAAGAAATACATAAGGAAATTTTGTACAGCCAGCATAATTCCAGCATAAAAGTAATTTTTGAAGAATGCAAATACAGACATAAGTGCACGTCAGCAGATTAAACTATAGTACTTGGAAGTTAGGGACATAAGGTGGATTTTAAAAAAATGCAAGAAAAAAGTATCTCAGTATTTGCCTTGAACAAATTAGAGCTTAAACTGTGCGGTTTTTTTATTCTTCAAATTTGAATTTCATCTAAAAGTCATTCAGAGTCTTTCTATAGATTTTTTCTTTTGTCCACCTTTAATTACATTGAAGCTTTTTCCCCTCTTTTTTTTTTTTTTTCCCTTCCTTCTGTTTTATCCAGATCAAAGGATTATTCAGCTCTTCCAGCAAAAAGACTCTGGCATTTTCTTGTAAAGCAAGAACTTCTTCAGGAGACTTTCATAAGATACATATTCACAAAGAAAAGAAAGCAAAGTGAGGTAAACAAAAGATTTTTTAAAGGAAATCTCAATTATAATTGTTCCTCAGTCTTTTCAGTATTTCTTTTAAATTTTTTTCCCATCTTGTTGTTGGCATTTCAATTTCCTTTCTTTCATTTAACAGTCTTTTGGTTTTAGTTTTTTTTAAATCAACATGACTGTCATGTTGTTTATTGAAATATCAACTGAAACACATAATTTCAGACAAGACATACCTCACCTTACCCATATGTATTTGAATACTGTCCCAAGAGAAACAGAACATTTGCAATAATGGTAATAAGTAAATAAATTTGAGTATTCACACAGATGGGGGTTTTTTTGTGTGCCATATTGAAAAAGAAATTTCAATGAGCTATTACTTTGTGTATATGTATATATGCATGAGTAATATATACATATGAAAGTAATATTATATAGTAATATATAATATGGGGCTTTATGAATTGTACCAGTTTCAACTGTAATGAGTTCTAACTGAAAATTTAAATCAACACATAAAAACCACGGGAAATACGAATACTACTATTTAATATCTTTAGGAATTCCTGTAAGTATGAAGCTTGTGTGTGTATTACCCCTCCATTTATTTACTATATCATACATTTTGTGTTCATGTAGGAGGCATTACATTTTAAGTGAGTTTGTTTAGATTCCTGTCTTAGTTTCTGTGCCTTTTATAAAGAGTTAAAAATACATTTGTCATCATTTACTGACAGAGTGGCCTTTAAAATCTAGTTTGGAATGTTTCATTCTTTTTTTATATTTGTTTGTGCATGTGTTTTGTGTTTGTGACTGTGTGATGTTATGTAGTCTGTAGAAGATCGTGTGGAGCAGGTCAAACAAAACTGCGTAGCAGAAGATCACAAAAACAAGGTAGTATCCCTTCTCCCAAACCTCTAGCACACTCTTAAAAGTTCTGTGGAACTGGCTTTTCTTTCTCTAACGTGACTAACAGAAGCTCTATGTTCTGTGTAGTCTGTGTGGCAGGCTTTTAATCACTGAATTAACTTTGGATGTCTTGATAATTGGGATGAGCGAACACCTTGTAAATAGTGTTGCACACACAACCCTGTGTTTTTGACACCCAAATATAACTTTTGGCTTCTAGAACCAGAAAAAGTTTAGCTTCCTAAACAATGCTGAGGCCACTGAACTTTTCTTGCATGAAGTTTGTATAGATTTTTGCAGTCTGAATGTGCCTCTAGAAAATGGATTTTTATGCTAATTGAAATTTCTTACAAATGTTTTGTAGGTGGAAGCAGACCTTGGCTACCCTGGAGGAAAAGCAAAAATCATTCACAAAGAGTCAGATATGATAATGGCATTTGCAGTTAATAAGGTAAGCCCTCAAATACTACAGTAAGTGTAATAAAAAGATCTTAATTGTAGTTAGTATAATTTTTTGATTTGTGCTGCATAGGCAAACAGCAATGAAATTGTTTTGGCATCTACACATGATGTTCAAGAACTTGATATTTCAGCTCTACTGGCCGCCCAGTCATTTATATGGATCGGGGAAGAGTACGACCGGGAGTCTAAAAGGTAGGATTGTTTCTTTGTGGTTGCATTAAAAGCATTGGTTTTCTGTGAGGCTGCATATACAATACCTGTGTTAAGCACAAGTGGATCTTGCAAAAAAAGTTAATTCTTCAGTACGTTTCAGATTGCTTTGCAAAGGAGTGAGGGAAGGCAAAAGAAAAATTACCGTCTTTGCTTTACACCTGATGAAACTAAGGTTTTGAGAGGTTTGGGCATGTCTGCCCTGCTCAGTGATGTAAATCCATGGTGCGTAAGCTAATAAAGGAATTGGTGCTTTGGAAACACTGGGATCAGTTGTGGTCCATGATGCTAGTTGTGTAACACGACAGCCCGGATTGCTGTCTCCTCCATTATTGTTGTGCACCAGCTGCAGCCGGCGCTCATCCCTACCCCAACAGTCGCCCATAGACACGCAGGTCAGGAACGTTCCAACACTATTCTTCTCAAGAGAACTTAGATTCTATGGTTAAGATCATCTGTTGAGCCTGAACACCCATAGCTTTGGAGCATGTGGAAAGCATTTGCACGATGTAAATGCAAGAGTTATCAATTTATAGTCTCATTATAATCATTTGCTCTACCCACTGCCATTAGGCTCTGACAGTCAGATAAGCTAATAGATGGGTAAGGACAAAGCAACGTTTGTTTAAAGCAGAACACTGCTCTTCTTTAACAGTTCTGATGACATTGATTTCCGTGGTTCTACCACAACACTAACTCAGTCAACTGCACCATCTTTTGGAGTGAATCAGATACAACCATCTCCATCTATGCCATGGCTGGGCAGCGGCCAAACCAGCACCGGAGCTGGTGTGGTGAGTACTTCTGTTGTCTGCAGCTCAGGACACTGCTGCTTGTTTTAGTGCACTCTTTAGTAGAGAGACCTGCTGGGTGTTAGTCATCATGCTGTTAATTTGATGTTAACATAAAAGGCCTAGACAAAAAGAAGGCCAAACTAAGCATTTTCTTGTCTATTGCGGCACAGAATTCTTGTGAAATCAAAAATAATGGAGCAATCAGATTTTTCTCTTTCTTATGGGGAACTCTAAGGAAGAACCTAGAGTTTCTCATGACAAAACAAAGCCAACCAAAACCAGAACAATCCCAAACTTCAAATTCTTGCACTGGGATTAATAATCAAAAGCATACGGGTTGGTATGTGCTTTAGTTCTTTGTATAATAGAAGATAATATCCATACTGTTTTGAACTTTCATGTCTATAAAAGCTGTCATAAATAGGCTTTAATTACCATACTGGAACTAATGTTAGCTGAACAGGCTTTCTTTAACTGGGGGACACTTACTATGTATTACTACAAACAAAATTGAAGAGTGTGTTTGTGGGTTTTTTTCACAATTATTTTAATTTTTTTTTTATATGAAGCTTATTAAAAGGAATCTGAATAACGTCAAGAGAATGGCTTCACATCCCGTCCATCAGTATTGTAAGTGAATCCCACTTACTAGTAGATAACTAGATATTTAGATATCTAATTAGATAATTAGATAGAGTAGATAATTATCTATAAAATACTGCAGTATTAATGAACATCTATCTTTTAATCTTAGATCTTACAGGAGCACAAGACGGTAGCGTTCGAATGTTTGAGTGGACAAGGCCACAGCAGTTGGTCTGCTTCCGGCAGGCTGGGAATGCCAGGGTTACAAGAATGTATTTCAATTCCCAGGGCAATAAGGTAAGTATAACATTTAGGATTTTTTGCTTTTTTTATTCCTAAAGAAACATTTGGTTGTGCTGTGGCCTCTAAACCAGCTGTAAGTGGTGACACACCAAACTGTTCAGCTGTCCTAGAACGATGGCATAGGCACCACCACGTCCTTCACTGTGGCTGCAGATGGAAGCCTGAAACGAGCACTGACCATTATTCCCCTTTCTCTTCTGTCAGCTTCACACCACTAACCTATAGCCCGTTTGTAGACTTTTTGTTCTCCCTGTTCCAAATTCTGTGTTCCTGGGTGGGGATCTTTTTAACTTAAACATTTAAGAAAAAATACTGAGCTTACTTATTTTGTAGAAGCAAACATCTATCAGTCTAGACACGGGTCTTCAAGAAGTGCTTCACCCTTTGCATTCTGGCCAAGGTAAAGTTTTGACAGAATGTATTACTGAGAAGATACTTATAAACACAGGCTATTAGCTGAAGAATTAAGTACACTCAGTACTCAGAGCCTCATACTTTGGATAGAAATGATTCTTTGAGGTATATAAGATACAGAAAACATAGTGGACAAAGAAAGATTTTGGGAAGAATACCCACCTCTGCAGTTTTTCATGTTGTCCCTTCTGTTACCTTAGCAGGTTTTATCTGCATTGTATTTACAAACTGTTTAACTTCATTGTACTTAAAAGCCATAAAGAGCGAGTTAAAGGACTTGGGGCATGACTGTAAAATAGCTATAAAACAGCAAAAGATCAACATTTGGAAATAGCTGGAAATATAAACTATCTCCCAGCCTACCTAGGTAGCATAAAATCTCATTTACACTTGTTTTAAAAGTTAGTGATTTGATTAGGTTTCAAGATATTGCAGTTTTAACATCACACGGGAATCAATTTTAAGTAAGAAACTAAAATGTAGTAGTTGTCCCTGCTGCTTCACACGGAGATCTCTCAGGCCTCATGAACTCATGAAACCTGACTAACAGGAGAAAATATAAAAAATAATTCTAAATATTTCTAAAAACATTTTGGAAAATGTTTGTAGGTATAGAATATACAGTATTAGTTGTTATGCAATTAATTATGCAACTCCATCATTTTACCATTCATGACCCAGTACAGTTGTTCCATAAATGTTGTTAGCTGCCCTGTGCCCTGCTGGCACCCACCTTTCCTCCCTGCGTTTCCGAGCAGAGTCCTCAAATAATGATGCCTCCGTAAGTTTGAGCATTTAAAACGAGGATTTCAAAGATAAGCTTCCACACTTAAAAAGTCTCAATTTCTGAAAAAGAATTAGGCATGTAGGAAAGCAACAATCATTAAACAATCAGCACTGAACTCACTTGCCTTCTAAATTACTTTTTTTTTTTTTTTTAACATTGTGGTGGGTGTCTCATGTGCTGGCAGTGGTTTGGAGTTCCTGCACTCAGCTCTTCACTGCCATGAAGCATCCGTTGACCAAGTCCGTTACGCTAACGAATGCCATTCGTTCCTTGCAGTGTGGTGTTGCTGATGGTGAAGGATTTCTAAGCATTTGGCAAGTAAACCAAACCACCTCAAATCCTAAGCCCTATCTGGTAAGCAAATAGAAATTTTTATTTTATTTCTTCCTTTTTATAGAGGAAAGTTAAGTCTTTGAGACTTCAGATAGCTCAAGAGCATTAAGAGTTTCACTGAGACATTTTTCATATTGTTCCTTTTTAATGGGCATATTTTATCAAAAGTACCCTAGCATTTCAATTATACATCTTTGGAAAACTGATTGTGCAATAACCATAAGCTGCACTTTAATTACAAATGCTAGTTCAGCATTAATCTAATAATCAGAGCTGACAGTAATGCCTTTACCACCCAAAAACTTAATAAAAATACGCTCTTTTCACTTGCTGCTTAACACTATACAAAGACTGCTAAATTTGAAATTCAGGCTATTGTGATGCACCATATTGTGGTTTTGTTATAGTTCACTTATTTTAGTATCTTTTTATTTTATACTGGATTTTTAATCCATTGCTCTGTTTTCTGAGCTCTTCAAACTGCATTGCTTATTAGTTTTAAACTGCATTGCTTATTAGTTTTTAAAGTTCATTTAAAAGACTGCGTGTGTGACGCTATCAGTGACACCAGACTGATAGGACCTTTTGATGCTGACTACAACTGGTAAGATTGCATCTTTTTGTTTGTTTTGTTTTCACTAGAGTTGGCAGTGCCACAGTAAAACCACAAGTGACTTTGCATTTATTACCTCTTCAAGTCTAGTTGCGACATCGGGACAGTCCAATGATAACAGGTGTGTTTAAAGAAACAATGAGGAACTTCACCAAAGCTCCCCATTCATCTTCATCAACTTGCTCTTGTGCATTAACATCTGACTGGTGCTTTCAGGCTTTGTTACAGCTTAAACTTGCCAGATCATGTCTTTGACCATCATTCCTTCGCTGCTTGCTTCCCAAATTTAGTTTTTGTGAGAATCAGTCAACAGTTAAACAGGTTTTCTCAAGGTGTATTCCAAATGCAACTCGTTTGCAGTAATGCTGGTGCTGGGGGAAGAAACATCTTCAGCAAAGGCAAGATAATTCTTTTTCTCTGAAATGAACAACTTCTACAATTTCTTGGTATAACCAAGGATTAGTACATAGCTTTAAGGCAGAAAGCATAGTTCGCTAAGGAGCACAAAAGAGCATAGAAAGAATTAAAGGTTTTAACTCTTTGCTGTCCAATGACTGCAGAAAGGCAAGAGCTCTTTGTTCAATTCTACCTTCTGGCTTTGACATAAAACGTGAACACTTCCTGAGTCATGTCACCCCAGGAATCACTTAGCAACAGACCATAATGACTTTTTCTTTTTTTTGTCCCCTCAGAAATGTCTGCCTTTGGGACACTTTGGTTTCATCTGGTAACAGTCTTATACATGGTAAGTAGTGCAGTGAAAATTAAACTTCTGCTTCTTACTAAGGCAATAGCACGTGTGTGCATCTGGGGCAAAGGGAAATTGGTGTAAATACGTGTTGCACACTTAATTCGTGCACCAGAACTGGGACTGTATAGTCTCTGGCATAACGTTAAACTGCTCTACAGAGAACAATCTAAAGAAAAAATGTCATATACAAAGCTGGTTTTGTGACAATATTAATAAAGTCTGAGATATTTGAATATAGTCCTAAAAAAAAAAAAATAATTTACAAAATGCAAGACTGCAAGAAGTCTTCTGTGTATGCAGGCTTCATTTCAACTGGCACTTAATCAGTATCTCCAGCACGCAGCTGAAGGCCAGAGGAAAAGACAACTGTTGGCAGCAGTAAAGTGACTCCGTCTGAGCCGACAGACAGACATGACATTGCCCGTACAAAGGGATGCATCTGTCAAGTTACAAAATATACAGATAACAATTTATAGAAGAAACGCATTTTAAGGTCAAAAGCTACTTACATTTTCAAGTCTATTAAATTTTGACATCCTCCTTCTTCAGCCTTCACCTGTCACGATCATGGTGCCACAGTACTTCAGTACGCACCGAAACACCAACTGCTGGTTTCTGGGGGCAGGAAGGGATACGTCTGCGTCTTTGACATCAGGCAGAGGCAAATCCTTTACACCTTCCAGGCACATGAATCAGCCATTAAGGCCCTTGCACTGGACCCTTCTGAGGACTATTTTGTTACAGGCTCAGCAGAAGGTAACATGAAGGTAAGGTATTGGAGGAGCCGAGGCTGCTGTAACCAGCCAGGGGCACGCAGTAACAAAACAAAAACAAACCCCAAACCTACATTTGATATACAGGATGCTTGCCATACCTTTATAATGTAAACTTGAATATATTAATGTCCTTCCTAAAGCAAGTAGGTTTTGTTTTCCGCTAAAGAAGATTATACAGTCTTTTTTAAGTTGTGTGATTGAAATTTAAGTCGATAAAGCAAAGGACATGACTGTGGAATCTTAGCTTTATTTTTCTCTTAAATCTGGTTTTGCCTTTGGCTATTTCCCTGTACAATACAGAGGGTGCTCAGTAACTTACACGCTGTGTAGTTTCTGTAACACCAGGTTGGTTTTTCTCTCGATGCTGCTGAGATGTCACAGTAGTAAGAAACAAACAACAACAACAAAAGCCAAAACAGAAATACAGTCCCTGTTTTAAAGGCCTTATTTCTTGAATATTAAAGGAAGGAAATACAACAACAGGGTAAAGAGAAGGAGAAAAGAGTTTCTTTCCTTCTGTCTGGGCTGCAGCTGTTGACTAGGTGCTCTCTGTGCCTCCACACGCTTCATGGCCTGGTCTTGATGAGGATTCCAGCAACTTGGGACGCAGCGGAGAACTCAGGCAGCCATATGCTGTGTGCTCCTTAATTACCCAGCTTGCTCTCTGCAGCATGCCCGAGCACAAAAGCGTTCCTACCTGCTGGAGAGCTGACCAGAGTCACCTTGGATCCAATGCAAATGCAGCCTGCCCGTTTCTGCAGGTTGAGGGGGGATGCTGGGAGGGGCAGCTTCAGCCTGCCCACAATAAGGCAGCCTTATTCTTCATCAGAAGCCTCTCAAGGCTCTTGGGCTTATTGTAACTGTTGCTAATAATCAGCAAAAAATACCCTTTATCTTCGCTGGATAGGGTTTACAACAGCCAGGAATTGGAAACATTAGGGAAAAAATACAAATTCTAATTTTAATCTTCTTTTCTTATTTGTCCTTCTTTTGATACAGGTGTGGAGACTGACTGGCTATAATTTAATTCATTCATTTAAAAATGAACACGCTAAGCAGTCCATTTTCAGAAATATTGGTGCTGGTGTCACCCAGATTGAAACGGTGCAAGGCAATCGTATCTTCTCCTGTGGAGCAGACGGGACGCTGAAGATGAGGGTTCTGCCCAATGCTTTCAACCTGCCTTCGGGCAGTTTTGACATTCTGTAGCGTTACGTGAGCTAATCTTGGGTTTCTAGAATGTCCCTTTAAGTAGCTAAAATCACAGTGATACGCACTGTGGAAAGGAAACGTTCCGTTTCCTTTCAAAGCAGTTGCTGCAGCATTAAGCATTATGGAGGAAAAAAGATTTTTTTAAAAAAAAAAGACTTTTACAACAGGTATATTTTGAGCGTGCCCACGGGGATCACGGGTGGAAGTGCATGTATGACACTATAGAGGCAAAGAACTGATCCCAGGAGAGGCAGGGACAGGGGGTTGTTGCTCGGTAGCCCCCGAGCTGCAGTTGGTAAGTGGAGTGTGAAGACTCTCAGAGTTGTCGGTCACTAAACGAGCACCGTGGCTCTACAAGTCAGTAAGCATTTGGGATGTGATTCTGATTATTTTTATTCCAGTTTTCCCACCAATTGAAGCATGTGTACAACTTCTCATTGTAAAATAGCTTAGTTTTAATTAAGGGTACTCGGTGTATTTGATTTTCGTAAGAAAGTGTAAGGGATGCAGATGCTGTGGGACGTGCAATCAGGAGCCTACTGAGACACGTCGGGTTTTATGCTGAGATTTTTTTCCCCAGTTAGTATTGATACACAGTGGATACTGTAACTTGCACATCAACACATTTTTAAATGCAATGTTTTTTAATTTGCACACAATCGTACTTTTTTTTTTTTTGACAGTTATATTTTCTATTGGACACCTGCCTTTACTTTAGGAATGTATTGTAAGCACTAAATGTTTATAGTGAAGACATCCATGATTCTAGTCAGCTTTTAGTTTTAAAACTCATTTGTCCAGAAAATACTTCATTAAATGAAGCTGTTAAGAGAATACCAATGGAACGTATAATGGCAGATTTCAGATGAATGTCAGGCTTTATGTGGCCAGCTAGTAAATAGTGGATAAAACTGGTAATTAAATTATTACCACAGTATATTGTATAAACTATGCAGAGTTCAATATTGTTTGCTTGTAATATAACTAGCTACTGTTGTCAGATGTATTTTTCTGTTGTAAACAAAAAAAACATGTTCTTAAGAGACTGGAACGGATGTCTGCATATTTAAATGTTAACAAACTGTCTTATTCCTCCAATGAAAATTTTGATGTCTGTGCTGTATTGTAAAATATGCTAGAATAAAAAGCACCTTTCTCCAAAGGTGATTTTAAATTGCAGGCTGTGAAGTACGGGAAGTATGAAAAGAAAGATGAGTAAATGTCATTGTTTAGTTTTCCCTTTGTAAGTTAAATAAATTACTTTTATTTCATGGAACAGTCCATTCCAGAACCCTTCCTTGTATTTAAACAGATTTAACCAAACCTCCAGCACATTGACTGGCTGCTGCCTGAGTGAGCTTTAACTTCACCTCAGACTGTACTGAGATGAGAAGGATTAGCTGTTTGCATTTTATTTTCAGCTGTCCTAGAAAAGCATAAGGTGAACAGAATTTAGTTCTTCATATCCAAAAAAGTCAGCTGCAAGAAACACAACCTGGTTCTGTCACTGAGAAAAGAGCAGAATTTGCTGCCCTTCCTTCTCCAAGAGGTTCATCTAAGTGGTTCAACAATGACATTCAGAAATTTAACATCATTTAAGACAGGTGTGTTACCTAGAGCCTGTCACATCTGCCTAGAACTGTATTTGCCCACGTCTCTTGCTGAGTTTTGTTTTTAAGTCAAAAAGTCTACTTTATTAGTACCATAATTCAATTTTTAAAAAAACAAACCCAACAAAAAAAACAACTCACAAAAAAGCCTGCCAACCAAAAGAAACCCCACAAAAGCCAAAAGAAGCCCCCCATACACCAACTGTAACTCTTGACCATGAAGTTTTGCGCTTTATAGGTGCAGCTAGAACTCTGGGAAGGAGTTTTGATGTATAAACTGGTTCAAAGTATTAGTTACGCGTTTTCATTCCCCTCTGCATCTCTCTCTGTTCCACACGAAGCCTCAGTGAAACCAGCACGTGTGTGCTGAGGAGCTCTGCATCACACTGAAGCTCAGCTGCAGCAGAGGGGTGTTTCTGGAACATTTGCTGGACAAAGTTGTGCAGACACAGACATTCCTAAATTCTCTGATCCCTTTGATGGTGCCTGGACGTCACACGGGTTTTAAACAGCTCCATGAGTTCAGGGTTTAAGTGATACTTTGCTTCTAGATATGTGGATGAGTTCTGTGAACTCTACCCAGAGCAGGTAGGGGCTCTCTGAGAGCGTGATTTTTGAATACAGATAAAGAAAGTAGCAGTGAGGATTTCTGTTTCAATATTAAATTCAGAAATCTTGAAACAAAAATCAGAACAATATTAAATTTTTAAAAATCCTATTATTTCTCACCCCTAGCTCTCACAAATTTGAATGTGATTGGACAATCTCTGGGTTAAGAGTAATACCAAATGAAGTCACTAAGCCCTATGACAAATACATACATTCCTGCTCCAGATATTTCATTTTTCTAAGAACAGCAGCAAAAAAAGGGTACCCTTCATTTCAAGATTTCATTTCTATAGATGAACGTGGGAAAATTTTTTTTTTAGAAATATACCTTACTATCATTTAAGTATAGCTAAAAGCAAGTTATAGTGGTAGATTTTACGTGGCAGCTGGGGGGCAAGGAAGCATCTGTAGCAACACAAGCAACTCAAACACTGTTAAAAAAGAAATTTTAATCACAAATTTTACATCTTCAATTTTATACCCCATTTCTTTTCTTCCCACCTTCCATTTACTAAACACAATTTTATGTATATTTAATAATGCCATTATTACCATTTTCCTTGTACTTCAGCTGGATTTTACTTTTTATTTCACTAGGTTTGTCAAATTTGAAGCTTTCTGCTTTTTTTTCCTATTTTAACAACTATTTCCAGCCCCATTATTTTTAACAGCTGCATAACTTTGTCCAGAAAAAAAAAGGTTCACAGAGAATCTATAGGAAGTATTAAGTGAAAATGACAAAGGTATTTGTACACAAAAGGTCATTATTTAGTCATTTACACTAGACCATAATCACCGACTAGCAAATGACTGCAGATGAGATAATTGCAACTGAAAGTTACAGTCTCTGCTGAGCACGTGACCATGGAATAATCAACAAACATTAGATATAATTATTGGCTGAATAACAGGGGAGAAAGAAAAGCAAGTCCGTGCCAGCTGCAGTATTGAACTCCTATTCTTTTAACGGCCTCAGAATTGAAGCGTTTGCCCAAAGGCCCCCAATCCCCCTTGTGCACACACTCCCAGACCACCATCAGTGAAAGGAAATTATACCAGGTGAAGAGACCCCTGTGTGTTTACCATGTCGCTTTAAATAATCTATTTAGTCAAACATGGCTGCCATACATGACACTTTAAAATCTATTTATCTGCCAAAGTGTACAGGGTATACCATTAAGCTCCCGTTCTCCCACGTATACAAGTTCTTATCTCTTAGGCTGTATGAAAGCATCGCGAGAACAGACTGTGAAGAGCGTAACTCAAACCTCGCATCGATCTGCTTCTCTTTCAATAAATCAAACGCAAAACTTACTGTCATGTCCTTAGTATCAGTTACGTACATAACGCCACATGCTATGAAGGCGTTGCCAGCCTTGGACTTGGGATAGGTGGTATTGATATGCCGAGTGACCGAAAATGTCTCTTCATCAACATGTGCGACCATGATATTTTCGTCAGTGCTTGAGGCGTATATAATCCAAAGACCCTTCTCATCCACTGCTACGTTGAAATACGTCTTCGAGTTCGAAAAGAGGTAGTTCCGACCATGATACAAGGCATTTTCCATTAGCAGTGTTCCCAACGATGCTTTATCAAGCCCGAGTCTGAAATGAGACAAAGTATTCAGTTGCGTTAAAAATTCATTGTTATACAAAGTGGTTGGTTGAATCAATCCAAAGTGCATCATTAGTGATAGAAGCATTGTTGAAAATACTTGAGTTCAAGGACCATCCCGATGTCTTTTAAAATGAAGTATTCTACTCAAAGCACTTTCCAGGAGATAATTCAAAAGTAATAACCAATCTAAAAGACGCACAAGAGCATGAACTCGCTTTGGGTAGGTTTCACTTTATTTAGTCTATGAGCTTTTTTATCACTAGGATGAAAGAAGCAACTAAAAGGAATGGGTATGAAAAAGAATTAGATACCAGGTGAAGGCCCAGACTTGGGAAATGAAATCTGTCCAGGAGTTTGCTTTCTACTAGGTGGGAACTAAAGGGAGAAAATGTGATTCACCAAACCAGCATGAGTTCTGGGCAGGTTCACCTAGTCTTAGAGTTCCTCTTTTGAAAATAGTTCAGATAATGCAGTGATTTGCTCAAGTAAACATCAAAGGAATAAAAATTCTACTTTTGCAGAGCCAAAATTCTGACCTCATGCTGCCCTCCAGCAGGGCAGCCTGAATGTCTCATCTCTGAGGTATAAAATTGTTTTTATTCCTTGAAATTCCTTAATAGAATGATAATCTGAGAACAGTGGCACCGAACAGCTAAATTGAGTTCCTCTGCTAGTTGAAGAGGGTAATCAGCTACTATCAAGACACATTTGCAGTTAGCATTTAATCACTGAAAAATGCAGCACTTTAGCAAGGGCAGAGAGAGTACACTTTATCCTTTGAACTGTAATGAAGCACATTTCATTTTCTGACTTTCATCTAACTGGAAAGCTCCATTCCTCAAATAAAGGAAAAACTCAATACAGGAATCTGCTACAGTTACAAAAATTTTCTGAAAAATCGGGCTTAATGACAGTAACATTTCAAATCCTGGAACAACACAAGGATAATTTTTCTGTGGAAGAGGCATTGAGAGCCTCGACTGGAAACATCATCCTAAGAAAAGTCAGGAATGACTAACTAGATGATCCCCCTCAGCTTTTTGTCTGCAGCTCCATATTCCCATATTCCAGCATCATGTACACGCAATAAAATATGGCTTCAAGGCTGGAGAAGGTGTCTGAGAAATGTGTGTCAACCCAGTTAATCTAATCAGTTGCTTCATGTTTGTAAATAACCTCAGGCAAGGGCCAGAAGAACAGCCCTTAGCAGCAACAGTCACAGAGATACACAGATTTTCTTCGTGACTTTTTTCTATAAAGAGCCATCAAGATAAAAAGCATCTCAAGATTCATTAGAAATGTGCAAGATGTGCACCACAGAACACCCTGTCTTTTCCTCTTTTATTTGAAAATCCTGAAGGGAGCAGGTAAGTGAGGTTTCACTCCTGAGGGTTCTCTCTTCCCCTCCCCTAGCGAAGAACAGTCTGGCCTAGAACTCCAAATGGTTCAGAGGTTCCTCAATCTTATGGTACCTTGGGGTAAATGACAAGATACGGTGTAATGTTTTCATTAACTGCAGGGAACTCAACTACAAACACTTCTCTGATCACTAAGATTAATGAAGTTTACCAAATATAAGATGGTTTATAAGAGAGGTAGGAAAGCACAATATGACACAAAGGCAGGATGAAGCAATCAACGTCAGGGATCTGAGCATCATCATCAGACCTGCCAAAGGTCAGACAAACCTAGTTTTACCAGCTTTTGAATACGACAGGAAACTCCTTTTAAATATTTTTTTCAACATTTGCAAAGCAAACCAAGCAGGACTTCATCTGTTCTTTCTATTAAATCAATACAAAACTCCCAGAAGCTTTTCTGCAGCCCAAAATCAAGGACTTCACTGGCACGGAATTCACAGTGCCTCATCTTATCTGTGCTAAAGGTAAATAATCTTTGAGTGAATATCTGAACAGAAAGGCCATCTCTCAGCAACTTTGGAGGGGTTTTGAAAATTCCACAAATAGCTTGTGTTCATCTGTACGTGACGGCATTTCCCAATTAACAAGCAAAGTGTTCTATCACTGTATACTGCTTACACAGAGATGGTCTTCTACAGATGTATAAACAAAAAGCCCCAAAGATATTTAAAGGAGGTTGCCAAAAGGTGGGCTTGTCTTTGACAGAATAAATATTACAGGATCCCAGCAGCTTCCTCACATTCCTTGGCATCCAAATGAATACAGGAAGGCAGCACTCACACCTGCTCGGGAATAGACATCAAAGTGCAGTAATGCAATGTTCTTGGCTCAAACATCAGAGTCATGTAAGAGAACTTGAAAGCAGATGCAATCTTCCACTTGCCCTTGGACTGTCTTCCTTTGGCTCTTCCCACAACCCGAGATTTTGGTTTTGGTTTGTATTGCCTGTCCTGTCCTCAGCAGAAACTGAAGAAATAGAGATGTAATTCACAGTTCCAATTGAGGGAGATACATTGGGAGAGTTGTAGGAGCTCCTTATTATGAGGAAATCAAACAGTGGAGCCACTCCTCCGCAAGGGAATGTGCAATTCCCCAGGTCGCCACGTCCTCAGCTGCTGCCTGGGCACATTCCTCTGCAGGAGCAGCACCAACTCGGCCCCCACCGGCCCAGAACAGCGCTATCAAGAGCAAGGCATGTGCATCAACCCAGCAAGAAGCTCTGGATAAGCCAAGTTCCACATGTGGACGACAATCATGTAACCACTCACTTGTATCCCCCAAACTGCAGCTGAACCAATTCTTACTCTGATGCAGGTAGATGCACAGCTTACTTTTTTTTAATCAAATACTTTTTTTTCCTGACCCCAAAATTCCTTAGTCAATCGCTTTTCTCATTGCTTTCTCACAATGAACACGGCAAAGAATCCAAGTGCAACACCATCCACAGCAATGCAATGTACAATTGATACCCACCAGACCCCAGGATCACCAGAAGAAAAATCTGTTGTCACCTCTGCACGTGACACCTTGTTGATCTGGAGGCCCAGCTGTTCTATCATGTATGAAACTGCTCGAGTTCACCCCTTAGACACAGAGCTAAGCAACGCGCAAAGAACTGACTGTCACAGCAGAGAAATGGACCCAGATCACCTTCCCCGTTCCTCTCCTCCCACAGCATCTGCACACACAGAGGAAAGGCCAGTGGCCCCCAGTCCAGTTACAGATTGGAAAAAATTAGTTGTTCTGACCATTCTTCCTATTCTGGATAGGACCAAAGAGAAACATCAAACAGTACAAGGAAAGTGGTGTGCTTTTCTGAGGTTCACCTCAGAACTCCAACCCATGGCTCCTCCTTCCACAACACCACTTGCCTTAGGCTGGCTGTGTCTGACTTACTTCAGAATGACATTGGTTCCTCCCTTTTGATAGTAGAGATGATTATTTTGTACCGCATGACCACATCCATAAAAGAATCCTGTGATGTTAATGATCCTGTAGCTGTCGTTCAACAAGGCATTAGAATTCTCATATTCTTTTATAGAGTTTCCTAAACGAAGGGGAAAACATGAAAAAAGGACTATGATTTGGTTCATCTAATTTTGAAATCTCTACCCTAAAATTCAATCTCTACGGAACATCAATCTCAATCAAATATCTGACAGACAGTTTTGATAGTGATTCAACTTGCTGGAACACAATAAAATAATCCACAAACAGCCCAAAAAATCTATAGAGGTGTTCAAGGGCCTGCTTCCCACGGACCTGATGGGCCCTAATTCTGAACACAGCTGGGTAAATATACAGAAAATATGTCCTTTTTCCACTTAGTCCTGGAAATTTTCCTGCACTAAAAGTAGTTCATGGAGCATCTGATTTGCTTTCATGCCCAGCTAAATGAAAAGGCAAAAATCTGAGCTACAACTGGGGAAGCAAAGCCATGGGAAACTGTTACAGTAAATTAGTAAAAAGGCACGTACAACAGACATTTAAACCTGTATTGGTTAAAAAAAAAACTAAAATCCTCAAACTATTTCCAAAATCTGATATTGACTACAAATGTCCATAACCATATGTACAGTTGAGTATGCTAATAAGGAAAATATTCTGAAAAAGGTGTGGGTAAAAAAGCAATTGTACTTGATTAGAAATACTAGTTTTGGTTGAAGGAATTAAGAAAACCCTGTTAGCATAACAACCAGGCTTTGATCAGTGACTACTCCCACTGTACCTGAAAAATGCATGGTAAGCCAAATCCTTTCATCGCTTATATTTGCAGGTTCCCGCATCCAAGTTCCAAACGTTTGCTGTACGCTGACAAAGTGAACAGGACTTCCTACAGATGTTATCACACATTCTAGTAGAGAAAAAGCACACGTCCATCATCTGTGATACTGTGATACAAAAACAGTAAGTAGCAGTTAGTCATGCTCTGTAGCAGGTTACCGGCTTTTTTTGAAGGACCAGGGGGTTTCTCTTCAGCTTTTCCAGCCAGGGTATCATCGTTCGGTACAGCACACGTGTCACCTAGAGTTGAGAGAGAAAGGGTAACATGTGTCATCTTTCTAGATTAGACATGACAGATGTGCACATCAGTGACTCCACCAAAATAAAGGAATGACAACTGGGACTTCGTTTCACCTGTGAAAAAAAGCTTAGGTTGGTCTGTCAAAAAATGAGGAAAAAACCCAACTTGCTCTCACTTCTACCAAGGAAATGAAGTGTTTGGGCTGGTCGGTCCTTAAAGTTGTCAGGCTGACAGTCAACTTTAAAGGAGTAACTAATGTTGCTCAATAGATTTCATTCATTAGCTGTGAGTTTCAGAGCAGCTGCTTAGAAAGACCTTTCCTTGGATAACTTCCAGCAGCCGAGGTAGCTGGCAGCTGGCTGATCTAGGAACGAGTGATGTCTGAACTCAAAAGCTGCGTGTCCCGTCAGAGGGAGGCCCTTTTGTAGGCACCAGTGGAAGTTGTGCTTGTTCTGCTAATGCCCAAGAGTAATAAAGTACTAACACATACACTGAGCACACAACACGTAAGACTGCAGGTCAGCCATCCGTGGCTTTAAAGAAGCAGTATGAAGGTCTAAGGGAAATTGCACCGTATTCCTTACACACAGAGAAATGGTTCACATTAGAAACAAACACCTGGAAATATCTTCCCCCACCCCTCAACTATTTAATTTGTAACTGGGTGGGTTTTCTCTTAGTGTTTACTGTTAAAACAATGCCTGAATGAAATTATTCATGGACCTTTCTCTCTAAAGGCAGATACCTCTTCTGCCTTTAAAACAATGCAACACATTTCATTTTGCTTAGAATGAATAATGACAGAGAACAGTTCTCAGCTCTTTGCTGAAGAGATTCCCAGTCCATTGTAGCCTTCTTTTCTAATTCCATTCTCAACTTTTATCTCCTCACACATTTCATGCTCCTGGCATGCAGGAGCATTTTGGACATCCATTTCAGTTGTTGCCTTCCAATATATTGCTATGATTTACAGGGTTGTGATGTAGTTTAAGTGAAAAAGATAGTATAAATATGAAATAACTATAAAATAATGCTGAAAGGGTAGTGTGACATTCAGGAAAGGCCAGAAAATACTGGATTGTTGTTTTTTCCTTTAGGTTGTATCTTCTCTTTGTTCATGCAGAAGGAAACTAGTTCAAGACAGAGCAAGATCAACGCATATTTCTCCCACCCATTTATCTAGGACATTTGATGATATGTCACTGAAAGTTGTGAGTGTCACAGCATATCTCCAAAATAAGGCACAAAGTTAATCCAACCACGGACAATGAAAGCCTATAGCAACCCCTCTAGATCCCTTCCAGCTTCTGATCCCAAAATATCTCAAAAAAAGGAATCCACTCAGCAGAAATTATGAGCTGCAATGCACAAGTTAATTTTCTTGTGCCAAGTCTAATAGGTAACTGAACAGGTAACTGAATCATTCCCTAATACAGTAGTTTATCTAAGACTATGGACTATGGGGGTGTCAAGGACCAGGCCAGTGTTTGTTATGAAGCCGAGTGCACTATTTGGATTTGAGGATATTTGCAATGCTTTCTGTGAACTTTAAGGTGCATTAAACAGAAAGCAACTAAGTTTAAAAAGATAGAGACTTTTATGTGGAATTTCTACTGCTTTCTTTCCATCAAAAAAAATCAAAAACTTACTGATTCTGTCCTAAAATATTCTGGCTGAGATTTACTGGAGTTTACATGACATTAAAACTACTGATTTTGTTTGTCTGGGGAGGGTGGGAAAGATGGAGCAGGGATGTTCTGTTTCCTTTAGAATTAGCTAACTACTGTTGAGAGCAAATACACCTGAGATTCCAACTAATTATTCTCTTCTCTTGAAGACATAAAGTCTTACCTGATTCAAAATTTAATTTAAAAAAAACCATTCTTGTATTCTTATGTAATAAGTTAATTACAGTTGTAAATCTCTTTTCTTCAAAGGGATATGAATACTTAATTACAAAAGCTACTTTGTACTTTGAATTTTGGTACTAGGATCTCACAGCCTACTGACTCATAAAACATAAATGCTCATTGAGGAAGATGCCTGTACAGAGTTATTTGAGTATAACTCCCATTTGCTCTCCAAGATTTAAAATCCATCAGAAATCCATTAGATGGCTTATCCTCCAAAGTACTTCAGTCTGTTGCAACACTTGAAAAGAGGTACCTGAGAAAATTGTCCAATTATATCTTGAGTAACAGTTCATGCATTTCTGAATTCCAAATAGGATGAGATTTCTGCTCCAGCTTCCTACTTTCCATTTTAAGGAAGCTCTTTGGGCTCTTTCTAACACTTCCATACCCAGTTTCTCCTGATTGAGGTTATCACATGCTACTACAATTACAATTACATGCTATATTAAATATAAGAGATGGAAGTGATTGATATATATGTTGCACCCAGTATTAAATATCCACTGGTTAACAGCATTTATAATAATAATAATATAATATGTTTCATCTCAGAAAACTGTGCACTATGATGGTGACATAAAAACTTATCACCCTGTTAATGGAGAGACATACAAATGGCTCTGCTTGTTTCACCCTTAAGAACTGCACTAAGTTCTGCTCTTCCCTTTTGGTGTGCCTGTCACAAAACTACATTCCCAATTACAAAAGAAACACCACTTTACCAAACACTCCTGCAGATAACTCTCCTCTTTTCCAGAAACGTGGAAGATTAGTAACTGAGAGATCCTTTGCTATTATTTGATAGGATCACTCTGACCTTCCTGAAAACCCGCATCTCAGCTGGGAGGAAAATTCATCCTAAAACTGCAGGGGCAGCAACTGTCACTGAAAGCCACAACCATCTTAAATACAACACCATCCAGGGGTAAAGGACAAGGTCAGCCAGATCCAGTATGTACATCCAAACCCCT
Source organism: Scolopax mira (assembly GCA_004320125.1). Taxonomy (NCBI): domain Eukaryota; kingdom Metazoa; phylum Chordata; class Aves; order Charadriiformes; family Scolopacidae; genus Scolopax; species Scolopax mira. The sequence goes on along the minus strand of BJBW01000287.1, from coordinate 267,567 downwards.
AAAGTTTGCTTCTATTCTCAAAACTGGAGTAAGCAAGAAACGCTCTTTGCTTTCCACAATCAGCTAATATCTTGAACTATAATTTTCCACTTATCACTATGCCACAATGTTTATGGAACCCATGGTGCTGGTCATCCAAACCACCAGTTCCTTTCATCTTCTACCACTAATTCTTCACTGGCCAAAAAAGAAAAAAAGGCTCTTCTCTTCCAGCACATAGAAATCATTTAAAATGCAAGTCTCAAAACCAGACTTTTTTGAGATTTTTCAGGAGTGGGTGACAACATTTTTGTCCAAAATTTTCAAAAGTCCAGCAACTTCAGACCTCCACCTTAATACACTTTTAAAAGACATCTGCTGAATTTCACAACAAAATGAGTAAGAACATCCTTCATTTCCAAGTACCAGCCTTCCCAACCGCAACCACTCTTCCCCTTCAATGTGCCTGAAGTGGCACTTAAAAGCATTAGAAAAATCAAGCCCTCATTCAATACCTCTAATTCAGAACAGAGTTGTTTAGAGCATCAGAGAGATCAAAGATATTACATTTTCTTTTCAATGTTGTTGAAAATAAAGTTGATTACCAAAGTTGCAAATACTTTCACAGAGTCACAATGTCTCTGTTAAGAAGACAGCTCTCTTAGAAGCTATTCCCACCCAAACATGCAAAAAGAAATACAAGCCTATCTGAAAAATCCCATTTAAAATTATTTCTTCTATGATAAATATAAATATCCATAAAAACACAGTAAGAAATGTGTTTACTACAGAAGGATTTTAGAATATTAATATAGCCTTTGGTATCACATTGACACCAACACTTTTTTCCACAAAGTACTTAGCTATTATTAATATATTTAAATCCATATAAACTTCAGGCATGGAAAAACATGCTCGGGACACTGTATCTGTCAATGCATTTACAAAATACACTGTTCAAGACAGCAGAGTATGTCAAACCAGTCACTGCTGGAGGAGGAGTTTATGCCAGCTAACCTTCTCTAGATGTGCTCCACGCAGCAGAGGCAGGGTTTTACTCACTAACACACACACACGGGCACATGCACGCACACGCATGGATTTTATCTGAGGCACAATTTTAATCTATTTGAGAAAAAGATCTTCTAAGACATGGATAAAAGCTGTGACATGAAACACTGACATGACTTTTTCAATAGCCACAACATCAAGTTTTATCCGTGAGTATTTGCCAGTACCCAGCACACCTGAAAAGCATACCAGAGATATCTCATGACAAACTCATAATTATGTCAGCACTCACTCTCTAATCAGTGACTACAAAATAAAAGTGTATCAGCTGCTACACTTCAGCACAGTCTGGGACCTCTCAGTCTGGAGACTCGTATTTTGGTTCTAACAGTATCTGTTGTGAAATTTGCAGCCCCAGTTTGAAGAGAATCTACTCTGTCTTTAATTTTCCATTCTTAATATTAGGTGTATATCTCACCAACACAGCTACAGCAAATAAAAGGGACTAAAGATCCCCCTGTCATTCAGGATGCAATAATGATAAATAGCAACAATGGAAAAGACCTGAAGATCACTTCACTCCCAAACTTACATATTCAAATGGACTCAAAGTCTGAGAATCCTTTTGTATTCCTCCAGCTTTTAGAAGTCTTAGCTAGTTCAAGCTTTCTTCAGTTCTGCCAATGACCAGGCAATTTCATTTCGTAGAATAGAGTGAAACATAGCCTGGTTAACAGGTTATATTTACATGTAAAATTAAAGTTCAGCATTTAAAAGCTAAAAATTTCAACTTCATTTCTCTTACTTTCCAAATATACCCTATCTAACAGAAAACACCATGTATAAATACTTTGCTGGAATATTACTATAGCATGATTAAAAGATGAAAAATATACTGGAGATAGCTTGCTGCCTTATCCAGACTATATTTCAGCAAAACACCTAAGCACATGCTCAGCTTTAAGCTTGTGCAGTTTTACTGATGCCAAAGTGAAACACGCTTACTGTTTTGTGAGACTTGGAGCCACGGGTTTAATCTTCAACCTGTTCATAATACTGAAAAGATACTGGCAAGAACTAACCTGTGCATTTGCTGCTGTATATGTTCTCCTCAAGCTGTGCTTTACCTTTGCCTTTACGTTTCCCTGGAGGCCCTGGGGGTCCAGGTGGTCCAGGGGGCCCTGGTGGTCCAGGTTCACCTTTTGCACCTACACACAAAACAGAGTACAATGTCACAGGCCCCATAGACAACAGGCAACCTGCAGAGAACCAGATGTGACCACCTGATGGACTTTGAGAGATCTCTGAAACAGCCTCTCTCTCCTTAAGAGGCTTCTGCAAACAGAAATATGGTGCAATAAACTCAGTGGGATGCTGTTTGTCAGAAGGTGAACAATATGGAATTTACCAAGCTATAGGACTTCAGTGCAATTTATCCATCTGGATTACAGACACGTTAGAGTTATAGAGCACTGTTGCCTTTTACTTACTATATTCTGAGATCTCAACTTCAGATGTTACAGTGTTACTAATTGTTCACAGCTTATATTTGCGGCTGCTTCATGTACTCCTGAATGAAAATCTGCCTCTCATTTTCTAATAGAAAAATAAAACTACACTGCAAGAAAAAGCAGGAGGTCAACTGCCTGGAAGTGCACTGGAAAGGGTGGAATTCATGTACACCTCAGCCTAAAGCCCAAGCAGAAAATTTTTTTGTGAAGACTTGTATTAAAAAGAGAACATCATCTCCTGCGCAGAGCAATAGTCAAACTTCACTCTGTGGATAACATGGTTATGCTGGTTGGTGCTACTCCTGAAGATCACATTCACACCTCAGAAGCAGAGTGTATTTTTTTTGTTGAGCCCACTGCTGCAAGAGAGCTCCTAAGAGCACTTCTTCCTACCTTCTAATATCACATCGTTGTTTGCATCCCCCTTTTCACCCTTTGCTCCTCTTGCACCTTTTCCTCCTGGCATCCCATCCTTGCCAGGTAAACCTATTTCTCCGGGCTCTCCTTTCTGTCCTTGATCACCTTTTGGTCCTGGAACACCTAGAAATGAAAAGCATTTTAGTACCAAGAACAACTGTTGCAGTATTAAGCATCAATCAATACATTTTTATGTTACAAAATGTACTCACTCTACCTTTTTTTTTTTTTTTTTTTTTTTACACCTGTATTTAGTTGGGTAGCTGTAATTTGTTTTTTGATATTTGCAATATTCTATAGCATATAAATACCATCTTCTGTAGAATTCTGTGATTGTGCAACTTTGTGAACATTTAAACCCTTCTCCCTGTACAAATGTCTAAAAGTAGCTACATCTGAATATAATAGTAAGAAAGGATTTCTTTTTTATACCCACCCTCCCCCTTTTCCCAAAAAATGTTACCTATTTTTCCTCTTTTTCCATTTATTCCTGGTTCTCCCTTTTGTCCTGGTATACCTGGGGCTCCATCTGATCCATTAGAGCCAGGCAATCCATTTAGTCCAGGAGGCCCTGAACAAACCAAACAGCATATCTGAATTTTCCCTGTTAAAGGCAATTTATCCTTAAATCCAGCATACAAAATCCTCTAACTGACCATTATGTTTTCCATATCAATTGAATATCTTCCTTAAAAAAAAATAAATGGCAAAACAAAACAAACCCACTACAACCAGAACACCAACAAAAACCCCACCACCAAATCAAACCAACCAACACAAACAAAAAACACCCACCCTCAACCAAGAAACAGAAAACTGTGAAACCAAATGGAAAGGTAAGGTGCCTGTTTGCCCTGGCCTTAGCATAAGAAAATTGGAAGAAATGAACACTGCACACATTTTGCATCAAGGCCAGCACAGATTAGTCATTTGGATTCTACTTCAAGGACAAACACCGAGGAATTCATCCTATTTCTGAACTTGATAGTAACTACACCTTCCAGAAGCCACATAAGCTTTAATGTTACTTATTATATTGGTCAGACTGGTCTAACACAAGGAAAGTATTTACCTACTAGTCCAGAACACTGCAGTGCCAAACCATGTTTGGCTGATAGAGAAGACATCACTCTTTCTGTGTTGCTATTTGAAACCCCACAAACAAAAAGTACACGATTCTTTCCTGATACAGGGAATTATTCTAAGCAGACCCACAGCTACAGCAGCAGAAAAAAGCACAAGTGAGGGTTCATCCAGCCTAGCAACCACAAGTGACAACAGAGAGAGGGAATTAAATAAGAAAGGAGAAAAAGTGATGGGGGAGGCAGAAAGGTGGAATCAGTAACCAACATTTTCTAAAGAGATGTTTTTAGTGTTAAATTATATCAGATTACCTGGGATATTTTTAATATATGTATATTCATGTCTTCAGCTAAATGCTACTTAAATACTCTTAATTCCATTTGGTTTTGATCAAATATGTTTTAGCAAATGTGAAACTATTCTATTCCCACCGCTAGAAAAGTATAATGTCTAAACGGCCCACCCTCTCAGAAATGGCACAAGTTGACCTAAATACAAAAATTATAAAGGCAGGCAGTCATTCAACCCTCCCTCTTTCTAATTAGCAAAGGAAGACTATTCTATAAAAGATCCATTTCTACATTTCAACATTTTGTACCAGCAAGTGTTTCAAAAGTGTTTCAACTGCAATTGTCCAAGTATCTTACCTGGGGGGCCCGGGGGACCTACAAGAAGAACAAGCAAAAAAAGAAGAAATTATGAGTTTAACCTGCTAAGAAAACAAAAAGCAATTCCAAATTGAATTAACACCAGCTCAGAACAGTAAATGAGGAGGAAAGCCCCCGAGATTTGAAAATGAACACCTTTCTTTTATGTAAGCGTTCTCTAAGATCCTATTATAGTAGAATAGCCTTACAATACTGATGAAGGTCACAAATAAAAATCCTGTTGAAAATATACATAAAATTACATGCTACATTTCTCTGTGTTTTATGTGTATTTCATTGCAGTTAAGGATTCAGACTATTTAAATAGGAATAAAAAAGAGTCTTGTCATTCCTATGTAAATCCAAACCAGGCTTTTCTCACATAGTTGTTCTCTAGACTGGACCAAGGTCCCCATAGAACCTGTCTGGTGTAATAGAAATTGGACTCACTTCAGTTATTCAGCAACATGTAACACAATAAAATCTGTCACTCTTTCTAGCTCAGTTCAAGTACAGGGCCTTAATGAGAAAAGAGCAAAGCAGGCAAGAGTAAAACAAGAGTAAACAAGAAAAAGGTTCTGTAATAAGATCTTATGTGATCCCCAGTACACATTTTATTAAAAAAAAATTAAAAAATCCAAACACCATTACAAAACCAAACAGGGAAGTAAATTAAGAGAATACAAAGAAAGGTGGTAGATGAAATTAAGGAATCAAATTAGTTCTGTGAACTTTTATCCAGCCAGCAAAGTACTGTCTTGTTTCAACAAATCTCTTCAACAGAAAATAACAGTAATTACCCGATTTCCCTGAAGATGACAATTTTCAGCATTAATTAGAAAGCATTATGAGTAAAGTGAAAACCATTTTATAATACCATTACAGCAATTATCTCTTTTAATCAGTACAGGCAGTAACATCAGTTAACAAGTTTCTGCCAATTTTCCAGTAAATGACTTTTTTTTCCACACTACAATGTTACGTCCATTAGTGCAATTCAATTACTTCCTTATCTCAAAAACTGAGGATCTTGATTTCTCCTTGCATAAGCATAAGATAAATAAAAAGGTTCTTGAAAAGTAGGAAATGTTGCATAGCAGAGAAAGCCAGTAATAGAGACAAAATCTAACAGTGTCAAGAGAGTAAAAAAGAGTGCAAAAGGCACCAAGTAGCATGAATTCAGGAGTCTGGAGCCCAAAGAAACAAGCTTTCAGGTTGTCTGTGGTTCAGCCCTAGTTGCAATCAGAACTGATCTACAATTTCAGAAGTGCTTAACATCTGCGTGTACTCTGGTAGTTCTCATTTACATTGAAATCAGTTGAGCACAATGGACCCTACAGCCATTTGAAAACACAAACCAGACAGCAAGTGAAGTGTTTTCTTAAATTTATAAAGAGTGGTTTCTTCCTTATTTTTTCATTTCCAAAAAGAATATGACTCAGTGCGTTATAGGCTTTAAATCTGGACCTTAATTGGTACTTAAATTGGTACTACCTGACATTCTCTGCAGCAAATCCCACATAAACATCACATCGTTTCTTGCCCCAGTTCCCCCCTGGTAACACGTGAAACCAAACGTCCTGTCACCATGGTCCAAGACAGGATGAGCAAACACGTTGCTCATCAACATCCCACTGCTCCACAACAGTTACAACAGTGGAAGCAAGATTCTACACCCTGTATGTTCATCCCACGTTTGCCTCAAAGTGTGGGGACATACTCAAAAATACCAAAACTAAACCTCAACTAGTATTTGAAACACCTGAGTTTATAAGATTTGCTTGTGAAAATGGGAAAGAAGTACCTGAGAAAAGAAAGACCATCAACTGAGCTCCAGCATTTATAGTAAGTAGGTACAGATAAGTCCCAAAGTAGCACCTATTATTGGTTTTTAAAAAAATAACCCAATTGATGCATAAATTGTGATAAATAACATAGTTCTTTGACGCAGTCATTGACCTCAAGTTCTTTTAAAACATTGTCATTCTCTGTTCCTGAAGGTAACATAGGTGCAATGCCAAAGGCAATAAACATACCTGTCAAGCATATCCCTTTTGTGCTGTTACATAAATCCACCATCACTCGGACCTAATATTGCAAAGAAAGTAAAGTTGAAAACAATGCATACCATAGACGTATCTAGCTTACTTTGCCTGCAGAAATAATTGCAAAACTAACGATGGAACTATCCGCTCTGGGCTTATAAAAATAAACTATTTAGAACTACTTTAGCATTATGACACCGTCCATCTCTTCAGCAGTGATTCTCTCATAGGAAATCTGTTCAATATACCTCATTTTAAACCTTACTGAAAACATGAAGAAAATATTGGACAGCCAAAGCCATGTATCATGTAGGCATTAAAGTTCACATGCTACCATAAAACATGTGGGGTTGTCTATGCATTGACTCTGCCAGTGGAAGGCCAATAAAAACTATATTCAATTTTATATTTGTATCAAATGATGGAAACTTTTCCAGAACTGCATATCCAGAGAGAAAGATGACCTTTCCAGGTAAGTGATTTCTTATCTTGGAATAACCAAGATCTGTAAATCCCAACTTCATAAAAACCAAGCTGGAAGACACATTCATATAGATAATTTTAATCTAGATTAGGATACAATTTATCAATTTAAAAGCCATCTTTACAAAATACATGGGTTTTGGCTGGGCAAATGTTCACGTGGAATGTTCTGCATGCTGAGAGTCCACACTCTAAAATGTTTTACAATTCATCAAAGCATCCAGCAGAAATAAGAATATTATCAACATGAGAATATTATGAACTGAAAACGCCTCAACTCTTTATGGGAAAATTCTAACATTTGCTGAAGTGATTACAACTTCCTTTGGGGCCCTCCAATGAACTCAGCAGCATTATTTTTACCAATCAGTGTAAGTCAGGTGACAAATAAAAACCATGGCACTCGAGTGTTATAGCAAAGAGCCCACAACAGAACCTCCAGCTTAACTATGAAAGAGGAGTACCCCAGTCATCCAACCGGCCAGCATCTCCTCTGCCAGCAATAAAAGCTACAGATAAAAGTATCTTATTTAAATGCTAAAAGCTGAGCTTTCTCATGAAGAGAAGTTTGGTGGAAAAAAACACCAAACCAACTAAACTATGGGGCCACTACTCAGACAATTAGATAACCATAAACCACCACTTCTTGCACTGTTTTACATCTCACTTTCAGACTTAATGCTCACAAACTTACTGGACTGTTACCAAAAAGGCTCATCAGCCTTTCTAGAGCAGCAGATTTTCCAATTTCCTATATTTATTCTTACAAGATAAATACATATATATTTATAAATACAAACATAAATAAAAAAAGGCACAGAACCACAAAAAGGCACAGAAAAATGACTCAACTTAAAAGCTTTTCAATCTATTCAAAGACTGTATGACCTGTATAATTTTTCAACTGTATGACCTAGTTCCTACCAAGCAAGGCTAATCTTTTCACTGAAGTGCAAAAAACTATGCTGTTTTGCCAGAGAAAGAGCATAGAGCACTCCTCTTCTGACCCATCAAATACTGCCTTAAATTCAACACTTAATGAGAGTCCATGGATCAGTTACAAAGAAATGTGATGGTAAAGTAATATCCAGCACCTCACGTTGTGGTGCTGAAGAGCAGAAAAGCACGGGGAGGAGAAAGAGGAGTGGCCTTTAGTGGTGCGAGATTTTAAAACCTGAAACCTTAGAAATAGGAAGGCTTCTTATTGCAACTAATTTTTTGAAGTTTCCTTAAATCCATGCTACTACAAATGACTCCATTTGCATATGTAACTGTTATTCTAAAAGTTTAGTCATAACCTGTAAGCTATGTGGCCCATGAGGCTCTCAAGACCTCAGATGACAGCAGGTGACTCCTGTTTCTTAGACGCGTTAGCCTGAAAACATCAGGCAGGTATCTTTCCCACAGCACAAACCCCGCAGCAGCAGCAGGAGTGGGCCAGACCTGGCACTGCAAATGCCACTATCTCGCCTCCAGACTGGTCCAGTTTCAGGCAGAAGCTGGGACCAGCCTCAGCCCCGCTGTCCTCAAAGTCCCCAGCCCCAGGTGGCACCGAGGGCTGCCGTTGCCAGGTCCCCTCCCTCCCTCCCTCCCACCCGGGCCCCGTGTTTCTGCGGGCAGGCCCCCTCCGGGACACCCCGCCGCTGCGCTGGCCCCAGCGGGACCCATTCGCGGGCAGTGCCCCGGGAGGGCCGGGCCGCCCTACCGGCACCATGGAGTAGGTCATCAGCATCAGCATCTCCTCGTTCTCGGCGCGCACCTCTCCGCGGCGGCTCCGCTTGCTGCGGGCGGGGGGAGCCGGGCCGGGGCCGGGGGGACCGGGGGTGCCCGGCAGGTCCCGCAGGTCGCCGTTGGCCGCCTCCAGCTGCCGCAGCGCAGCGCCCAGCTCCCGCCACTGCGCCAGGAGGAAGAGGGTGCCGGCGGCGCTGAGCGCCGAGAGCAGCCCCAGGGCGGCCAGCAGGCACGGCAGCGCCCGCCCGCCCGCCATCGCCGCGGGGAGCCCGACGGCGCCCGGGGGAGGGATTTATGTGCCCCCCTCCGGGACCCGTGGGACGCCGGCTGGGGGGGGGGGGGGGGGGGGGACACGACGAGGGGGGAGTGGCGGCGGGACGGCGGAGCGGAGGCACCGGGCAGCCCCCGGCACGGCGGGGTGCAGAGGCGGGAGGGAGCGGGGGGGCTGCGGTGAGGGGTTTCCAGAGGCTGCCCCCGCCTGTAGTCACGGCAGTGACTTCTAAACGCCTCCGATCGCACATGACTTTGCCCAGGTGTTCAGGGTTCTCCTTTGGGTCCTGCCCCCACGGCGACGGCGGTGCATTGCCAAAATCCCGCCTTTACACGCACCCCTCATTCTGCAACCTCATACAAGCACTTTGCAGTTTCAAGAACACGTCATTCACTAATATCACTTCACCTGTTGCTCTCAATGTTCAAACACAAGCTTTTCAGAAATTATTCCTGAGAACCGTTCCGTGACACGGGACGTGTCTAATGGAATAGATTTTGCTCCCAATTAATTCATAGGAAAGATAAGAAAATTAATTATCCAGAATAACACTACTGAAAGAACAGCAGAATTTGACCAAATATGAAGACTGCTCAAAGAATATAAAAGTTACTAAACTCAGAACATTTTTTGTCTTAGAAAAGACAAAGCAGATGTGCTTTCTTACACTGTTACTGCTTCAAAACAGTCTCAAGAAATCCACAGCTTTTTGAAGGCCAAGTTTCCTACAAGAGCATTGGGTTCTTGATCCCAACTTTGTCATAATGACAGTTCTCTGTAACTGACGAGGTACAACATTTTGCCTCCATTCTAACTATGCCACTGACCTGCAACTCACACTAATCCCACAGGGCACTGAAGGGTGATCTATTCGGTCAAAATGAATTGAATAATATGTAGTTCTGCTGCATCAGTTAAACACAGTAGAGAAGCCAAGAGAGGAAAATAACTCCATCATATTAAAGTTCTCATCTCTCTGAAATAAAAAATTACTGCAAAAAGTGTCCTCAGGCATTGCACTGGAGACTCTTTCCTTCTGAAACAGTCATGATAGGTTTAGGTAGAGCAGGGTGAAAGTAAAAGGGACAAATATCATTGCATCTTGTCATGTAATGACAAATGAGACAGAAGAAAATCATCATCACCGACACAGAATCACTGAATAGTTTGGGTTGGAAGGGGCCTTTAAAAGCCCTCTTGTCCCTGCCCCTGCAGCAGGGACATCTTCAACTAGATCAGGTTGCTCAGAGCCCCATCCAACCGGACCTTGAATGTTTCCGGGGATGGGGCATTGACCACCTCTCTGGGTAACCTGGACCAGAGTCTCATCACCTTCATTGTAAAAAATTTTTTACTTCAATGTAGTCTAAATCTCCCCTCTTTTAGTTTAAAGCCATTACTCCTTGTCCTATCACAACAGGCCGGGCTTAAATGTCTGTCCCCATCTTTCCTGCAGGCCACCTTCAAGTACTGAAAGGCTGCAGTAAGCTCTCCCCAAAGCCTTTTCTTCTCCAGGTCTCTCAGCGTGTCCTCAGAGGAATCTCCCTCTGATCATCTTCTCTGGGCACGCTCCAACAATGCTAATCTCTTTCTCAAAATTCCAAACAGATGTCCTGTAGCATCACTGCACAATCTTAAAAGTCTGCTCTTGCATGTGCTGTAATACAGGATCACAGGGATCTCTTTGATAGCTCATACATACTGCAATATATACAAAATGCCTTTTTCACCCTGTACAGCAGACAGATTTGGAGAAAAACCCAGAGTTCCACTGTATTGTGCAAATACTTCCTACATATTATGGCCTAGGAACCAGTTAGACTCTCTCAGATCTGTTCTGCTCAAATTCTGCCATATCACAGTACGTTTTTCAGCTTTCTATTAAAAAAATACATATATATTGGGAATCTAATACCTGAATTGTTATTTTCAGAAAACAGTACACTATTTCAAAATTAATTTGGCTATTAAAAAAACCCAAACAACATGACAAAACAGCAACTTCATTATCTGATTCTATTTATAGTCCCACTAGTAGCTCCAATGAAATGTTCACCAAAAAAAAGAATCTCACTGAAATTTAAATTACTGCTTGAGCTCTTTAATATTGTTGCAGATAATCTATTCTGTGTAAGATGACTAATATCATCCAGATGTGCATATCTTTTTGCAGGAAGAATAGTCTTAGAATGTGTTCCACCACTAAAATACTGACATTCTAAGGAATAATAACAAAACCAAACATGTAAAAAACCTGAAAAAGCACATCTTGGGCCTTGACAGACTATTCAGAAGCTGTCACAAAGTTCTACTTACCTGTGGATAGTCTTTCTGATGCCAGTGAAAACTACAGGAATAATTGTATACTCTGCATTTGATATCCTAGCTTATCATAGAAGTGCATATTTGAGTTTTGCTTGTAGTATTAATCTTGTGAAGGAAAAAAAAAAAGAAATATGACCTTGCATAGAATTCCCAGAAGACATTGTATCTTAGGCAAGCCTAGTTTATAATTTCACAGGTATAATAAAACTAGTAAATAGCTATCATAAGAGGAAACTAATGCTTTCTTTCTGAGAACATAAATAGAACTGCACTCCAGAGACCATATAGCAAAACAAACAGTTCTTCATCTTTATTGCCCTTTTCAGAGCATAATGATTAAGTAAAAAGAGTATAATAATAATGAGCTACCATTTGGAGAATAACAGAAGCAATACAGCACTCTTGCTTCCCCATCTGGCTAATCTTGCAGGATTTTCTCTGCATCATGATCAAAAAGAAATTGACCATTGTTCATTAAATAGATGAGCCATTGGATCACTGTGAAGATCTTAACCAAGGCTGTGGTACAGAACCTGTTGGCAGAGTTGTAAGATTTTTCCACAGACTGTTAATTGCTCCCCAGCTGCTACCTATACCACAGGTTATATGGTTAAATGGCAGTCTGGGCAGTACCATGCTTAGTTTGCTAGGACACAAAAAGCTTCACCTCTGTCAAGAAATTGCCCTGTTTCTGAAAGTCGGTAATCAGTTGACAGTGCAGTTTTATGGCAAAGGGGTTCCCAAGCTCACACTGCTTAGAAAGTCCTATCAGCTCCTCCAGCAGCAGAAGCAGCTGTCTTACTGGCCCTTCCCAGCTTCCCACCGAGTCTCTCCTCATACCATATTAAGCAGTATTTCATCCAAACATATCCGTATCCTCTCACCCTCTGCCTCTGCCTTATAATCCTGCATCTCCTTCTGGATCTCTTGTCCCTGTATAACACACCTGAAATCTTGGTCCATCCATATGGCACTTGTTATCAACTGCAATGCAGCTTCATGCTTGACAGCTCCGTTCCTTCTCCATGAAGAATGTCAAAGGTCCCATTGGTAGACTGGTGATCAGCAAAGCAGAATGGAGGTTCAGGAATGCTGCTGATATGTTCTGGAAACCTTACTCCTATTTCCTTACCAAAAGGGCAGAAAAAAATATGCTCATTAGCAACCTCAACTGCTGTGAGAAAACTGTTATCCCATATACCCATCAGTCTTTTTTTTCAAATAGGCAGAATGCCAGAAAGCCACACTTCAATTATTTCATGGCATTTCAGAATTTGTTTCTCTAAAGCATGTCCTAACACAAACGTGCATCATAACTGACATGCAGTGAAGCATGGCATACAAAGATGATGGAAATCTGCCAGAGTTATACATAAACTATCAATATAAACATGCAAACTGCAGATAAAACATCACATTTATGCTTTTTACAATTCCAGCTTAGTCGTACAGCTGAAATAAATTATTAGGAGAGAAAACATAGCTTCACCACAAGAGGTATTTTTGTAACCAAATTACACACTATGTGTACAATAGAGACTATCACTTGATTATTCTGAGACTCAGAATATATTCAGATCATGTCACACTTAACTAATATTCCCACTGATATTTTACTTTACTAAAATAGTCATTAATGAAATCTCATCTATTTGGACAGCCTCCCAGTGATAAACCCCACTGGAGACTGGCATGTTGTTTTCACTTGGGTAGCTAATGCTGAGAGATGGGCTGAGTTGCTGAGGATGATGCTCTTAGTAGATAACCAAACTTCCTCTAGTGCTGTCATTAAAAGATTATAGATATTATAATCTTTATGAGTGCTATTAAAAATAATGTATTCTTTTTTCCTGAACTAGTTAAAGTGAAAAAGGCCTTACAAAGCTTTCCTAACCTCCGTTAGATTTTATTGAATGCCCTTCTTCTTAGGAAATATGACAGAGGTTTAATATATTTGTTTTAGGATTCCAAAGCTACTCTGCTCTCCAAACCAACGAAGTAGAAGGGGAAGATCGTTCTTTGGATTCTCAAACTGATGCAGAGTTAATGCTTTTTAGTTTCTTGTGCTTTTCTTTGCAACAATTTGATACAGGTACATGTTGCAACTCTATGTTGAGCCTGAACTTGCTCAGGAAGGCAAGTCACAGTGAGCGCTAGAAATGCCCTTTCTCTTCACCTCTGTTATCAGTGCTCCAGCCCTGTGACACACTGGCAGCCGAGTTCCTCTATCCCAAGCACAGTTGCAATTCAAGATTGGCACTGAAACCAACCTTGGTCCTATAGCAAAGGTTTAGCTTTAAAATGTGAAAGGGCTTCTGACCACATGCAAAAAGAAAGGCTTGATTCTGAAATTCATATTAGGTCCCAGTCTATTCATGTTTGGAAAAAATCCGTAGGTTTGAAATGTCTCTGCAGTAGTTGTAGGTCAGCTACAATAGCAGACTCACAGTGATTCAGACTTCACTAAGCTCCGTCATTAACCTCTCCCCACAGAATGACTTCAGGCTTGTATCAGAGAGACACTAGAATGCAACCCACTCCATTTCTGCACACGCATTCCACACAGATTATAGCACACTGGATACACAGCCTTGCTTTTCAAGGAAGGAGATTGAAAAAAAAAACAAAACATTTTTTGAGAATTAGAGGAAATAAAATATACAGAATATAGTATGATTCTGATCATTTTGTATCAGAGGAAGCAGGGCTTTGGTTTTTTTTGGAAGAAGCCTTGGATGCTCCTATATAGTACTGCAGAAATGTTAATGCAAGTAGCTTTGTACTTCAGCCTGGGGTGGGAAGTATTAATAGGAAGAATATGTGTGGAATTATTTTTTCATCGCAATACTTTGGCAGGAAGATTTAATCATTAATTGAGGTCCAGAAATTGGACAGGCCCTAAACAAACATACATTGTTACCAAAACAGCAGCTGGTTAAAAAAAAAAAAAAAAAGGTTACAGATTGAACAGTACTAGAGTAAGTAAAATTAGTGATATGAATATTATTTAGATAGGGCAACCTCCTTTCAAGCAATAGCATGGAGTTGGAATAGCTAGATAATGCTTAACAAATTACTGAAAAAGTTGAAGCTTCAAGCTTCTGTTGTGTATATCAGTGGCACAAGGATGTGAAGCTTCTTAAGGAATGAGAAACACTTACCTTAAGTGCCACCTCTCATTTCAGGAAACTCCTACTTAATACAGAGTTGCAAGAATAAATAAAGTTACGCAGAGCAAAGGATGTACCAGTTGGTATTTTGGAATATCTGGTCTTAATGATAAAACATAAATTAAGAACCAATGAAAAATAATTTCTTACTAGGTAAGGCAAGCCGGTGTTTAAAATTCAAAATAAACCCCACAGAATTCTGCAAGTAGTGCCGCACAAAGACTACTATTCAATGGCATCAGCAAATGTTTTGCTGCTTTGAATGAACATTCAATAATCTCAGAGGAAGATGCCTTAGAGATACATCATTAGGGCACTGGCAACTAAAGACTATTTTCCCAGAAAACTACTCAGAATTCCACATACGTATATTATACAAAAATTGAAGCTGAATCATAGCGAAATAAGACTTAAGGGGCAAAGTCAAACAAAACAATTCAAGCACCATGACTACAACCTCCCATTCATAATTTAAAGTATGGGAATAAAAGCAACTGATCAAAACACATGACAAATGATAGGGAGGTCAACAGATCTAGCACATCTTTGTAACACCATCAGAATCTGCAAGCAATGACTAGAACTGGAGAAATCCACTGACAACTACCCTTGAAAAACAGGCCTTGTTTTTTGCAAAGGGTCCTGCAGTTCAGTAAGGAATCAAAGAACACTCCCCAACCTCCCCCAAAACTTAGCCAGGAATCAAATACTGACTATTCATTATCAAACAAATTATCAAACCAAAATCATCTCTCTATTGAGATTGGCAGACAAAATAACAAAAAAATCTTTTGGGGGGTTTCTTTTTCCCCAAGAAATACGGGAAAATTTGGAGCTTGTATACTAGAGGAACCCTCTTACATCATCCATTTTCCAGGAATCTGTCCAAGGAGAAAGTGTCGATGTCTCTGTGGCCAAAGGATATCAGACTGGAAGAAGAAAAATAACTGGATATAAAGTAGGGCAGCATTAAGGTTGCCCCTCTGCTTCAGAAATTTCTCCTCCTCTTATGCATACATTGCATCCATCCCTCTTACAGTGAGTACTGAACATAGTGCAGTCTAACAAAGAGCTGACTAAAGCTATCTGTATCTCTTGGAAATTTTAAATCAGAAATTATTGAATACAAACAGTATTCCACTTTCTTTCTCCTGAACTTTGTCATTCATATTATTTACCATTGTGGTTCACAGGGAATTAGAACTATTTTTTTTCTCTATTTGAGTACTTTTAATGTATTCATTTGATATATTACTATACACATTAAGTATACATCATAAGACTACATATAAAACCAAGAGGAAGAAATAGCACTATATAATCTATTTAACAAATCATACAGAAGAAATTTCAAATAATGAATTTACTAAAGGTATCTGCAACTTTTCAAAAAGGGAACATAATAATAGCTGCAAAAGAAATGCTCCAACTGCACTGGGATAATTTATAAAAATGGAGATGGCAATGTGATCTCAGAACATGCTATATTAGATTATTATCAGCACTATATATCAACTCAAGTTAAACCCACAGAACACATTCCTTGACATCCTGATAGCAAAACTTATTGAAATTTTAAAGATACAGAGGGATAACTGAAAGGGAAGTAGAATACTCTATTAAAGATAGTAAAATCATACATTAGAATTACTTTAAAAACAACTATATTAAAGGACTTTAAATTAATCTGCCATTTCATCTTTAAAGTCTACTCATAATCTGGAATTGGAACTTCTTCAGTCAGAAGAATTAGAGTTTCCATTAGTAACCTAATAATTACCAAGTACCTACTTACCCATAATCAGGATAAAAATCACATACACTGGATTAACCAACGAGGAACCTTAAATACTTCTCCCAGACACCTCAATGCCTCTTACAGACAGGAATGGAAACTGAGCAACCACACAGACTTCTATCTGAGAACAAGAGGAATCACAACTAGAAATGACTACTGTTCCTTTATTGCTAACAAAGCAAGTCCAGAAGACAGGTTTAGACTTACAGGCCTGAATCAAGGAAAAATAATCATATCCATAGCAGTATTACCACTCGGGGAAAGGGGGATACTACGTTAGACCTTAGTCAGACACTTTTGTTAAAAGATTGTCTCAGTTTCAAAGATTTTATTATCTCATCTCAAGGTGTCACAGAACAGGAATAGCATCTAAACAAAGCAGCAAGAGATGGAGTCCTTACATATTAGAATGTTATTATTAGATTAGATTTTAATTTAAATACTGTTTTTTATATAAATGGCCTAGATACAGAATTTTCAGGAAAGCCACACATATAACTCAAAAATGGAATGTACACACAAAAAAACACATTTTGAATATTTCCCCTTATTTAGGGAGAAATTGTGGAAGGGATTCAGGTTTCTCCAGGGGGATAGAAGGGGCGTGTTCTCTCCCCTTCACCAAACACCTTTGTTTCAGAGCTGTGTACGCCTTGATTTGCAGAATAGAAAATGTACAAGTCCGAGCAGATCTCAAAATGGCACATGGCTATGACACAACATTCAAATTGTTCTGGGAATACAGGATGGAGGGGGCACCCTGGCAGAATGCTGAGTTCCTTTACAGGCATTGTAAGGCATTGTAGCTACAGCCCACATCAGCGAGCAAGCAATTTGGCACATTCCAAGTCTGGGAAGAACCTCCTCAGACTGCACTCACTGTTTCTTGTCTCCACATTAAAAGATCTGAAGATACCAAAAGAATAAGAAATGCCACAAATCATGACATAAAAAACCCTAGTAATTTTCTAAATAAGTAGATCAAGTCAGAAAGACTTTTAAGAAAAGAGTAATTTTATTAACCTTTTGAATGTGCACGACAAACTGGATGCTGTAGAACTGCAGTCCTGCAGGGCAGTTTTGGTTGTTTTGGTATATAAACCCATTTAACTATTACAATTATTGCATGGTGTTGTATAGCATTAAGTTGTAATGTTCCATCAAACACTTACATGCGAGAGCCTAAACGTACAAAACATGTGATTCTACAAAACTGATTTTCAGCCTTGACAAGATGAAGGTAATACAGAAGTTTAGAACAATATATTTCAACACAGAGGGAATTATTTTAAAGGAGCATTTTCAACCTGAAATTCTCCAGGTCTTTAAGTTGGATTCATTGTATTTTTTTCTCCATAGACCATTTCAAAATCCTTGCTTTTTATATTTGCCAAAACAGCACAAATGGAAAAAACCCAGCATTTTATGAGGAACTGATCAGTCACAAAATGCTTCATAACTTGGACTGATGTACAGGCAAATTTATATAACAGTAAAAAAACACTTACTGAAAAACCCTTTTAGTTAAGCAATAAGAACTGTGCACAGAAAATGTGTTTGCAAACCTGCCATGCCTACGAGCAGTATGGCAGTCAGAAACAGAGTGCGGAGAGGCTTCTCTGAACCCTGTCCACTTCAGAGCTTGTGCAGCCAAGGCTGTCTTGACAGAGAAATCAGTACCATTAGCAAGATAAGCCACAGCACTTGAAAAAGCAGTTTAAGGATTCAGAAAAACCAGAAGTGGTTAGTAGCATTTTCATTTGATTATTGCGTACCTTCTTTCCGAGCTAAACTCAAGTATTGTCTTGAGTTTTAATTCTACTGAGGAAATGCCTGCAGCACCTTTAGCACTGAAAATATTTTGTTCTGTGAGCACTCTTATAATGATTGCTTTGACTGGTTGGGATTATATCACAAGATCTTTGGCTGTACTTTCCTTTTAGCAGAAGTTTAACATTTTTGTTTTGAACTTTTGGTGGGAAGCATCCCTATTTGTTAAAAAATACCTAAACCATCCACATCCACTTTAAAAACAGGCCAAGAAACTGGAATTACAGTGCAAAGAAAGCTCAGAGAAGCAAATATTCCCAATGATCCCTGGTTCTCTATAGCATGAGCTGATAAGAGTTAGGGAAGACATTTGTTCACAGTCCATCAAGTAGGAATAATTACAGCAACAGAACCAGTGCGTAGCAATTTAAACTTTTGCAGAGGTAAGCAGCAATAGACAAGCTCCAAAAGAAAAGGAAAAGTTTAACAATGAAAGAAAGAGGTAACTAGCAGTGCCACGTACTATCTCTTTGGGAGCTTTTCTCAAAGACAGACAGAACCTGAATCCTGCCAACAGGTTGAGAAAAAACACACTCCAACTAGAGAGTAGAGAAAAGGAGGCTGCAGCCATTACGCTGGGCCCACATATATATGCTTAGTTATATTAATGTAACCCAAATGAGCTTTTAATTATATATGTTCTCACATACACACATACCATTTTACAAAGAAAAAGTTGACTATAAGAAACAAAAGTTCTAGTAAAAGATTTTTCAACTCTTACATTTTTCAGCTCTGATGAAGAATTATTTTAAACCTCATGTACAAAAGAGGAAATAAATTTACTGACATGAGGCATTCAAGCAGTTACAATGTAAAGTAGACAGTGTTTACATTTAATCAATGTGATAAAATCTTGAATAATCCAGGTCCTTATAAACAATAATAAGAAATACTTGTATAGCATGCATATTCAAAGACACTAAAATGGAAAAAAATGGGAGAAGTGGTTTAAAAGTTTATCAGAACGTACCCCGCTTCTGGCTGCACATTTAAGTACAAGTTCTATATCACTTTTATTGTAGTTTTCACATAAGAGAATGCTGCACAAGACTTTTAGAGATAGTCACTTGACTGTGGCAGCAGAACATTAAAAAAAAAAAAAAAAAAAGGAGGGGGGGTGTTAGAATGTAGCTGTCAGAGAAATCTGTAGCAATCTGAAGATTAAGCCTAAACTACTTGGAATAGCTTGAACGTTTTTCCATGACAAGGGAACAGATTGTCCCTCAAACCGCTTTTCTCCATACCCCAAAGAGCTGCTCTCAAATTAGTCTTATATTCATGGACAAAGAGAGAAAATCTGAGATAGTCCTCACTAGTTCCTGCACATCAAGGACAAAGAAATCTTCACCTCTTCCTTTTTCTCACCAGCTGTAATATGAATTCAGGAGAATTAAAAAAAAAATGTAAACAAGTTGAACAGTTAATAAGCTGAAACTGTAGATGCTCAGATACGTGATACAGAGTTAGTTCTACACAGCACATTCGTGACCTGTTCCTATAATACTTCGTTACAGTTGCTTCTGCCTGTGACAAGAACATACTGTCCCCATCTTCAAAATAAGTAGTACTTCTTGAATTAACAAGCGTAGTCTATCAGAATCTGAAGACCTGAACTTATGCAGGCAGAACTAATAGAAGAAAAAAAATCCATATTTTTAACTCTTTCCATTTTGACTTTCATTAGGAGTTTTTTAATACTGCTCTACAAAGCTGATGTGGGCAGAATGAAAAGGGTGATTCTGGGGGAAGTCACCGAGAAAACACAGTTTAATTTTATTACAAGGTTTAAATCCTCTCAATAGGCAAGAAAAGTGCTGAGTAACAGCTACTTAAAGCCTATTTCAAAAGGCAATAGCAATATACCCATTTTTCTTCAAGGGTCTCAAAGCCCAGTACATCCCTTCAATCCTAGGACCCCTATGATATTAAAAAAAGAACAATAACCTTATTAGATGTATTTGGAAAACATGGCAGATAAGTGAATTGTTTTCTAGATAACCATGAATTAGGATGAAGGATAAATTTCATAATGCCCACTACTGGCATATGCTTGATTTATGAGAGAAGATTCTGAGGATAAAATAGGCAGAGACAAGTCAAGCCTTAAGAATCAGAGCCAACAGCATTATGCCCTACGCACACCTTAGCACAGAGAGACTTTTTACCACATCTTTCAGTCACATTTTTTGTTAGCACTGCAGCAAAATGCTTTAAAATTGGTAGTTGGGCCCCACAGAGCAGTGTAACTACATACAAATATGTAATTTTTCCATTATCCATCCCTTCCCTCTTTCCTACAATACCATTTGTCAAAAGTTTTCCATTATTTTTTATTTTTTTCCTTTTCTAAATGACAACATATGGTCAGTGTTAAGAAAAATCTATTTTCCTGGAAACTGCCATAAGCATGAGCAGTATAACAAAATACTATTGAAAGTTCCCAGCAAGTCAAGCCCTTGGAAGTTGGAAGAAATCTCAAAATTAGCTCCTCATTCATGAAACAAAAGAATCCATCAATCTGATAGTCAAACAGTGCACCAGTACAACCTGCAGAGGCCAGAATCTGGTATTTTTATATGGACTAGCATCTTGCCCTGATCAAATACTGGGGAAACAGCTCATCACCTCCTTATAGCTGTACTGCAGCTTCAGAAAGGTTTCCATGTTTTTGGAGGCCTGGCAATAGGTTTATCACCACCTCTGACAGACAATACTACCAAGCAAAGAGACAGTTTCTCTTTACAAGTATTTCTAAAACATTTATCAATTAATGCCATCACTAGTCCCTTCACGGAAGGGCTGATAGATATTCAAATATTTTTCAAAATCTAGTCAAAATATTCCAAGGTACAGTCCAAAACAGTAAGCAGTAGCAGTTGAGGTAGGTGATTCTCAAGTAACTTAACATTCTGATATTAATCTAATCCCAGAGTGAATATTTTTTATTTTTTTTATCAGTAGCTAAAAGATTTAAAATCACCAAAACAACAATGTGGTGTGTGTAGCTCCTCCTTTAAGCTAAGCAATACAGGTTTGGGGTGCAAATGGCCCTTAAAAGAAAAGCTGAACTAGCCCACTGCCTCCTATGCAGCTACACACAAATGTATTGTTCAGGGAAAGAATGGTTGTAATAAAGCACAGAGCACACAAGCACCAAGTGAAACCTGGTACAACAAAACAAAAACACGTGTGCACAAGTGGCTCCTAAAGAAGCTGCATTCAGCCATACCACTTACAGTTTTTCCTGCATCTGCATCTGTTCCAGACAGATAAATTACTGAAGAGATCTTTCTGAGTGCTTAAGCCCACACAGAACTTCTTTTATAACCTCTTTCCATCAACAGAAGCAACCAAAAAAACTCCAGAAAACATAAACACCAAATCCACAAAAGTGATAATCTCTGAAGTCTTGTACCTATCTCAAGGCAGTACAGGCAGAAAGGATTTCAAGAGGCACTTATTGAATACTTTATACCTGTCAGTATAATAAGCTTCTCCAAAGCTTTTATTTCTGTTTTGTATTCTTTAAACTTTTCTAAAGAATTTTCAGCAAGCAGTTCTGGGGAAGCATGTGGAATGTCTGCTTAAGACCACTGCACTGTGCACACAGATATTTTGATTTTTACATGTAATACATTATCAGGTTGACAGCCACTACAAATATTTAGCTGCTACACACAGGAGTGTTACAGCAAGCTTATGCAGAAACTTTCTCTTTGCTTGTTAAAGAGGAAAAAGTAGGAGACAGTAGTCAAAATTTTTTTACTAAGTCCTGAATGATGATGACAGAAAAATGGGACCCCAAGGTTGGATTGGGACCAGAGAAGCAGATATGGTGCTGGAAAGATGTCAGAAGAACAGGGACACAGGAAAATTAAGGTTGAAATGGACCTCGGGAGATTACGCTTAACGCAGTGGCAGCTATTAGCTGAGAAAAAGGTTGGTCATTCTAGAATGATTTTACATGGAGAAGTGTTTGCTTCACAGAACCTATTAAACTTCTAGTTTCCTCAATTATTTATTATTCTTCAAGGGAAGACACAAAGATGCATATTCTCCTTCTTTTTTTGGCTGATCTGGGCTTTTTTCTAACCCATTTAATTACAAAATAGAAACATAAAAAGCAGAAAGCAGTTATGGCTTAGATGTTATGGAAATAACTAGACCTCTATGGAAAATTTTAAGGGAATTATAAGTTTTGACATATTTATTGTATGTTTTGTTGAATAATTTTGCTCACCAGTGAGAGAACCTGACAGTTTTAATATTAGCTATTCCTGTGGCTAATATTCACTTCTAAATTTTAAAGTAGCACAGGAAATTTCTGAATACAGATACTTGCAGTAGTCTCAGGTCTCTCAGAACTTGACAACTGACTTGTTTAGGATAACAGGAAAATAGGACGTAAGGTAAAGTTAAGAGAAAAGGTAGGAGTAAAATACTTGGTTAAATTACTATAATGTCTTTCTTGAAGTTCCTAGAGAAGACAGGTAGCCGTTATTGCAATCATAGGGATGACTAAGACTGTCACTTTAAATTCCTTTATCCTTGAATAGTGGAGGAGGTAGGGAAAGGAAGGAATATATATTTGCCCAATATTTATACTCGACACTTCGCATCTGTTCTTGGGTCTGAGATGCAGCGCCAAGCCAGATGGATCTTTAGTGTGACTTTGTGCTGACAGTTTATGTTCATACAAACGTCTTTGTTTTCTTTTATCCTAAACCAACGTGGAGTATCTTAGGGACAGATTTGCCAGTGGCTGTCCATCCTTGGGGTAAGGCGAGCGTGTATCCTAATGACTGCAGTAAAACTGTCAGGACTTAAAAAGAGTATCTGAGCCTGATCCCATCCTACTAGTTTCCCAATACAGCTTCTTATATTAGTGATTTTCATGTCCATTGATTTAAATTCAGTTAATTTCTTTCTACATAGTTACTAGATCAGATTCAAGCTCTTATTACTAAAACAGAACTCTAATCAATTTTACCATATGAGCCACAGGGTCTCTATGGGGTTGTATACCCTTCTGCTCAACTATGAAGAGCATTTTGCATCCTTTTTTTCTCAAAAGTCTATTGTAAAATACTCAGAACAAAAAAAAAACTGCTTTATTTTTAATGGTATAAAAAAGAACTTTGTTAATTCAGTGAATGCCTACTCAGGCTCTGAAGAATTTGTAGTATTCAACCATAGATCTTTGTAGTGAACAACAAGTCCAATCATTCTGGTTGCATTATACAAAGTTCCAGGAATTCTTTGGTATGAAAGAACTTAAATACATTTTCTGGTATATGGAAATAATATTTGATTTAAAGATATATCCCACAGAAGTCAGTGTTGACAAAACCTAGTTTAACCATAAACAAGTATTTTCACATTATTTAACCCCTATTCTGACTTCTTCACGAGCAATTCAATTGGTTCTTGGCACTGAATTACAATTTATGCACAAATTCTTTATATCAGCAAGTAGATACATAGTGACAGAAGAAGGAGGCCCCAACAAAAACTTTACTAGATTTTCCTTTTTAGAAATCAGTACTTTTGATTACATAAATGATCATGGGGCAAGAAATCAAAACATGTTTGTGTGGGAAATCAGCTATAGCATTCTTAAACTCCCCTAAACCTCAAGTAACACATGCTGACAAAGAAAGAAATTGTATTGGTTTTGCATCCCTTGTATTAACTTTTTACTCCTAATTCTTAAGTTTTTTAAAAGAATATGAGTAGTTAAATAGTTTAGACTTACCATTTGTATGTATAATAAAGAATATCCAAGGATATAGGTACTTCCAAATTAGGCTCATATTTGTTTTATTTGTAATTCAGCAATAATTAAAGTAATGCCTCCCAGAGCTCTTTTTCCAATAGACAAGTTACTATCTAATACTACAGCCTGATCCATCACCTATAAAACAATATACCATTTCCAAAGTCAGTGAGTGACAGCTGCAACCACACAAGGGTTTGAGGTATCATAACTTCCTTTTATAATCTAGACAGAACACAAAATCCATGAGACCTATTTGCAGTGGCAAATACTCAAGAAAAACACAAGAAGAAAACTAGCAAGCAAAGTTCAATGCAAGCTGTTATTCCTCTCAGCAGCCAAAACCAAAACAACACTAAATGCAGTAAATCAGTTTCAAATCATGGGAAAGAGCTGGAAACTTTCTATGGTAACTATCTTATACTGCTAGATAAAGCTTGATTTGGTATCCATGGAACAGTCGTCCATCTGCTTCAGATCTGATCATTCATACTAGTTTGTCCACATTAAGAATCTATAATAAATATAACGTGAAACAGACCAAAATCAGCCTCCAAATCTAGCTCCTCCAGAATGTTAATATCTTTAGTCTACAAGCAGCAACTCATACAGCTGGCTTATTAAAACAACAAAAAAAAAATTAACGCATGACTTCCCCCAAAATTTTTAGGTTGGCATCAAAATTAAAACAATCTCTTTTTGAAATAAAACAAAGTAGTTTTATCACTTTTAGAACATCAAATACTATACAACAAGTTTTAATCATTATTGTGACCAGCTCTAAATACAGGACACAACAGAATTGTTGATTAAAGTTCCGCCCATTTCTGCTTATACTTTTGATTCCAGGAAAATTATACAGTGAAATTATTCTGAAAGACAATTCTCTGCATAATAAATAGATACAGAAGAGCGTGTGCACATGGAAAGAGAACAAGAGTTCAGTTTTCAGACTGAAATTATGTTGGATTCTGCTTGTGCAAGCTGTGTATCTTCAATGAGGTTGCAGTAATGCTGTAAGCATTTCCGCATGAATTCAATCCTTATTCTCCCCAAACTGTCTGCATTATTTAGTTAGTTAGTTACTTTGTTAAAGAAAGGCTTCTCAAAAGTGATTTCACATTCAATAAAATTCTAGACTTCTCCAAGTTAAAAATATTCTATCACTAGACCTATTATGCATAACCCTTAAATACCTTTTGTTCCAAGTGAGATCATAGTCTTTTAGATATAAGACCCTTTACTCATTAGATGGGTTTTCTTATTAAAAGTGTTCTATTTTGGTTTTATTTATTCCTTTTAAATGCTAATGCTAAAGCCTTAAGTGAATTCAGAAAAAGAAGAATGAAAAGATTTTACGGGAATCTTTTACATTTGTGGCCTGGCAGTGAAAGAGAAGGATGCACAGTGTCTCGCTGCAAGAGTACGTAACACAGCCTTGCTGAAACCAGACTGGAGGGACTGGATTTCCTAAACCTGAGTGCTTTAAGCAAGAAAAAAAAAAAAAAAGATTATTTTAACCTATTTCACAAAACAGTCTATTTGGACTCTTCGGGGTAAATTCATAGAAGAGGCAGCTGAGTAAGCTAAGGATTTCCCGTAGCAGAAACTGAGAAAATTCAGATGTCTATGAGTGTATCAAGACAGTAACAGGCACAATCAGAAGTAAGATAGAAGTAACAACATACTTCTGTGTTAGTATCATTTTTTAATAACTTCATTACTTTTTCCTATAGATTTCAGTCATTACTTGACTGTCTCTTGTAATGCAGTTCTTGAAAACATTTGGATTCTCCTAAGTTTCCTAAGTTGCACAGGTCTACAGCAAAAAAGAGAAACATCACAAAGCAGAGAACCCAGCTGCTAGTTTGCATTGTAATTCTGAAGAGTTAGCAAACCAACTGGAAATGTAAAGGAAACAGTATATACAAAAATATATATGATAGTCAGTAAGACTTTCCAATATCAGTGCAGGATTGTATCTTACAGAAGATTATTGACAACTTTGTGCACCCCAATTTTAGAATAAAGCTTTCAGACTTTTCTTCCCCTCTGTTGGAAATTAAAATACGTTTAGATATGCAGGCAAAGTATCAACATAATATCTGCCAGTTGCACCTCCAGTTAAATGACAAATCTCTTTCCTGGCTATTCAGAGCCATCAAACATAACTATAAACTTTGTTTACTTTTCTGTTTTACTCTCCAGTTACAATTCTAATCAGCATTAGGCGTGTGTATCTCTATCATTGGCTATTTGCAGCAGATACATTGAGCTGTAGAGGTAAAATTACAAAATTTTCTTTTCAATAGCAATGGCCCCTGATCTATTACAAAAAACAAACTTCCATCTCTAAGCAACTGATCTCTTAGCAACAAGAAGCACCTGCATAAAAGATGCCACAGAGAGTGATCACCAGAAATCCTATTCAGATCTTTACAAGGAGCACATCAGTAACAACGATCGCACTCTTCACTGGTAAAAATCAAGAAGTAACAAGACGACACAGGTAAATTCTTAATTTGTTTTCTAGTCTTTTTCATCAAATTTGAAGAAATTAGGGAAAAAGAGATTACAGAAATGTTTATTATTTTGTTTTTGAGTGGGAAGTGTGCCTTCTGGAGCTGCTTTGATTTGAGTTACTGTAATTAACTTTGTGTAAATTATATGTTGTCACTATCTAAATAGAGATTATTTTTTTTTAGTAGAAAATCTGCAGGTCTTAAACCAAATCCTTGGTATTAAAATAACAATAACGTGTTATAGTGTAAGTATGCTACAAAGTTTCTTTTTAATAAAATAGTCCAATGTTCTTAAAGAACAATCATTCTTTGAAAGCATTCACTTCATTCAACCTTTCAAACTGTTTATATCACATCAACAAATACTAAAACTTTTTAGGTTTGTATTTAGTATTTGTAATACTACAATCATGCTCCACTGATTAAAAAAAACAAACTTTTTCAGTGTTTCCATGGTCTCTGATTTCATTCTATGTACCCTAAAGTGCACTTTGTTCCATTTACTACATTTCATGCAAAGATTTGTATCATGACAAAGTTAAGGTTGAATACATTGCATGTAATGGACACTGCTGACTGTTGATGATGTATAGCAATGTGAAATTAGTTGGCAAGTAAATGAATTTGGACAAACCAACATTTCCAAGCATCATTATAACAGCAGGGAAAAATATATTATGAGTGAGGTCAAAAGAAGGTCATCAGGTAGAACACATCTGGAAGTGACACAGTGAATTTATTTATTCTATCCTAGCTTGATCTCTCTCAGTTGGTGCTTGCTGTGGAAAAGTGCTGTCTTTAAGATACTATGTCTGAGTTAATCGTTAGTATAATAATCATTATTTTATATATACATAACATATAGTAATATTGTATATTACAATGATTGATATGTATCCTGATTAATAAAGTCATTTGCAGGAAGAATGGTTTGAGAAGTCACACATTCTTCCTTAGTTTTGTTTTCCCAAATAGATAAATTTTCTTCAGGATTAATTTACATACTTTGATAGAACACTTAGTATTATAGCCAGAAAAAAACCCCAAAAAATTAATTTACATTTCTTACAGAGTAGTCCTTTCTAACTAACTTTTTGCTTAAGTTGTCCAAAGTATTTGCTAGCAATGAAGGTACTACAGCAGACATAATTATGGCAGAGAGAACTGCCTTCTATCTGTCAACTTAGAATCAAAACTACCCACCCAGTAGTAAAGGAAAACCAATAGAAGCTACGTACAGAAACACCCTCCTTATAGAGATCTGCTTTGCCATAGTTGTAACAAGGAAGTCTGACAAAAAGTGTGTTAGAGAGAAATTTCAGTTGTCCACCCACAACTCATTTTCTGGTTAGCTTTGAGTTAATTACAGCTTACAGCATTCCAGGGAAACTCTAAGGTAGACAGACAGTAAAATATATTCTTAACTGCAGAAGTTTGCACATCTCCACGGCTCTTTTTGATGGCTTACAAGCACTGACATACCTATTCTGCTTCAGGAGATCTACATTTCAGATGAAACCTTCTTACTATCTTATGTGGATAGTACTTTTTATGGACATTATATTGGTTCCTAAGCAACAATCAGACCTTTTGTGACAGTACTGAAACCGGCAAGTTATTTTTCCAAATCATACATCAGACTGCAACTAAAACATCAGAAGAGGACATAGACAAATTCTAATTTCAGATCATTATTCTTCTGAAAGAAAAATCACCATATAATTACAGATTGTTCAGAAAGCAGAAACCCTTATTGTACAGTTATCTGGGAAGCACATAGCGTTCCTTGCCTCGTACATCCATGTTGTATAAATAGCTACAAGAAAATAGTATGGACACTGGCCAGAAATGAGAGAGATGGCTACCAATTTTTATTTACACAGAGCACACTATCACTACAAGTCTTGCTCATTTTTTTGGCAACAGTGTTTTTACAACTGGCTACTTTGAAGACTTAACATTATAGTGGAAAGTGATTTTTCAGAATGTGAATATTCATCCTCTGAAGATCAGTTTAGACATCTAAAATAACTAGCAATTTGTAGAAGGATACGCTTGAATCAAGACATTCAGAATACTTTCACTGGCTACTCCCAAAGGCAGCATCCAAATCAACCTGACAGTACATTATAAATACTTTATTTTGGAAGCTCACTAAGCTCCATGATTAAAACATGGATCTCCAACATAAAAACCTAATTTAGCCATCTCAGCAATAATTTATATCTTGATCAGTACTTGGTTATATGTCAGGAATATTAGATCTTTGGCATTAAGGACCACTAGAAAGATCCAGTAACTTCTTTGGAATGTTTAAAGGCAGGACTTACAACTCCATTGTACTAGAAAAATCACTTACTTAAATCACAAGAGCCGCCTGTAGGATAACCATTTGACTATCAACTTGCAGAAATTAAAGCTCCAAGCTCATTACATGGCTCCTCCACAACAGTTAAACATGTGTTTAAATGACTCCATGTCTAAAACGTGACAACTTCTAATTTAATCCAAAAGATATCTCAGTAGATGACCTAGAATTACAGGAACAAAGAGGCAGGTACACAAAATGAGGGTTGCAACCAACATTGGCAAACACTGTGGTACAAGGAGAGCAGATCTGTAAAACAAAACAGTTGGTAACGATGTACTCCCTACACTATACACATTCCATGGGAGTTCACTTCGATATAGATCTAAACTGGTTTTGTCATTTGAATGCCTGTTAAAATCTGGGTGTGCATGAGATGCAGCTTTGGAGTACATTACCCAATTTATTTTCATCCAAAAAGACTCCAGTTTGCATGCTCTGAGATTGCTCTGTGATATGTACGGAAGCAAGGGAACAGGAATAATCTGAAGGTTTGCTCTCAAAGCATACTCTGATACAAACTCAATCACCACACGCCATGAGCCACTATACTCCTGGACTACTGCACTCAGGCAGCATCCACAGAACAAATACAAGAAACCCACTACTTAGATAGACAGTAGTCTTCTAGTTGTGAAATGCACAGCAAAAGCTATCTACACACTTACACATAGAGGACTGAACCTTTAGAGTCTGCAGAAACTGTTAATCTCAAGCGCCTAAGAACAGTCAACACATAAAATCAGCTCCTAGAGAGACAGGAAAGCTACATTTTATCTGGAAAAATAAAGACTTACTAGGCTTATATAAACCAATGTATTTATTTTCATTTGAAAACAATCTACTTACAATTTTATTTTTCCAAACTGTTTAGGTAAACCTAGGTAATTGCTTCAGATACTGCTGATGTTGGTCACTAACATTTTGAAATTTGGAACTAATAGCAGACCTTTTTCCCTAATGTCTTTCTTGACAGATGAACCATTACAGAGGAAAGAATTCCAGCATTCAGGAATGGTTCTTCAAGAGTGTTCACAAAGTTTTACAACCTTCACCTCAGAAATTTTCAGCTCTGATTTCATAATATGATACGTAATTTGCATAATTGTTTGTACAAAGTTCTAACTGGAATAAAAGGGGTCAATGCAGTTTTCCTTTAGATAGATGGACTTTTTTTTCTTTACTGTGGACCCTGAAATCATATCACCTTTTGGAAGAAAACATCCAACAGAACCCAGAATTTTCTCAATGCTTTGTATCTTACAGTCAAGACTTAAAGATCAGTGATCCAAAGGGCCCTCTGCTGGGCAAATGTTTTCCCAGTTGTTAAAATCCATGGTAATCGTCGGGTCAGGCAGCCTGTTCACATCCACCACTCTTGTCACAAAAGCACTTCCTTTTCATAAGTGCTTTTCTCCTTCCTCCCACCATTTTAAAAGCTTTTTTTGCCCCATTACCATCCCTGCCTCCACCATATAAACTATGGATTTAATATTCATAGATACAGGTTTGTACATATAGGTGTGCTTATTTCATACCACCCAAATGCATAACTACCTAATTACTTCTCTTCATAGGGAATATGAGGCAGAGAAACACATCAGGATGTCTGGGAGATGAAAAAACCCAACAAAAAGCAAAGAACATCAGAGCCCACCTCTAGCAAAGGAGTACAAAGATGAAGTTCATCCAGATCCAGATAAAAGCAATAAAAAACAAAACTATATGCCCTAAGTGTAGTTATTTCCTCCTACAATATGAGCTGTAAGCTCATATAGTGAAAGGGACTGAAACTAATAAAAGTATTCATATATATATATATAGGCACATTTTTATAGTGGTAGCAAATAGTCCTCAAGGAAGTTTAAAGCTAGCAGTTTTACTTGTACTAAACAAATATAGTTAGTGCGCAACAGTACATTAGTGAAACTAATAAATAGAAAGATATTTTTTCACAATATGCAAGACAAGACAGTAGTTGAACATGCGCAAGACGTGATGTGTACATGAACATTCTCCTAAGAGGCTTACTGCTACCTATTGGCAATAGCAGAGCAATTGTCCAAAATACTGGACCGTTGATTGCACCAGCAAGGTTTTGAGCCACTCCTTGCTCTCTTCCCCAGGGCTTTGCCTGTACTATATAAGTTTTCCCCTTAGACCATGAATACCAATCTCCTTACTAGCTAGAAAGCATCTATCATGTACTTGGCTTAGTTTAATATAACTATACAGCACTGACAGAGACTACAAAGTAAGCTGTACTTTATTCTGCAATATGAGAGATCAAAGTACAAGAACAACAAGAAAGCAGTTGCTGAAACTAAACAGTAACAAAAAGCTTCCTATTAAGTAATTACATCCTTCAATTTTGAAATGTTGTCACTGGAAGGAACAAAGCAAATCTATTCTTAATTACTGTCAGAGCAGAATTAAGAAGTTCTTGTATTACTAAATCACTGGGCAGATGCAGGCAATATCTTTCAGTCGTTATGTGAGCTATCATTCATAGAATAATATCTTCCTTCTCAGGTACAATAACCTCTCATATTTTATAATTTAAAGGCAAAAACATGCAAAACAAATTTGAAGGAATCCTTCCACTCCCCCTGTGCATAACAGACCTGTCCATTTGCTTGGTGTTTCTTTCCCGTGCCAAGTGCTGGTTACTGCCCTTAGGAAAATATTGTAACAGACAATCCATGATCTTGTTTGTTATGGCATACACTATGTTTTCCAGAAGAACCATAAAGAAATACGTTATAGTACACTCAAAAACTGACCAAAAAAAAATAAAACCACAATATATTGTTTCAAACAAAAACCTAGAGTACACTCTCCATCACAAAAAACTGATGTAGTTATTCTGGAAGTTCAAGGACTCTGGCACTACAGGCATGCAGGAAGGAAAAGAGCTAAGTAACACAGATAAAAGCTTGTGAGTGAGCTCATTCAGGGCTTCCACATGTGCTGAAAGTTTAATTTCTTGTGTTTTGGTTAGAAATTTGCAAGGAGTAAACCTCAGTATTGCCCAGCCAAGCCAATATCAGAGATAAGAGCTCTGTCAGCCAAAGCATCCAAAAGTATGCTTCAATATCAAGGTCAGAAAAGCTTTGTTATTTCCAAGCAAAAAGAGTGTCTACTGCATGTCTGTTTTGACTTGTGATGTAGCTTGTCCTGGCAAGTAGTCCAGGCACTCACTCTCATTATAAAATAAAGCTACCTCAAGAGCTAATTTGCTCATTTGCAGGACCTACAAAGCAGTTGAGAGGTACAGACTAAAGCTGAATATCACTGAAAAACTGCCTCTTTCCCCTTTTTCTCCCTCTCTAAAGCAAAGCAGAATCTCTTGGAAAAGATGGTACTGGAAACACTGAATCCAACATACTACAACATCACCAGCCTTTTACCAGAAACGATGCCAGTGGCCACAGTGCCCATACTTATTCTCATGTGCTTTCTGTTTCTAATATGGAATCATGAAGAAACTTCATCAATACCAGGTAATTTAACTTTAGCTATAATATCACCTAAAAGCTTTGGTTTCTCAAATTTAAGTGGGAAAGTAATGCTGAGTAATGATTGTATGCCAACAAAATTTACTGAGTCAGTTTAAATAAAACAGCTTTTAAAAATAACTGATAAAAGGAATCAGGCTCTATTTAACGTCAGAACTTCCATAATAAACCTGGCTTGGTTATATAAATATACAACATTTAGTTTTCTGCTTTATTACATATATGCTATAATGATATAATACCATTTTACAAACTCTAGATGTTTGTATTTTCATGTGCACCATAAACTTCTACTTCTTACATGTTTTAAGTTTAAAGCTTTCTAAATGGTCTTTACTAGAAACAAAATATTATTCATGAAATTATTCTGCTTTTAGTAGATAATCAGCTTTTCTCTCCACGTTTGGCACTGAAGACCCTGCAGAACAGAACAACATCATATGGTTTCCCTTTGGAGGGCCCCAACTGTAATGTTTTGGGGGCTTATGGTAGGGGACTATGGTTATTGATTCAACCTATTTTTCATTAGCTGCAATGCAATGACCTACTGCCTGAATGAGAGCAGTGCACACCCCTCCCAAAGATGTTGACAGGAATAATCCTGAATTAATGCAGTTGCACCTGAATGAAATTCTGAGAAAAAACCCTTCAATATGCTAAAACATATCAAAAGTTAGAGAACAGGGGAAAGTATTCACAGAAGGTTATGCATTCTATTTGAATGCTTGATAGGATTAACAAGAAGATAGATCCAAATTAATGTAATTGAAGTTCACAGTGGAGCCGTAAACAACTTTTACACTTTTAAACCATATGCAAGAGTTTTTTGATTAATTGATTTGTTTCATTTTATAGAGCTATATTTTTGTTTTGCAGACAAAAGAGGCAAATTAAGCTTTTCCTGAAGGAGGAAACTTTCTTTTAAAAACAATTACAAGCAAATTCTCTCCTGTTGTTTCCACTTTCTCCTTATTGTTGCAAGAAGGAAATTTGGTGCTGAGTTATAGTGGAAGGATTTAGTAGAGAACTTTGTTGACTGAAACCTTATTAGCCTCTTAGCTCCTACTTAGGCATGTTTTCATAAGTTCACAGCAGTAAAGCACTTTTTTCTTTTAAATATCTGTTTTCTTATTATAGTATTAATGACTTTAAGAGAAACGTAATTGATTACATTTACTTACATCAAAAGGATATTGACTTTTGTAGGTGTTACTATGTCTCTTCAACACAAAAATCACTTAAATGATTTGTTAAAATCACAAATTAATAAACCATATATATATATATTATTTTTTGTAGATCATTTATCCTTAGTCTCAAAGCAGTAATGTGGAGTTGTATAAAAAGGAATGAATGTCATTTATTGTATCTACATTAAATGGACTATAGACTTCCACAGATATTATTATAGGATAATAATATAGGCTAACACAGGTTTCAACAACATAGATGCAATCTTCTCTACGACAGAACCTCAGAATGGGATCATATATGTGAACTGCACAATGCAGACTCTGACTGTTCCATTAAAAAGCTCCTTTGAAAAGGGTGATGATCAGAGGTATATGCTCCTCAGTGAGCACTATACAGACCAAACTTTTCTTACCCTCTTTCCTAGGGCCAGGATACTGTATGGGAATCGGGCCCCTCATTTCACATGGGAGATTTCTCTGGATGGGAGTAGGTAATGCCTGCAACTACTACAATAAGACGTACGGAGAATTTGTGAGAGTTTGGATCAGTGGTGAAGAAACATTTATAATCAGCAAGTAAATCCTTGTTTTCTATCTTTAATAATATGAGGAGCTTTTGCATGCCTTTACAACCTCTTTGCTACTTTTTTTTATAAAGGAGAATGGAAGGGTTTTTTTTTTTTTTCAAAAATTACCCTAACATAAGTCTTTTACTTCCTGCTGTTTACATACCTTTTTCTAGTATTTTGTTTCTTTAAAGACTCTATTATTGTATTCTTTCGCTTTCTTCATGGAAAGGAAGATTAAGCACTGTGGCTCAATCCTAAAAGAGTTTACTGTCTCTCTTACTATTTCGCTTAATATTAGGATTACATACTATACAGGAACCTAGACTGACTGCAACATAGGATTAAGCCAAACTTTTGTTTCCTTAAACAAAATTCTTAAGTTTCTCCTTAAAATGGGAGCAATGCTTGAAGATTATGGCTCAAATTCAGCAGGCTAATTAAACTAATGCAGTGTTATCGAATAATGAGTAATTTCACAACAATTAATGAGATTGTTCATAGACTTTCATTATACACAGTATTAAACATAATGCTAAACCACAGTCTATCATTTTATTAGCTCCAATGGATGGTTGCTTTATTCTTACATTAGATCTTCTGGATGCTTCCAAGTTATGCTATGAAAAAAAGTAGTAGTAAAACATTTACCATGTATAATCGATAAAGAATCACAACATTTTTATTAGCAATATCAATCGGTCCATACTCAATTTTCATTATGTAAAAGCTATTAAAAGGCAACGTCGCACAGAGGACTATCATAGGATTAGCCACGTGAGGCAAGTCAGCTTCATCTCTGTCTGGTTTTATGGCTGCAAAAAGAGGTAATCATGACAGCCAAACTATTTACATTTCTATCCCACATAGGTCTTATAAAGATCAATTAATGTGCTATAATGTTTTAGTAATGTAAAATGCTGTGAACTCTTATTGCCATTTTCAGCCTTCTGTAATGGCAATTCATCAGCAACAAATGAGGAGTGCTGATAAGCAATGCCACAGCTGCAGCAGACTTTATAGTCAATACATCACTTCAGACTTCATTTTTGCTTAAAAGCATTAACAGTACATAGAGAACTAGTATTTAACTTTTTTTAAAAAAACGATAATTTAGAATAACATTTTCAGTGAATCATAAATTCACCACAAAACTAAATATAACCTGGATTCTATAAAAGATTACTATATTTCCACCAATATAATCTGAATTTTTAGCATCCAATGTAATCATACCGAGATGCTAATACATACAGAGGAGCAGCAGTCTTGGTTACAACAGATGTTGTCTTTTAGAGGACTTCATAAAAAAGTTCCATAAGGAAAACCTGCTTATACAAGGTCACATGTGAAAATCCTTCCTTAAAGTATTATTATGTGCCTGCTGTGTAGATGTGTGCAATGGAAAGCAAAATGAGCCTCCTGCACCTTTCCATTCCTTGGCACAGCTGTCATAATTCAACACTATCTTTTCATGTTCATGAAAATACAGATTGTATTCCTTGACATGCAAAAAACCTTTAAGGAAATTAGAAAAGAGAACAGATGTGGAGAAGTGTAGAAAAGAGGAAAATATGATTAATTCTTTGGAAGGTCGGACCTGCAGATAAATTTCTCCCTGATTTTACTCCAGTCCTTAAATCCATGTGTATCTATACCATACAGCATCTCACCATTAACTTTACCTCTGGCAATGCAAAACTATAGGGAAAACCTAGCATGCCAAAGTCAGTATTTTGCCAAAGTCCCATTTACTTTGCCTGACTGAAAAAATAAAATAATCCACCTAAGAAGCCTGGGATTTGGTCCATGAAGTATGCTACGTGGCAAAGAAAGTACCATATTGTTTCATTTCAGTCTCTGTTCTGATTTCCCTTCTTTTTGTTGGATTTCATTTCATCAGATTTTATCATGTCAGCATTTCTAAAATGCTAGCTCCCTCTAAAGGACATTATATCTTAAAGCAATAATGCTGGTTACAACCACTTGCTAGCACATGCCAATAAACCTTGTGAACTGCAAAAAGAATTATACACATGATGGATTTCCCTAACATTACTGAGGAATATTTATCCCACACATATCATCCTATTATGATGTGACATATTTAAATGATACATGTGTATTTATGCTTTCTGTAAGTACCAAATAGCTACAAAAATATAGCTGTAATTCAATACACACCTGTCAACTGTCTAACAAAATTATCAAGTGTCAAATATTTTACAACTCATCTTCTGAAATATCTGACATTGGTCATTGCCCAACTGTATCCACCTGTTTCTATATATATGCACTATTCAGATTTAAATCTTTTGGTAACCATTTGCATTTTAAGTGAAAAAATGTTTTCAATCTGAAATCTATTATACATTCTGAATGCGTTCACTATCAATTTCCTTTAATTATGTAAAAATTATTCATATTTAACGTGAAGCATTCTACTTCCTGCTAAATTGAGAATATAAGTCAGCACTGCAGAGCAACTACAAAATGTTAGAATAAAAATGCTCCATACAGTCTATGTTTTGGGCTTTCTTCTCCCCCTCTTTCTTTCCTAGATCCTCAAGCGTGTTCCATGTAATGAAACATTGGCACTATGTTTCTCGATTTGGGAGCAAGCTTGGGTTACAGTGCATTGGCATGTATGAAAATGGGATCATATTTAACAACAACCCAGCACACTGGAAAGAAATTCGACCCTTTTTCACCAAAGGTAAACCAGTGCACCTTAATACACTGTATCACTGTAGCATATAGTCTATCTTTTCTGAAATTATGTTTGTCCTTTGCATTACTTAAATTACAGAAATCGATTGTCTTTATATATCCCATAAAAATATTTTATTGGGCATGTTCTTTCACGCTTAGCCTGCTTGGTACATTATTTGAAATGGTCCTGAATTAGTTTTGAAGATTCTTAATTTCATCCAACTAAAACAAAATTAGATGATGCCCACAAGCCATGTTTTTAAATGTTTTTACATTTCAAGTCCTGCATTTAGAGTAGCTCAACTGGCATTTGCATAAAAGCATTTGGCTGTTCCTATCCCAGCCTCCACCAATTTCAAAGACCTTTTTGTCTTATTTTAATTGGAGAAAAAACAAAAAAGCCTTACTTTCAAAATTAATTTAGATGATGTGCACAGCAGAACTATTTATTAATCTCTTTAATATGATAGAAATAAATGTAGTAACAGAGAAAAAGATTGAAGTAATTAATATCACTAGGTTGAAATCAACTAGGAAATTACCTAAATAAACTCCAGTGTTACTATTTTATGAGTCCGCAGTTTTCTGATTCACGTTCTTGCCACAAATTGAAAATTTTCAGCCTTTGCATGTCATTAGAATTAGCTATTTCTGATGATGTTACAGCGTTCCTGACAAAACTGCCATACTTCTTGTTCTGCAACCTCCATAGTTCAGAAAATATTCTCACCTGCTGAGACTGCAGGAATTTATGACAGTAACTCCAGAGCCTGAAAAACGAAAGCAACACCTAAAAGAAGTTAATCATCTGTTGGTTTAAATTTTATGTGCTGTTCTGCTGATATATCTGTGCTCCTATACGACACTGGGGCCTTTCCTACATGATCTTGCTATTGAAAAACATCATCAACTTTGTACTGGTTGAAGATGGCAGGAAAAAAAATAATATTGTTTTTCTACTTATCCCTACAACTACCAGTTCTCTCTATTTACGAAACAGACCTCCTCTCTTCTTAATTACAAAGCCCACAAAACCCTCTCAACTTACATTTGAAAAAATAATGCCCTTGAGGCAATTATTGCCATTTTTGTATAGAAAACTGATTTAAATAGAGTACTTGTGGGAAGATTTCCAAGGTAATTCAAAAATTATCTGAATCCATTCCAGCTGGAGCCTATCAAAATCCCACTGAATTGCATAGCAGCAGAACTGACCACTGCTTTTAGTTGATATTTTGAATTCTTAAAATGCAATAAATCCATTGTGACACTGTCTCCACCAATGGGTGGGCAGACTAAGGCAGGCTAACACAAAGGCCACGGCCAGGCTAGGCTTCAGCATGTCCAGTGCGACATTACAGGTTGCCAGCGGGTTCCTGACATGCGCCTTAAGAGCACCAGGAATTATGTTTTCAGAAATACTCCACAAATCCCCAAGCTGTCTTCCCTGCTCAGTGTCATTGCAAGGAAATGAGATGGGACATCCATGGTGCTTGTAATGGAGATAAGGATTCGGATATCCTCCCACACAGGAAGGTAGCACAAATGATGCCAAATATCTCTACTTAATGTGGTATGAACCCGACATAAAATGTGCGTATGAGATACAAGGTGGCTGGATGAAAGGAGAGTTTGGGCTTCAAGTTCATTGCCAGCCTAAATAAAAATGCTGACAATTTTCTTTCAAAAGATGAAAAATCAGTAAGTTTCAGAATTATTTTATACCTCTCACTGACATGGTAACATTTCACGGTTTATTGACACCATTATTGCCAATTGGTAAATTGTACCTAAGTAGGAAAGTTAACCAATCTTATGATCACTTTGCACGTGCATTTCAGCTCTGTCTGGCCCTGGTTTGGTGCGTATGATAGCAATTTGTGTTGAATCAACAATTGACCACCTGGACAAACTAGAGGAGGTAACCACTGAAGTAGGAAACATCAACGCGCTGAACCTCATGAGACGGATCATGCTTGACACATCTAACAAGCTTTTTCTTGGGATCCCTTTGGATGGTACTAACACCTTTATTTTTATACCTTATGATGGATCTAAAGCACAAATCCAAAGAAAACTCATTGACATCACTCAGCAGTTTCTTTCAGAACAGACTCTTACATCACCATATCATTAATTGAAATTGATTTATGAGTTATTTTAGTTATAAAAGAATTTTATAGGAAAAAAAAAATACATTTAGCTTGCCAAATTCACCTTAATAAGTACTTCTATTTAAAGATCTTTTTATGCACTGAGTTGGTACAGTCCTGATATTATATGCATGTAAGAATCCGAAATCATTTAATCAAATTAAATGATTGCCTTGAAAAGTTCACTGGAAAACTTATGTTCTCTGCAATTTCTTCATCCTCAAAACCAAATGATATAAATAACTTTATTGTGATGTATAAATTATCCCGTTTCAATATGTTGCAAGAGTTCGACTTCTGCTCTGCTGTGGGAGACTATTTGACTCTGGTTGATACATCACTATCTCCTTTTTGCTAGCTACCAGGAATTTTTATGAAGATCTATACCTTTTCTACAGTCTGCTATAAATGTTTTCTAAGGCCATCTACGACATACTAAAAACAATTGCTTATCAAATTCCCATGAACTTAGAATAGGAAATTATTATTAATTTTTCTGAAGCATTTGTGCTGTTTGACTACTGAGGTTTATATTTTATAATGCTTTTTGTTAATGTTCATTTTCAGAAAGTGCCATTGTACTAAAGATTCAGAACTACTTTGATGCTTGGCAAGCACTTTTATTAAAGCCCGACATCTTTTTTAAAATTTCTTGGCTGTGCAAGAAATATGAAGAGGCAGTGTAAGTACTAATAGTATTAAAATAATTTGCATAAGATTCTAAGAAAGAGATCTTCCTTGATATTTTCCTCTGCCTTTTAGAAAGTAAACTGTGAAACTCCCAAAAGTGGCTGGCTGAAGTCCCCTACCTGTGGACCCAAGATAGCAACAGAACAAGATTTGCCACTGATGCTACAAGTGGCTGATATGGGGGGGATGATTTAAAGCACTTATCTATTCAGTCTTAGTTTATTTACCAAAATATTACTTATTTTCAGCTCAAATGTGAAACTAAATTGCAGTCACTGATTCAGTTCAAACAGGCAAGGAAAAGCCACTATATGGGGTGAAGTTACACTTGCTCTCTAGTTGAGGACAGTCAATAGTAGGCTACAGTTCATCAAAACAAGAAAATCCATCTACATCCATGGCACCATCCCAGTGTCCTTGATACAATTCTATTATTGGTGCCTTCAACACGCACTCTTGAATCAATAATTCATTTTTAAGTTAAGACTTGCTGTTCATCTTGATAATCCATTTTGAGGCTTTTTTATCTCTAAATAAGAAACAAATATGTTTTCCCATCTTCCTCTGCAAAAACACAAAACACCACTTCTTTTTTTATGATCTCATTTCCTGTCTTTTGCCAAAAGAGGCTAGCTGTAAAAAGAACTAGCAATCAGTTTGTTTATTTTGTATCTGGATTCCATCGAATGAAAGAAACCACTACTTATGAAGCATATGTAATAAATTGTTTTTATAGTACAATATAACATAAAAGCTTTAAGGGAAAGATGGACGTTCATCTAAAGTAATTGACAACTCTTATGAACTAGACACAAGATATAATTTCTCTAACATTAGCTTGCCAGTTTTATTATGGCACCGATCAGTGCTTTATACTGTGATTCTAATAATAGATAACTGTGGTGGCCCAGCTATTACTTTACCCTGCAGGCAAATGATGTTTCAAAAGCAATCCCATTAAAAGAGACTTATTCATAAATTTCTGCTGAAAAAAAAAAAAAAAAAAAAAAAAAAGATTGATGGGCTTAAAGCAATGCAATGAACCACCACAGGATACGATGACTTCTGATAAAGCTGGCAAAAAGGACCATTTGCTATTTCTAATACACAAAAAGTGGTATAAATAATAAGAACTGTACCAAGTGTTAAATGCATTTATCCCTACAAAACCCAGTCAAATTTTCAACTCCAATATAACAAACACCAATTGAAAGCCTCAGGATTCCATTCAAAAACTTTTCAAAATACCTTTTAAAAGAATTGCCTTGTAATCTATAGATAATTGAAGATCCCAAATAAACTTATAAAATCTGTTCTATTTTGCTTTTTCCACCACAGCAACACAAACTGTTGACACAGTATTACTGACTATTCAAATATAAAAAATTTAGACCAACTCTACCTTCAAGACAGTACAGTTTTTCTAACGTGTATCTACATTTTTCTAAGAATTGTCCTTCACATTCTCAAAGTTCATTTTATTCACTGTTAAAATACAGTATAAACCAGAAGAAAATAAACAAATTATTTAGAAGTGTTAATAAATGTTTAAAAACTTTATTCATTAATAGGATACACAACCTTTTTGGTCTCTCCTATTAAAAAAAAATATATTGGTCCAAACTAACAAGCAATTTGTTGATAAGAAGTAATAAGAAAATACACCTTTCCTTTAGTATTAATGCTTTTGTAGAGAACCATATAACCATCTTAAGAAAACTTAATTTCTGCTATACTTACATGTTTTTATCGGTATAAACTCTATGTTTCTAATAATATGCTAGTGTATAATGGAAGTCAATATGTTGGATTTCACCTGTTTTCAGCAAGGATCTGAAAGGAGCAATGGAAATCTTAATAGAACAAAAACGACAAAAGCTTTCCACTGTTGAAAAGTTGGATGAACACATGGATTTTGCATCCCAGCTGATTTTTGCACAGGTATTGGCAATGTACTCAAAATATGGTTAACTTTGACTTTTCTGACATTTTCCTGTCACTAACAATACAGGCTAAATTTCATGTATCTATTTAAAAGTCATGTCATCATAAAGAGATACAAAGTAATTAGTTCTGGAGAGTTCCTAACAGCAATTTGAACATTGAATAGTTGTGTTTTCTGGAACAGGTGGTTGTCTGATTTTTTTCACAGTTTAAACAACTTTTTCACAACTCTATCCTTGCATCTATCCTTGAATGTCCTCCAGTCTTTCCCTAACCCCTGTACTTTATCTTCATGTATTGTCTTTTGCTTGCAAATGCTTCAAATGCTATGAAAATCCTATCGTATAATCTCTGACAGCTCACAAATGCTGTGAGAAAAGGCAATAAATCAATAAGAACCTGAGCTAAGAACGAACCCTTTCTTTTCTGAAAAATAGTGTCATAGAGCCATAGAATGGTTAGAGTTGGAAGGGACCCTAAAGATCATCTAGTTCCAAGCCCCCTGCCATGGGCAGGGACACCTCCCACTAGAGCAGGTTGCTCAAAGCCCCATCCAACCTGGTCTTGAATATTCCAGGGATGGGGCATCCACAATTTCCATAAGGAACCTGTGCCAGGGCCTCACCACCCTCACAATAAAAAATTTCTCCCTAATATCTAATCTAAATCTCCCCTCTTTCAGTTTAAAACTGTTACCCCTTGTCCTATCACAAAACTCTCTCATAAGGAGTCCCTTCCCATCTCTCCTGTAGCCCCTTTAGGTACTGGAAAGGGATACAGGGTCTCCCCAGATGCTTCTTTTCTCCAGAGCAAACCATCCCAACACTCTCAGCAGAGGTTCTCCAGCCCTCTGATCATCTTTGTGGCCTCCTCTGGATGATAAAAGAAAGATAATACACACCCATCAAAACATCAGTTTTTTGTTTTTCTCTGAAAGACAAAAATTAAATGAGATGAGATTGGAAGACTGTCAAGATTTTGACTTTTGTTTAAAGCAGATATTCTAAAGTCCTTCCCATTCTACTGCTATAGAACCTTTGTTTTGGCATCAGAGGTCAGCAATCAACATTTTCCCCAAAATTTCCAATTTTTTCAGAATAGAGGGGATCTGACTGCCGAGAACGTGAACCAGTGTGTGCTGGAGATGATGATTGCTGCTCCTGATACTCTGTCTGTGACTCTCTTCTTCATGCTAATACTGATTGCAGAGCACCCCACAGTGGAAGAGGAGATGATGAAAGAAATTGAAACTGTTATGGGTAAGCAGGAGCTGCAAACTCAGTGATGGGGGAATATATATTTTTGCTTCAGCAGTGATCCAATTTTGATTCTTCTAAGGCTGAAAATTCTAAGTGTTTTCTTCTAACAAAAGCATTTGCTGTAAAATATGTGAACTACCATTATATCAAGAAGATTTTATTCAAGATCAAATGAAAGAGGACAAGGAATTTGTAAGATAAATAGGCATAATCAGAAATTACAATCTATTAAAAAGAATGCACTATAGTCACTCCTCAGCAATAGTAGTGCAAATCAAAACTCACCTCATAAATTCCATTGAAATTATTTTCCATTTACCTTGAAATAGAAAAGGGGATTTCAAATACTTCTAATCACCAATATTTCTCTGTGTATACATGGAACCTCTCTAAGTTTCACGATGATTGCAAAAGGGAAAGATTAGAGAAAATTAAAATTATATTCTGCTGCCGTCCATCTTGATATCAAACTGGTCTCCTCTTTAATTACTAATTACTAACTATTACAAACAAGATATTCCAAACTAGTATTTTCCTGTTTCTCTAGACTTCATTCAAAGCCTGATACTGAACTAATATAGAAATTAATTTCATCCACTCTTTCAATGTTTCTGCTGGTCACTTAAATGCTCAAAAGTGTATAACAAGTCTTTTACTCTTTTTTTAAGGTACTTTCAATTAACCTTATGTTATTTTCCTCATGAGAGTTGACCACTAACTTATTCATCTTGCCTATTTCTTTCTCACAGCCTTGATTTCTAAGACAGTAGAATATTTGCCTTTTCCTTAAGCAAATGACCAACTGGGGTAGCAAAGCTGCCATTTATCTTCAAAACCTGCCAGTGCAGTGGTGAGCCTGTAGTTCTTAAACTTCTTGAGGGTTGAAAGTCAAAGTAAGGCTCCCACTGGCAATGCTGATGCCGTTGCTGACGGAATCAAGGTGGGAGGAAGTTACTCATGGTAACCAAAATAGTCAGGCCACAGTAGGACGTACCTGTATATCCAGCCAAACCAAATCACACAGTGAAAATATAAGGTCCCCACAAAGTTATCTCCCATCTGCAGACTACTCACAGGTTCCCTTTGCTGTCAGCTCTTCAGCAAAGATTTATTTGCTGTGTCTTGTTGCCCTCAGTGATACAAAAG
Organism: Scolopax mira; assembly: GCA_004320125.1. NCBI lineage: Eukaryota > Metazoa > Chordata > Aves > Charadriiformes > Scolopacidae > Scolopax > Scolopax mira. The sequence continues at coordinate 223,416 of BJBW01000287.1, read as the reverse complement.
TCAAGGAAGGAATTTTGTCAGTAACAAGAAAGCCGAACAAAGACTCATAATGTATTCAGGAGAAAAGGTGAGAATATTGTAAATTAATAAACTGGGGTTTATGCTGGTGAAAAATATACTAATTTCCTAAATATGTATGGTTACATAGGCCTCACTAGAAGCTCTTGGAGCCTTCTTGCCATTTCAGGAACTGAGAGTCTTCCAAAAATCTTTTTGTATTTGTACAATTAAGCTATTCAATTCATAACCAGCTTCTTTACCATCTGTTTTATTCCTCAAGGTGACAGAGACATACAGAGTGAAGACATGCCAAACTTAAAAATTGTGGAGAACTTTATTTATGAGAGCATGAGGTATCAACCAGTTGTGGACTTGATCATGAGAAAAGCTTTACAAGATGATGTAATTGATGGCTATCCTGTGAAAAAGGGGACAAACATTATACTCAATATTGGACGGATGCATAAGCTTGAGTTCTTCCCAAAGCCAAATGAGTTTTCTCTTGAAAACTTTGAGAAAAATGTAAGTTTTTTATCTTATTCTTTCTATCTTATTTCTTACAGGAAATTGATTATAATTTATTGACAATGTATCTTTCTCTTATTTCCATCAAGAACTTTATGACCATTAGACTGTTTTTCCTTTGATTTGCCTAGTTAGGAATACATCCTGCTTATTACTTCTTGTTGTTATTATTAAAGCTAAGCAGATATTTTCCTGTCAAAGTGCCTCTTAAAAATAATTATGATATTGAATACAAAGTTCTTCCAGACATCCTAATTCCAATTAAAAATTTCTACTTAAATTTGTCAACGACACTCATAGTTCCCATTACATCCTCTGACATTGGACAAAACAGAGTGTCCAGAGAGCTAGAGCCATGCAAGAAGTACAACACAGCTGAGGCCACATGAGGATTCTCTGGATAGGTGAACAGTATAATAGCTCTGGAGAAACTGTGAATCCAATCCCCATTTTATTATCTTTTTTTTTTTTAATTCCTAAATAAACGTAACATCTTTTCTAGACCAAATGGAAATCCTAATTTTTAGCCAACTGAATACTGCAGATGTTGCATAACTCAGTCCCAGTTCAGCACAGCATTTCCATTGAAGTTAGAATTAGAATATAGCTCCCATTAACAGCAAGAATTTTCTTTAGTTGACATTACTGAGTCCTGTATCAAAAGCAACATGTGAACTTTTTTTCCTGCTTATAATTCTCTACTATGGAAAATCATCCTTCAGATTATTTACTTTCATTTGGACCTCTGCTTTTCTGCTCTCATTACAAATATTGTTTTGCAAAACTGTGTTTGTTCAGCAGTAATCATCTTCAGAGATGAAAACTGTATTGAAAGAAAATAGATTTATTCTATGGCTTGTTTCACGTGGTTTTGACTGTTAACCAGCACAGATGGAAGTGGAAAATACTGCTACCCGTGTGACAGAGAGCACAAAATAAAAAATACTAAGGTTTCATTAGCACTTCCATGAGGGGATTAAAAAGATCTCTGGAATAAATAGCCAAGCAAGAGCGGAGAGCATCATCAACTTAATTCATGAAAGGAATTTCAACTGCAGAATATTAGCCTTGCTATCATAGATGCACACATTTTCCTGGTATGCAAGCTTTCTTACATTTTCTAGTGGTTTGTCAAATATTAAGGTTGAATGGTGTTGAAGCAAAAAAAAAAAAGTGTTAACTTTTTCTATAGCTGTCATAGTTCTCATTTCATCTAGCTCAAGAAGTTAGGAAATAATTTTATTATCTGGCAAAACTTTGTTCTTTTGAGTTGTTAGTGGCTGCACACACATGTTTCCACAGATAATTAAATATAAAGCAGCCTTTTCTACTCTATTCTTGGGTTAAACAGGAAGTCTGAACACAGCTAATACCAAGCTATACAGATGGAAGAAAAAAAATGTATTTATAGCAAGACTTGCTTTTTTTTTACTGATAACAAGTATCTTTGTACCTCATTAGTAGTAGTATTCTTGCTGTTGGGATTGTTTTGGATAACTGATCTATTCACTGTCAATAAAAGTAGCAGAAACTTGCTGTACATTCTTCAGCACTCCTGGGAATCCTACATTTGACATTTTAGTTGATAGGACAGGAGACAGTCACTGTATAAGTGTTTTCTCTCTATTTGATATCAAGTAACATTTTCAATGCTACATTTTATGACAAATTAATTCTCAGGTACACTAGCTTTTTAATGATTGTAGTAGGTGTATGGCTTTATGATTATCTTAGACAGGGCATCAGCTTGTATCCCAGACATTTATGAGCTTTGTAATGAACATTCTCTGAAAAAGTTTTTAATTAACTTTAAAATATATTGAAGAACAAAAGCTTCACTCCATTCCATAGCTTGTGGTAAAACTCCTGTAGTTCACAGGATGAACAGACTGAAATACACAGTCACTTAATTTGACATTCCCTGCTACCTTAGCATTTAAAATGGCATACCTTCTGTAGGTGTCTGTATTTTGGCCTTATTTGGGTGGGATTGCTGTTCAGTGTAAAGGAAAATAAGTGCTCCTAAAAGATTCTTTACACAAGATATTCAGAATATATTTACTACTGATTTCCATAAAAATTTTGGCTCCTTTTCTGAAGAAAGAAAACATCTTAAAGTTTATTCTTCATATTATTCTGTGCAGGTTCCTTCACGCTACTTCCAACCATTTGGATTTGGCCCTCGGGGCTGTGTAGGAAAGTTTATTGCCATGGTAATGATGAAAGCAATTCTGGTGACTCTTCTGAGACGGTGCAGAGTACAGACAATGAAGGGAAGAGGCCTTAACAACATCCAGAAAAACAATGACTTATCCATGCACCCAATAGAAAGGCAGCCTCTGCTAGAGATGGTTTTCACACCAAGAAGAAACACAAACAAAAATCAGGATGACTAAAATGGATCAGTACCAGCATTAAAGTTACAGGGCTTTCTCAGCCACAGCCATTAAGAAAGCCCCACCAATTCTAGGTAAAGTTCTAGAGTAAAAAACACTTTTTGGCCTCTAAATCACTACAGCTTCAGATGACAACTTGTTCTGCCTGCACAGCAGAACTCTGATCACAACTTCAGTGTAATGGATTAAGACTAAAACTACAAAATAGCTTCTACATGATGACACACTATACGCAGGATTCCCAACTACTTTCTAAGACCATCACGTTCAGACAAAGTTATGCCTTGCTTTTCAAACAACGCAAGGTCAGAGGTTTGGGGGGTTCAACAAAAGAACACTCCTGATGTGTATTCGATTCCAGAACTACTCCCCCTTTGTCCCCACCTCCCAGAGTTGACCTAGCAGTATTTAACTTCTGCAAAAGCTCTATTTATCTGGGTTTTAAAACATCTGACTGAATAATATTAAAGTTGATGTTAAGACTATGAAACAATCAAAAATATTTAGGACATATACAAGTTATAAAAAAATGTTTGTACAAGAAGTCATTCAAAAAATTTTCTCTACTGTGTTTTACTTTCATATTGAGCAGATACCAAAGACTTACAGTGCCAGATTTCACTGAGGGTAGTAATTTTCAGAGCCCTAGGTAATATGACAATTGAGGTAACTATTCTGTGATCTTGAAACCCAGTGTCCTGCTACAGAGGATCTGTAAACATCTTAGCAATGATCAGCTGAGAAAAAGGTAATATGAAACATTACTGCTAGTATTACACAGGACAGAAAGAAAAATGTTCACATCACCTCATCTGGGTAACTGAAGAAATTGCCCACCTCAATGCAGTTTGGTGAAGCAGTTGAAATTCTCTCTAAGCTGCCTAAGCAGTACCAAATCCTGTTTCAGTTGCTCAATTCTACTTCAGAGAGTAAGATTTGGAGTTGTTGCCCATGTTCCTATACCACAGCAGGGGAGAAAGTCCCTCCCAAAATATCCACATAGCTCTTATGGCTTCCTCAGAAAGAGCACTGGGCTGCATCCTGCTCTCAAGCTCTCAGCCACTCACTTAAAGAGAACCAGTAGCGTAAGAAGAGAAACACTGGCTCAAGAGGTAGACTTTTTTTTTTTTAAGAGGTAAATGGGCTTCACTCATCTACTCAAGGTAAGGTGGCAGTCTCATTGGGTAAATACTCAGAGTTCTGTAGTGGCAGAGGAGAGAAGTTCTGTAATAATCAGATTTCTAGATAATATTTTTTAAAGGGGTTTCTGCATACATAGATTTTTTAACATTAATTATAAATTAGGCTTAGTTTTATATTTAGTCCTTAACAGAAAAGATAGATAACTACCCACAATTTCTTGTTGAAAATGGACCTATCTTGAAGTCTATAAAATCCTGATGTTCATTGATATCTCTATCAGCCTAACGATGAGTTATTGGTTTGGTCAAGAAGAAAAAGACCCTCCTGGTTTAATGATCACATCTATTGACAGAGACTTCCCATGTTCAGAAAGCTCAAGTTTTCATACTGTGTAACCAAAAGAAAGGAGTTTTCTGGATAAAGTGCCTTGATAAAGCCAACCAGTGTACAATAGGCTTTATATTAACTTTTTCCTTCCAAGTCACTTAAACTGTAAAAAGAAAAAAAATAATTGTTCATGTATTGTGTACGGTCTTACTTCAAAAATCTAATTACAATTAATTAGATTAACTAATCTGTTTCCTCAGACCACTGCTTGCAGGTACAGGTTCAGCAGAGGAATATCTATCCAACAGCATAAAGAATTCCATAAACCAACCAAATAGATATGTGTTCCAGACAAAGGTAATGACTTAGGTCAGGCTGGGGCTGCTGACAAAAAAGAGGAACTGCACATCTAGGTGTTTTCTCAAAACAGCATATAGATTTTCTAGAGTAATTAAAAAAAAAAATAATCTAACTTGAAATCAGAATAATTTATTGTAGGTAGGTTGCTTTTAAAGCTTTCTCCATAGCATTTACATGGTACCCAAAATAACAATAGTAAAGGGCAATCCCATACCACCCATAAATACAGTGGTTTGAACCTTTGGAATATCTAATGTAACCTCTATTTCTACATTCTCTGTAACCTTTAAACTAGGGAGTTGCTAGAGCTGTTGGGAGAATAAAACAACAACAAACAAAAAAAACCACACAAAAAATTATTAAATCCCATTCTTACTCATTCTGTATTGTAAAATAGCAAAAAGGGTACTTCACTGGACACACATTTCTCATTTGTACAAGAACTTTAAAAAGAAACCCACGGAAGGCTTTTTTTTTTCTTGGGATTAAGCTACTCTTTCATATGCAGTACGCATCTTCACTTATTTCACGCACAAAAAGCATCTTAGTGTAGTAAGTTACTCTCTGATTTTCCCTCTCATAATTATAGGCCTCTCCCTGAGTAAAATTTGTCACAAGGTTGGAATTAATAAATTATCATTCAAATTTTGAAACAATTATAAAATCAAGTAGATATATGGAAAAGGCATGCTGTTCTGATTTTTTTAATATATATTGTTGAATTTGTAGACTGGAATTTCAGAAACATGATTACCATAATTATCCCATGGAAGAAATAAAGCAGGTTCATTTTTTACTTTTTGTAAGCAAGCCTGCAGAACTATTTCCCTTTGTATTTTAAGTATCTTCTTTCCGATATGCTTTGCACGCAGTGTTTCTGGTCCTCAAATTTCTACAGTACTTAATTTCATCCAAATGTGGACAACAGGACAACCTGTTTATTAATATCAGCTCTTAGCTAATCTGAGCCCCATTCTCCATATCTTTATTATGGTTGTTATGCAGTGGTCTATTTGCATGAATATTTGCACAGTAAAATCCTTTCCCTTTCCCATATACTTACATATGTTTGAGAGCTGCAGTTGTTGAAGCAGTGTTTCAAAGCTTGCCATGTGGATATAAACGGTTTAAATCTTTTCAATGTATATACGCCATTGTTTAAAACAGAGCTCTGATTTTAAGTGGTGTTTTATTACCAGGTACTGTAAAAATTTAAGTGACTTAAAACCACATTAAGTCTACTGTTATCAAGTGGCTATTCCATTAATGTTCAATAGATCAACAAAGATCAGACTTGAAGACTATGTTTTTTACATCACTGTGATTATGGGCTGCTCACAGCACATAAACGTGGATGTTGTTAGAAAATAAAATAAACATGAAATAAAAGTTGTATGCTCAAAAACAAGTTTTAAATCATTTTTCATTGTGTTTTCTCAATCTAAGAATCACAAAAAGCATTTAAATCTATGAATGTGTATGCATGCACAAACTGCTTGTTAAAAGTATTGGATACAATGATGAAATCTGGAATGTTCTAAACTCAGATTTCCCCTTGATTTCAGAGAATATACTATTGCAAAGATTTTTAATAACAGTAAAAAAGCAGAAATAGATTCATTTCATTTCATTTCATACAAGATTGCTTGTCTAGCAATGCACTTTATCAAAACTTTAAAAGAAGGAGGAAGAGGTAGCTAAATGACAGAAAACTCAAAGGTAGGAAATGGCTCAGTAAAAAAAAAAAATTAAAAAAAAAAAATCACAATAACTCCTTTAATGGGTGCAAGTGGATAGATTTTTCAGACAGTAACCTGATCACAAGATACTCCCAGTGAAAACTTTTATCGTTGAATTTTACAAGCTCTATTACTAATTTTTAAACATTAATAAACAATTGTCAGTTTTATTAGATTGTTCACTTTCTGTATTCTCCAGTGTTATAGCCGCAGTTAATATCCCATTAAATTAAATTCTTAACTTTAAAAGAAAATGCCCCTTGAAAGTTTAGAGCAGAAAGAAATGCCTGACTTGGATAGAAGAAAACAGTTAATATGTTGAGCCAAATCTGCTCTGATTTGCAGTGAAATAAATCCTTTTCTAATCTAAGAATGGAATTTGCTGCTGACATACCCATTTTAAAGTGGCAGTTACCCAGGACTTGAGAGGTTAAGACTGTTAGGGCTCAAAACAACATTACCTATCTACAATTACTGTAACCCTTAAACTTTTCATATCTTTTTCTAGAAGTGCTAGTTTTAGATACTGTTACAGCTCCAATGTTTTAGAACACGGACCTTTAATTTTACAATGCAGAAAAGCACCCAGTTCCACAGATCCACACTACTCCACCAATCACTGAATTCAAATGCATCAATGCATAGAAGACAAAAACATCCAGAACTGTTTGGATCCAGAACTAGAATTATATATTGTGAAATACAGTCATTCAATAAACTGCTGCTTCCATAAAGTGAGATGATGTTATGCTGTTCATATTTTTTGCAATCATCTCTTTAGGTGCAGCTAACTTTATTTAGGTACAAATATAATTGAAGAGATCTGAGTTAACACTGCACTCTGAGCAGAGTCCAGCAGATGGCACACACCGAAAATTTGTTCATATAACAAGAACAGCTTATGTATTACTAAAGTCCCTGTTAATATAAAAAAAAAATCTAACAGCAAATAAACTCCTATGGTCTTGTTCAATTATTAAACTCTGCTTTAGGAGGAGGAGTTGTCATTCTGGAGCGCTTGAAAGTGGAGAGGTGGAGAGAAAACTAAGCACTGGTAGTGAAGAAAGAATTTATTGACATTATTCCAATTAGTACTGGCATTAGAATATTATTTTAAAACACCACCCTTTACTAAAGTATTCTTGCAGTCTACTCAAGTGGAATTTGAATCATTTGGCATCCAGATTGATAGAACACTGCTTAGTAAGTTTCAAAATGATTTCTGAGAAATTGTAAGGCTCTGTTGCTATTTGAAGTGCAATTCAGTTTAACCTAATTAATTTGATCTGTTGATACTAACTCACTTTCTCTTAATATGACATTTTTAGATTATTTTACCCTGTTGTTTAGTTAATTTAATTTAGTGACTCTATGGCATTCTTCCATAGTCCACAGCAGAACTGGCATCTCTAATGAAACATTAGTCTTTTTTAGTGGATTTTTGTGTATTGATCCTTCAGTGAGTAATGCAGGTCCCAATACTTCATGCAGCCTCATCACACTTCTACAGTAGTTAAACACTTATCAGTCCAAGAACTGACCAGGTCTTCATAATAACTCTTTATTCCTAAAGTAATTGCAGGTTAAAACCAAGACCAGACAACTCAGTGGAAAAAAAAAAAGATATATTTGGCACAACGTGCACACTTCCATTAAACTGCCTGATTAGAGCTGAAAATGCCTTTTATCAGATTTCAATCACTTAATTCCTCTTTAGTTTTAGAAGAGCTGATTAGCATCTCACTCAATGCTTTATAAACTTACCCTTACCTTGTAATGATATGTAGATGGAGTTGAATTTCATTCTCCATTTAGCAGCCATTGAAAGATTCTTGGCAAGTAATTATAGATCAAAAAAGCTACATTCAGACACTGCACCTTCTAACACTATATGCGTATTTGTATTTATATTCACCTCCTTTCCTTCCAGCAAACGTTAGAAGATATTTTTCGGTGTTAAACAATAGTTCAAGAGAGACATGAGAAGAGTATAAATCAGTATTATTATAATATTAAATATGGTGCTAACTGCATTAAGAAAATTGCCACTTACTTTCATTTCAGAAAGCACATAATTAAATTTTGCAAAAGGATTAGATCCAGCTACTGAATGAATGCTAAAGCAGCTGCAAATGGGTCTTTTTCCATTTGATGTGAAGCAAAATGTTTTCAAAGTAAATTTCACCAGCTCAGATGTATAAATATAAATGAAACTATATTTATTGGTCTTGTCTTCCTTCTTCCACAAAAAATAACGCAAAGAAATGTTATCAGTCCATTATATTACTTTATCTTAGGATCTCAAAGCATCTCAATGAAGCCTTCAAAACAGAGCTGACTTGCTAAACTCATGCTCCAGAGAAAGGTTACAGTACAAAACAATCTGCAGTGTAGTTCAGGATCTAATTGTCTGGGGACCCCTTCACTCCAACGACGATCTTTGGTCAAAAGCCCCAAACAACGAGACCATAATCCAGCTAAAACGCCTTGGCCTAGATGCCAGGATGAATGACCAGAGCCTGCACCTATGAGGATGTACTCACATGCATGGTGTGAGTAAATAAGATTATGTATATGGTGAATATTTGTCTAATACTATATAAACCAAAAGTTAACAAAGCAGGGAAGAGATAATAAATATACGACAATACTTTGGTTAGAATGTACAGTAAAACTCAGGGAGAGCAGGAAGTTGCAGACCAAAGAAAAGTGAGAAGGTAAGCCAACTGTTATTGCAAGGGGATCCAGGGAACCTACAGGTGAAGACAATGACACCACTGCCAGGAATAACACCTCGTTGTCAGAACTGGGGACACTATTGTGTTGTTGTGACATGCTGCCTAAGGAAGTAGGGGGAAGAATAGTCAGTGTTGGGATGCCACACATCACCAAGATGTACTCTTGTGGCCAAGAAGACCACTGGTCTCCTGGGGTGCATTAAAAGAGAGCATGGCCAGCAGGTTGAAGGAGCTCATCCTCCCCCTCTGCTCTGCCCTGCCCTGGTGAGGCCACATCTGAAGTACTACACCCAGTTCTGGGCTCCCCAGTTCAAGAGAGACAGGGAACTAATGGAGAGAGTCCAGCGGAGGGCTACAGGGGTGAACAGGAGACTGGATTATCTATCTCTCTTATGAGGAAAAGTAGAGAGACCAGGGTCCGGTGAGCCTGGAGAAGAGAAAATTGAGAAGGGATCCTATCACTGCTTATAAATATCTAAAAGGGGGGTGTCAAGAGAATGAGGCCAGACCCTCTTTGGGGTTGCCTGGTTACAGGACAAGGGGTAACAGGCACAAACTGGAACACAGGAAATTCCATCTCAACATGAGGAAAAGCTTCTTTACTTTGAGGGTACCAGAGCAGTGGAACAGGCTGCCCAGACAGGTTGTGGAGTCTCCTTCTCTGGAGATAGTCCAAACCTGCCTGGAAGAGTTCCTGTGCAATCCACTTTAGGTGAACTGCTTTGGCAGAGAGGTTGGACTAGATAATCTCCAGATGTCCCTTCCAACCCCTGCTATTCTGTGTTTCTGTGAAGATGCAAGGAGAACACTTTAAGAGGGATACAGACAGCTTGCTAAAATGTACCACCTGTGGTTTATTTTTGCTTGCTTAATGTTATTGAGTAGTTTACCAGTAAATTATTGTCTCTGTAAAACTCATTTGCCTTTGTTGCTGGCAAGTATCCTGCTTCAAAATAAAAAGTGCAAAGCATCAAGGATTCTCTTTTGGGTTGGTTTGTTTTTTAACAGCTACTTAAAATTATATGAAGAAATGATAACTCACTATTTTCAGTTCCAGCTACATACTAGAGCTCTTTGCTATACCAGGAGAATGTCACCTAGCAAATACAAAAGCCTGTGAAATTCTCTAAAATTTGAGTCATTTATCATCAATTATTTCTGAAAAGTTTCATGGGAACTGTATCACGCCCCAACAAATGATAAATTGTTTTGGAGAACTACCTCTTAGAAAGGTAGAAGGTTTTCACACAGCACACTAGTACAAAGCACTGGGATGCACGAGACAGAGAGGTTTGTGGCTCACAGGAAGTTTACGCAGACTACAAAAGATGATACCCTCCTTAGTGAGCATTCTCTCCTGGGCGTCTCTGCTCTTTGGAAACTGCTCCTCCTCAAAAGCCCTGTGAAGAGCTTGAGTGAAGGCAAGACTGCAATTTATCTACTACCACTAACAATAGAATCTAAGGTTGGGTAATTGTAAGAAAAATAAGATAAAAAAACAACATACCAACCCATGATATTTTGTGAAAGAGAGGGCAATGATGCAGTATTGATGTGCAGGTATAGTCTCCCAAGTTTTCCAGTTCTTTAAAGCTATCATCAATCTGTGAGCAGCTTAATGCATAATATTTGATCTACTTAAATTTCAAACTACATTTACTGAATTTTCTGTTTTAAGTCTGCTAATAAAAATTTGTTTCCACATTTTTTTTGTATTAAATTCCCAATTGTTCTCTGAGAATCCAAGGAGTTCTCTGCAGAATAGAAAGCAGGGACAGAGCACGGATAGGAGCAATAGGAGACAAAACCAATTCCAAGACGCTGCTGCAGCATTTGGCTTCTAAAGAGGCTGATTAATTAGCACGGTGTTTTTGTGACACCACAATCTTTCAAACAAAATACCACAGACTGGACTTGGATCACAGTAAAAACTCTTAATGAATATTACTGCAATGGAGCCTTCACAAGTCAATGACTATTTATATCTTTGTCCATAATTTGAAAAGTTAAAAAATAAACTGTGTGTGACATTTATTCACCAAGACTTATTAGAACTTAGAATGTGTGGTTTACAGGGGTTCAATTCGGTATTCTGAGCCAGTCTAATGAAGTATCATGTAAAGTCAGTGGAATTTAGAACATTAAGCGTTACAATTGCTCCTTAGAGCAAAGAAAAAGTAATTCTGAATATATTTTAAAATTTACAGCAAAGACATCATGTTGTTTTAACCGGTTAGCAATAAGCAGCAGTACATACGTACAACATAAACCCTAAAGTAACAATCTTCTGACAGCCTGTCATATGAGATATTTTATGCTTTCCCTTATCTGTAAAGCATTGCCATTATTAGTTTTAATAGTATTTTAATTCTGAAATATTAAGGTTGTACTTTGTGCCACAGTCTGGCTTTGTGCACCCAGTCTAAACATTTTCTATCTTTTTGCAGTGATCATTCTATTGCAATACCCATTTTACTATTTTTATAACTACCTCCTATGCACAGTTTCATTGTGCTATTTCATGACACTAATAAATTGTTTTTCTATAGAATTCTGAACCTTTTAATTTACTTTACTTTACATTTTGCAGCAACATAACAAAATACAGCTACAATAGCTTATCAAGGGAGAAACTTTCCAGAGCAGGGACTTAGGCCACACACTACACAGCATTTAGTCCGTTTAGTCCTTGATCTCTTTTTTCCACTTATGAATGTCTGAAATAACATAAGTGCTGTATTAGAGCCTTCCAAAGCAGTATGGTTTTATGCATAAAACTGCACAAAACTAAAGGTTTTCATGCATGCTTTGAGATAAATACAAGATCACATGAAAGATGCAAAGCCTGTTGGTGTCACAGAGAAAACAATACCTGTATTCTGGAGGAGATTTATCTACTGCCCTATTCAGCCACCCCAGAGAGAGCTAGTTGAAGCTCTCCAAAATATGGCCAAGGATATTACTACAGCACAGGCAAACAAGTGCCCAAGCTCATTCCTTAGACCTCTCATTTAGCAGCAGATAATTCGTAAAATGAGGGAGTTACTAGTTCACAAGTAGACGTCCCCAAACATTCAGAGTCATTATAATGCATTTTAAATGGAAGAAACCATAGAATTCATCAGGAGGAACATCTGATAAGTAACAAATACATATTTTGAAGATTTTAAACTTCTAAACTAAAAGATTTTCTGAAGGGGATGGCTTGGTCGGCCCCGGGAGGGCCCATGGTGTTGCTTAGCTGGTA